>BSBK01008991.1:40000-495224 GCA_027943335.1 Chamaecyparis obtusa | reverse complement strand
TTAAGCACTAACCTTAATCATATTAACTTACTCAACATATAATAGTAAATTGTAACACTAAATTCTAAACCTATTCATAATTCTAATTATTAATTTCAACCCTAATAGTAAACCTTCTCCCTAGCCATGAACCCTAATATGAACCCAAAATAAATTATTATTAAGGGTTTAATCTTAAAAATAATCCTAAGTTGGGAACCTAACCCTAACCCAAACCATAATAGTAACTGAATATATAAGTCCTCACCTTACCTTGAATTATAATTCCAATGTTAACCCTAATAATAATTTCAATCCTACCATGACCTGGACCCTAATTTAAACTTTACCTTGATCCCCACTCTAATCCTAAGCATTACCAAACCCTAATATTTATCATAACTAAAACCTAATCTAAACACTAAACCCAACCATAATCCTAACCCTGAGCCTCGTGCAATCCCTAACCCTCATGTAGATTCATTCCCTAACCCTAAACATTATATAAACTCTAACACTGACCTTGATTTCAACCATAACCCTAAACTTTAAGCCCTAACTTTAATCGTAACCATAGACTATACCATAACCCTAAATGTAGCAATTTAGCTAACCTAAGAATGACCCTAAATCTAACCATGATGTGAACCCTAACTATAAGCTTTACCCTCATCCTCACTCTAATCCTAACCCTAACCAAACCCGAATATGAACCCTAACTAAAACCTAATCTAAACACTAACCCTAAAAATAATCCTAATCTTAAACCTCATCCAAGCCCTAACCGTAATTCTAAACATTATATAAACCCTAACATTGACCATGATTCTAACCATAGACTTAAAATCTAAACCCTAACCATAACAATAAGGTGGACATAACATAAACCTTAACCCTAACACTAACCGTAATATTAAGCACTAACCCTAATCATATTAACTTACTTAACATATAACACTAAATCGTAACACTGAATTCTAAACCTAATCATAATTCTAATTATTAATTTAAACCCTAACAGTAAACCTAACTCTCGCTCTAACCTTATCCCTAGCCATGAACCCTAATATGAACCCAAAATAAATTATGATTTAACCCTCAAGTTTATCTTAAAAAGAATCCTAAGTTGGAGCCTAACCCTAACCCAAACCATAATAGTAACCAAATATATAAATCCTCACCTTACCCTGAATTATAATTCCAATGTTAACCCTAATAATAATTTCAATCCTACCATGATGTGGACCCTAATATAAACTTTACTTTGATCCTCAATCTAATCCTAAGCATTACCAAACCCTAATATTAACCGTAACTTAAACCTAATCTAAACACTAAACACGACCATAATCCTAACCCTAATGCTCATGCAATTCCTAACCCTCATGTAGATTCATTCCTTAATCCTAACCCTAAACATTATATAAACCCCAGCACTGACCTTGATTCTAACCATAACTCTAAACTTTAAAGCCTAACTTTAATCTTAACCATACACTATACCATAACCCTAAATGTAATTATTTATCTAACCTAATAATGACCCTAAACCTAACGATCATGTGAACCCTAACTATAAGCTTTACCCTGATCCTCACTCTAATCCTAACCCTAACCAAACCCTAATATGAACCTTAACTAAAACCTAATCTAAATACTAACCCTAACCATAATCCCAATCTTAACCCTCATCCAAGCCCTAACTATAACCCTAAACATTATAGAAACCCTAACATTAACCATGATTCTAACCATAGCCTTGAAATTTAAACCCTAACCATAATACTAACTCTAAGCCTAACCATAACTATAAGGTGGACATAACATAAACCTTAACCCTAACCCTAACCCTAACCATAATACTAAGCCCTAACCCTAATCATATTAACTTACTCAATATATAACACTAAATCGTAACACTGAATCCTAAACCTAATCCTAATTCTACCCCTAACCCTAACATAATTATCATACCAATATTGAACCCTAACAATGACCATAAACTTGACCTTAACACTAAACCCTAACCCTAATCATTATAATAAATCTAAACCAAAGCCTAACCCTAAGTTTAACCTTGCCCATAATATAAACTTTAACCATAATATAAACCATATCCATGATATAAACCTTAACCTTGAATGGTAACCCTAATCATTTAATTAAATTATTTAATGTGTTGCGTGCCTTGCCGCTGCTACTAGCTAATATATACTCTATATTTAAAAATACATAGAGATGTATAGAGGCGGAATTAAATTTGAAAAGTTAAACGCCTCCATACATCTCGGCATATTTTAAATATAGAGTATATATTAGCTAGTATATTGGTAATAGTCTCTGCATCTTGCTTTTATTTAGTAGGATTTTTATTTTTTTTGTCGCGATTATATTCAACATTATGAATTGACATTATGCTAGATAGATTAATTTATTCAATTAAATAACATAAATGATTAAATAAATGATATCATTTTTAAAATAAGAATTTAAATTTATTATCTATTTATTATAATTTGACTTGCTGTCATAAGTTAATATTACCATTTGAGTGATGGAGTGTCTATGCAGCCATCTGACCCTTAACTTTTAGTAAGGAGAGTATACAAAAAAACAAAGTCTCTTCTTGGTAACATTAGAGTTTGATAGTTGCATAGAGGTTGACTTAGTGACTATAGAAAATATCTCCTATTTATTTAATTATATAGATAAATTTATTCAATTAAACAACATACATTATTAAATAAATGATATAACATTTTTAAAGATAAGTATTTACCTTATAGTAGATATAAATTAGAATTTATTTGTAAATATAATTGTCTATTAGGTCATATTTTGAATTGAATCTAATAAAGATTATTAAACTTTTAAAATTTGGTAGATTTTTTATTTATTTTTTGTTTATGATGAACATATACAAACAAAAATAATAAATATTAAGTAAAATAATTAAATAATGATAAATTTGTGCAATCTAATTTAAGTCAAAATTTAGAACGAGTAATAATATTGAAATAAAGACTTATGTAAGATATTAAAATGCAATGAAGATCTTTACTATAATACATATTGCTAAATGATTCATCAGTGCATTAGAAATTAAAATTATTATACAATTGTCTCAAAACAAATAAAAAAAATGTTGGTGCTTTATTCATTCATACTTATGCCCACATATTAAACATGTGCATAGTATTAAATCATAAGCTAAAACGAATGTTACATTATTAGACGCATTGTGCCCTCTTAATCTTCAAGTGCCCTCTTAATCTTCAAGCATCTGGTAATCTTCATAAACGTTATTCCCTCTCTTCTTTGTTGATCATGTAACCGTGGCCTTTACTTCTCCCTACACATTTCTCCTTCATTATTATCTTTGTATATTGATATTTTTCAGGGCTTCAATTCTTTCAGTAATCTTGTGGAAGCTCTTGCATTTCAATGACAAGGGTTTCTAGCTAGAAATTTGAACATTTTTCAAACCTCAGAGTTCGACAACTAAGAATATTTCCTTTTACTTCCCTTGGGCTTTCATAATCGCAGATGCATCTATATATTTGCGACCTCTTTTGTGAATCGTGGCTCCATCCCTTCAATACCCTGTGCTCGAAAATGAGCTTTGCAAAATAAGAGTAAATAAAACAAACATTTCATACTCCGTGTTAAATCTAATATGCATTTCGTGTTTTTCTCCTTTAACTTGAGTGTTTTGTGAACACAGAAAAGAAAGTTGTTATTATTCTGTAGAAAAAACTTATTCCATGTTTGGGCTCCTACTCTATGTCAAGACAACGGAAACAGTTTACATGTCTATGTCAGTCGTGGATCCTCATTTCTGTACCTTGATTCGCAGTTACTTATCATCCATTGCTATTATTTTCTTGAGCTCCCGCATACTATGGTTCCATTTATAGAAAACACTTTCTCATAGGATATTGAAAGATATATAAAAAGGGCTTCATGCACGAGATACTACTGTTATTGCTACTTAGAATGACCCTTTCATTGGGAAAAACAATATTGTTAATGGAAACTCTTCGCTGCTCATGAGTATCTGGTATTTCTTTAGATGATCATTCATTTGTCATTTATGAACTCTCTATACTCAATATGGCAGCAATACCTGCTATGGTAGATTGTAAGAGTTTTGATTCCCACAATTATCAACGTGCCACTGTTTCCAATAGACAAATCTGCCCTTTCATGTTGATTGTTAATGGAATTCATTATTTAGCTGTGCTGCAACAACATCCTATTAAACTCATGTTTTCCATCACCCTTGGCTTGTAACCATGGATTTTCTTGTTTCACACTTTGATATATATCATTACATCTTATTCCTTATGAAAGGAGATCTGTTTGTTTCATTCTCTGGAGCTCATACTGAGTTGTTGATGCATTACTATTTCTGCTTATTAATCAGATGTGTTTCTTACCTTTAAATTTTCATTTTCCACCCTAAATTCCTGTACTTTAATATTCTTAACATTACCCGGGGTCTTTATTTTGCTCAATTACTGGTCGGTTTCCCCGGTGTTGTTTTTGGGGGGTTTTGTCAATTGCTACTGTTTTAAGACTAGCCCAGTGTGGCTCTGGTTTGCTTACAATCTGAACACTATTAGCTGTAGGTCTGATTTTGTTTTTTGGCTTGCTAGCATCGTGATATTTGTGTTTGATAGGGGAAAGTATGTTTAGAGTCTTGGCTTCATTGCTTCATTGCTGTTGCTTTTGTGGAACTCTCTTTCGGCTAGTACCATTAACATGCTGTTAATGTGCCTCTAGTCTCTGTTATGGGCCAGCACCCTCTTACTGCTTTTATCTATCAAAAACATTACCTTGAAGTATTTTGAAATTTTTCTCGCTCTTTTGTAATATACTTCCATTTTTTTGACTAACCTAGACACTTATGACTATGCATTGGCTACGAAATGCCTCTAAGTTTGTTTCACTTGACTATGATCTTTAGCTCTTACTGATTGCTTTTCCACTGTAGATATGGAGATCATACATACACTGCCCTATTATCTCCATTTTATGACAGTCATGCATCCCGTTTTACTGAATTTAACATATTGTTGACATCCATCATTGTTTCCATTAACATGTTGTTCCTTCAACAAGTTTGGCATTATAACATTTACATTTGTTGTTTATGATCATAAAAGATGCTCTGCAGTCTGTTAGAATGTTCCTCAACTATTCAACGATTGTTATTGTTGTTCTCTGAACTTTATGGCACTGAATATATCATAGTTATTTCCTGGTGATAACTCGAACATAATGGTACTATTATAATACTATATGCCACATGTATCTCTATGATATGGAACATTATGACACTGAATATATCACTATATTTTAAATCACAATTAGTTATTTTCTGGTGATACCTCAAACATAATGGCACTGCTATGATACTATATCTCACGTGTATCATAATACTCACAATTGATGCCCCCATTAGAACTACAAATATATGTTTCAACATAGTGAATGATTAATCAGTGATGGAAGCATCAACAGATTTTAAGGTCATGCATTGGAAGTTAAAACTTCATTCTAGAAGCACAAAGTCATGATACCTAAACCCCTTTATTCAAGTGTATATCCTCTGATGGGTTCTTGAATTCAAGATAAGGAGAATATAAATGTAGAGTGGAGCCATCAATCTAGCTGAGACCTTACCTTCTTTAAATGGGCTTGATTCTTTTTCAACAAAAAAATGTTGTTATTTTGGGTCTTTCCATTGAACATTTTCTATTTTGACAATAATTCCTCATTATTGGCTTGAAAATGTTGATATCTATCCACAAATCTAGGCATTTTTCGCATGTAAATTGTTGTTCCACCATAGAACCTACTGTCTCTCCGTGTTATTGGGCCACTAGAAACTTGTGATATGCTTTTTTTTTTCCCCTGAAAATCTGCTCAACCTAGTTTTGATATGTGATATGCGATATTCTATAAAAGATGTATTTTGTTAAGGATAAGTTTTCTCAAAACTTACTCTTGTTTGGGCAACTTGATATGACAATGAGTTTGGTGAAATAGTAATTGAAGTTTTTTTTCTTCATTTCATCGTGGCAAGGTAGTGGCCTTAGTATTTTCTCAAAAGAGAAATCTATTATATTTCAATATTACATAACTATTATAATTCTCAGCCTTAAAATATAAAAACATGAATATTTTTATTTTTAATTTTATTATATTGTGAGGAAAATTGAAGGCTGAAAATAAAAATGTTATTCCACAATTTAATTATTGATCAATAATTAATTTCACCCTACTATCAAGCTATAATAAACCTAGATCACTATGTAAAAGACGAAATTAAGGTCTATACATTACAATTGTAAAAACTAAGCCAAATTCTGAAACTAAATTTTTTAATTACACACACAATAATATGATAACACAACTCTAAAACATAGAAAAAATTATGCACTTCAAAAACAAATTGTACCTAAAAAAATAGGATTGGAAATTTAAAAAAAACTCAGTAGCATAAATTAGATGCCACCTATACCACTATGTAGAGGAAAAAATTTTACCCCCCGCCCCCCAAAGAAAAAACTCCAAAAAAGGAGTTTGAATGATTGAGGTATCACTATTTTTTGTTAAATCATCGCTACCACACCTCTAAACTTCTAATGGCACTAGTTTTGGCATCAAATATCCAATTTAAATAAAAAAGAAGTCGATCTTGGGGATTTTGACCTCTTTAATATGATGCCAACCTCTGAATTGCACAGAAGGCTCCAATTTGGATTTGCTATACAAAACCCCAAATTGCACCAAAAATTCTCTCCAAATAAGCTACACAATAGTGATGTCCAAATAGCCTTATTATTCACTCACAATTTAATCAAGCCAAATTCTCCACTCTTTAGAAGGAGTCTTAACACCTTCAGTGCTCTAATATCATGTTATCTAGTTTTCGATGACACTATAATACCCCCAGGATCAAATGAAAGATAAAGATAAATTTTACAAAAGAATTGAAAGATAATTGCATTAAGATGCAAGAATGATAATATTGGTGATCAACCTCATTAAAATGCACATAATGGGTCTAATTATATAGGCAACACAATAAGAGACAATGATAATAAGTGGATATGTTATCACCCACACAAGTTAGAATTACATGTCTACCAAAGGTGGATCATCCTCCATTATGTAATGAAGTATGTGAAACATGTGGATGATGATCATGTAATAAGTGCACTAAAGGTGGGTCTCACACATAAAGTGGACTATGATAACAACAATCACCACCTAAAATAGAATTTCACCTACACCATGTGCAAATATAGGTACAAACTCCTAGGTGTCTCATATGAAAACTATTATCCATTTCATTATCCTAGAAGTAGGTTTAAGTAAGTGTAAACAGTGAATATTTAATTACACCAACACTAATACACACATAAAAGTTGATTACTTCAATACGAATCTAATACTCAATCAAAAACTAAAATAAAGCTAACTTCTACACTAGACCTGACAAAATTGTAAAACTAACATATAAATAAACTAAACCCTAATTCTAGCATTGAATTAATTTTAACCCTAACCCTTTACCTAATTGAATACTAAACTAAATTCAAGTCTAACCCCAAATGAAACTTTGTCCATTTTATAAACGAAATTCAACCCTACTAAAATCAAACTAAACTCAAATCTAAATCAAACCAAACCCTAACTCTAACACTTAACTAAATTGAACCTTAATCCCTAAACCTAATTAAACAATAAATAAACATAAACTCTGACCCTAACACATAACCTCATGAAAATATAACCTTAAATAATATTGATTCATAATGTTATAAAAATTGCACCCTAATACTATATTGTGTTAAACACAATTCCTAATCCTATTTGAATATTACACCTAATTCTACTCTACTTGTGATTCAAAGGTAGATTAAAACCTAATATAACTAAAAACAAAATAAAACCTAAACCCTAAACAAAATTTAGTTACAAACCTAACCCTAATTGAAAATGAAATAAAACCTTAAACATAATTAAATTATAACCCTATTTGAATTAAAATTTAAATTTTTAAATAAACTATAAACATAAAAATAACCTTTATTGAACTATTACCAAAATTTGATCCCTAAACATAACCCCAATCAAACTTTTAGCATAAGTGTTACACTTACCCTATTTTAAGCATTTCCTAATTGAAAAAAATAATTCCTAAAACAAATTAAACATAATACCAACTTCAATCCAACACCGAATAGAATGCCAAATTAGATTGTAACCTTGAACAAAATAGAAATATATCCATACAATAAATGAACTTGAACCTTAATTGTAATTAAATGTTAAACTAAATTGAATCCTAAAGCTAACACAAATCATATTTTGAAAAAACCTAGACTAAATTATAAACCGTTAGTGTATTTTTTTATAACACATAGGTTTATTAAGCTTAATTAGTCATCCATGATCATTTGAGTCTACTAGAGATGTGTCAATTTAATTTCGACACATCATTCTAGTTTCTTGGGTAATTTTTCCACCGCTCTAGTTCTATCCTTCTTTCATGGTTAGACTTGGTTGCACCTTCATCTATATGTATTCACATCATTTTCATTATTGACTAGTCAATTTTGATGAAAGAATGTCATTGTTCTTTATTTTATCACTATAGATGTTGGTTTCTATATGGCATCAAATTAGGCTAGAGATAGTTTGAAGCCTAAATCAAACATTTTTGGACTATGAAAGGCTCTTTTGGAAGCTTTTGTGGTCCGTGTCTCCAAATAGTGACCTATGTCATGGCTTGTAGTTTGAAGAGCAAGTGTATTTTAGGCATGTCTTGGCGCATGGTGACATGCATTGTACTTGGAAGCTACTCCCCAACTCTGCACATTTATGCGTTGATGTCCTAACATTTGATGAGAAAGTTTGTTAGCTAGGTTTACTTTCCTGTGCATTAGTGTGGGAGTTTAAACATAGAAACAACCATGGATGTTAGTCATTGTAAACCATATTATTTGAACCCTCCCATTTTCTGCAACCTCTACCCATAATCAAGCCTTGGTTGTGTGCATTCGAGGTTGTATTCATTCAATCATGCTTTACACATTGAAGGGTGGATGACTGCTAAAACTTAGATGGGGCTTGAAAGGTGACACTTGTAAATTTCAGGGATCATTGTTTATTTATTTTGAAATTTTTTTTTAAATCAAGAACCTCAAAATTAAAAGACACCTGCCAAAATTAAAGTCACCCTTCTACTTACTATTCATTTTCAAAAAGGTAACTTTTAATGATGACATAAGAAACTTCAGGGGTACACTTTTTTTAGAGTTTAGTTCTTGGTCGTATGAGTTTCTAGCCCTTGGATCATTCCAACCCTAGGTGGCTTACTTTTGGTCCTTTTATTTTTTTTACCAAACAAATATTTGGAGGACTAATTTTGTAAAGAGGGAAAAAAAATTTCTCATAACCTTTTCGGACGAACTCCAAATTGAGTTCTATTTTTGGAAAAGTGCATATTGTTTCCTAATTAATCCAATGGACGCACTGATGAACTACCATTATAAAGTGTCATTTTTAGTGCTTTTTTAGGTTTGGTTGCAAATAAATCATTCTACAAAATTTCAAAAACAAGTGGGGAAAGATAATCAAGGGGGTGTTGTGTGTTTTCTACTTTTCAAACTTCCTCACAAAGTTCTATTCTTTTTTGCATTCTAAAAAGAAACAATCTATGTCTAGCATCATGGACCCTAATGTGACTATAAAACCTCTAACACCTTTCAATTATCATGATTGCAATTTGAATTTCATTAGATTATATTAAAGAATAAGGGCTTATATCGGGTAACAATAGGAACACAAAAAAAACCTAATGAAACTAGGAAAAAGGAAAAGGATTACAATAAGTGTGACCAATCATTTCTCATTTCATGTTTAAAATTATCACCTGAGTTAGTATTTCATGTTCAGAAGTTCAATACACCCAACCAAGTTTGGGAAGCTCTCAAAACACTATTTGGGATAATTGATCAACTTAGAGGTCATGACCTGGAAAATTAACTCATAGGTTTTAGTCCTACTATTTTTTAAACTTTAGAGGATTTCTTCACTAAATTTAAAGCTTTGATGTTGTAATTAAAAGATTGTATAATTGAAAAGAAAAAGTATCAATTAATTTCCTTTATGTTCTTTCAAAACTAGGTTCTAATTTTTTGTGTTTATCTCTACTTTATATTCTACTAAAAGAGCCCTTGGTACATCATGTACTATGCCCTCACTTGATATTTCTTCATTTCTCATCTTTCAAGTGAATAAGAAAAGTTAATTCAAATGGTTAATTTGAAAAATACTAAGGTAGAAGCTCTAATTGTAGAAAGTGAAAAGAAATAAAATTTTAAAGGAAACAAAAATAACACTAAAAAGAACAATGAAGGGAAGAAAGAAGACAAACTTCATAACTTCAAAAAGGATAACACATATCAACAAAGTGAGTCAATTGTTAAGAGAATTAAATTTTCCTTTTGTAACAAAATGGATCATGAAGAACATCAATGCATGATAAAGAAAATTGAGAACCTCAATTTTCTAATTAAAAAGGATAATATTAAGGTAACTGGTTCTATCAAAGCATCTTCTCCAAATCAAGAAATTACTAAGGAAATAGAGAAATTAAAATTCACGGTCTTATTTACTCAATCTATTATAGATTCTAGCATTACACATCATATGGGCTCTTAGCTTGATGTGGATTATTCAAATCTTGATTCTAGTCCTAATGATTCAGTAAATGACATTTCTATTCAGGTAGATTTTTAGGAAGGGTCACATGCTCTTCTTGGTGTGCAGTTTACATCAGCATCATCATAACCAATTCGGGGGCCTTATAGGATTCTTCTCTTCTTATCTCTTTTTTGGAGGATATTTTTTTCCTGCTGGGATTTCATTCTTTCTCCTTTTATGAGAGATTTTATTGTACATGGGTATCTCACCATGGTAGCACCCATGACTCATATTTTTATCTTTTCATCCTAATTTATGCTTAAAGAGAGGTGTTAGTGTATTTATTTTATTACACTTACGATTATTAAGCCTAATCAGTCATCCATAATTATTTGACACTTGTCTGCACAAGTCATCATCTTTTAGGAGTTTGTTAGAGAGGTGTTGATTTCATTTCGACACATCATCCTAGTTTCTTGGGTTGTTTCTCAACCACTCTAGTAATTTCCTTCCTTCATCATTGGACTTGGTTGCACCTTTATCTATATGTACTCCCCTCATTTTTACTATTGAGTAGTCAAGCTTGATGAAATCATGTTATTGTTCTTTGTTTTATCTCTAGTAGATGCTAATTTATACAAAGACAAATATTAAACTTGGGTAAGGGCAAGAATTTGTGTCCCAACTTAGTAGAAGTCTTGTGGAATTGGAAAATTCCACTATAAATGGACACCCATTTTTTTAAAAAGGGTACTAGCTTTAAGTTCAGACGCTCAATCCAAAATTCTAAAAATGGGTGCTCATTTTACTTTTATTTTTAAATTATGACTAGAAACACATTTTTACACACTGATTTATTGGATTCAAAAAATGGGCACCCAGATTTTGAATTTTAAAATTTGGGCACCCATCTCATAAAATATAGAGCAGGAAATGTACCTCTACCTTGGTTTTTAGTTTTGGGTATGCTTGGTGAGACCAAGCCTATGCTTGGACTTCCAAAATAATGGCTAAGACACTAGACTATGAAAATTATGCCTTTATGTAAATTTTTTAGGGCCTTCCTAATTGTATTTTTTAATGAAACTAAAAACCCATTAGAGCTCTCACGGTCTTGATTTTAGAAATGGAAATTTCATAGTGATATAATTATTTTTATTATTATTGCATTATTTTTTAATCAAACTAGTACCTATAAATAAAATAATCAGGTTCACTAAAACTTTAATAAAACTTTTATTTTTATTTTTTATGGAAAATAAATTATATGAAATTAATCTACATACACTTATCTTAAAGATTAAAAAAATTGAAATATGCAATTTTTTCATTAATTTATGGTGGTCTACACTAGATGTTTTTCAAATGTACTTTACTGTCAATTAAAAATAAAAATTTTAATAAAAAATGAAATAATATTATCATCAATCTTTGGTGTCTTGGGTATCTTTCCCCAGAAGGATTCACAAAAATTCATTTACTTAGATCAAAATATGGTGGTCATACATGTGTGCGGTATGGTCCTGAAACATTCATTTTGAAAAAGTGTTTTTTAAACATTCCTATTAAAAAACAAATTCCACCATATGGGTTTTGAAATAAATTACATATTTGAAAAGTAGACACCTACCACTACATTTTCTATTACAAATTTTTTTTGAGGTTCAATCTCTAAGTGCCTCAAATTTTGACATCCATTGACATAAAATTAAAAAAATATGAAAAACGCTACCCACCTAATTTAACCTTAAATATAACACTATACTAAATTTAAAATTAACCCTAAGGATAAACATTATTGTAAATTTAAAAAAAATTAAAAAAATTTATGACCCTAACTATAAGATTAAACTAGGTTAATCCATAATTCTAAACTAAATTATACCCTAACATTGAGACTAAACCACATTGCGCTCTTGCCCTAAACTAAATTATACACCAATCATACACCAAATTAAATCATAAAAATACAAATAATTTGATTCCTAACCCTAAAACCAAAATAAATTTACCCAAACTCATACATCAACTTGAACCCTAACTAAAAAACTAACCCAAACTAAACATTAAAACTAAAACTAATTGGCCACCTAATAAAATTGATCCATATCCCTAAACCGAATTTAAAATTTAACCATATGAAACTCAAATTCTAAATCAGATTAATTCCCAACACTATAAACAATCCTAAATGAACCCTTTTCCTAAGAAAAAAATTACCCTATAGATAGCACTACCATAAATTATATTCTATCCCTAAAACAAATTGAACTATTTCCCTACACCAAAATGAACATGGAAACAAATCAATCCCTAATTCTAAACTAGATTACATTCTAATACTATAAATACATTCAAAATAAACTCCTTTCCTAAACAAAAATTATCCTTACACCTAACACTAAACTAAATTAAATTATAACCCTAAACCTAACTAGGTATGAAACTAACCTTAAGTCAACACCCAAAACTATTTTAAATCGAATTATAAGCTTCAACTAGATACAATAAAAATGCTAGAAATAAACCAACCATACTTCAACACTAAACCAAATTTAACCCTAACACTAACACAAACCAAATTTAATAGCCAAGCTTAATTTTATTTTAAGAAAATCCTAAACCAACTTTACCTATAACTCTAGCACTAAACTAAATAAATCCCTAACTCTAAAGATAAACCAAACTCTAAACCAGATAGCTTAACCAATATCAACCCTAGTTGCAAGAATAAACCAAGTTTAACCATAATAATAATAAAAAAATAGAGTTCACCCTAACACTAAGATTATCCCAAATTGAATATTTTACCTATAAAAAAATTAAACCTAAAAGAGCACATAAATAGACCCCAAACCCTTAAACTAAAATAATTTTATCCCAAGTTGCATATCAACTTCTACTCTAACTATAACACTAAATCATGCTAAACCACAACCCTAAAACATATTGAACCATAAATGTAAATAGAATTGTAACATGAAACCAAATAGAATTGTAACGTGAAAACAAATAGAATTGTAACGTGAATCCAAATAGAATCAAAATCATTGCAATGAACCTAATTCAAGCCTAACCCTAATTATACATGATAGAAAATTAAACCCTAACACTAAAAGAAACCAAAATGAACCATCAACCTAAACTAAATTAAGCCATATTTACAAAATTAAATTAAAAAATAATCCTATATCATATTGATCCCTTACCTAAAATGAACCTTAATCCTAAAACATGCATAACCATACACCTAACACAAAACTATATTGAATAAAAATTATTTAGTTTGAGGGTTGGTGTCAAGCACATTGTCACATTGCATTATTTGTGAATTCCATAAATGAACCAAATTATGTCGTAACACTATACAAAATTGAATTGAAACCTTAATCCTGATAGAACAAGTGCCACATAGTGGCTAGTACTTGCCTTTAGTTGTAGTTTTAATTGTATTAGCATACAATTTTTAAAAATTTAAACTAAATAATTATTAAAATTTATTTAATATATTATTAGGTTAGGTTAAATATTTAGTTAATAGTTATGTAGTTTAATTAGAAAAATAATTCATTCAAACTTTAATTTATATGTAAAATATTTTTTTTTATCTTTTAGTTTTGTCATAATTGTAATTTTAATATTAATCAATCATAATTGTAATTTAAATCAATTATAAAATATATAATTTCGATGATAGTCATCTAAAATAGAATGGACATCTATTGATTTGCATTGAACTCACCAACTAATTAAAATTTTGATATATATATTTAATTTAGTTTAAAATATAAATATGATAAATTAATGAATTCATAAATATAATAATATTATTATATTTCAAATAATAAAGAGGTAATATAATTGACTTAATTTTATATATTTAATATTAAAATATAAAATAATAATAATAATAATAATAATATATAATTTGATATTATCTATGATTTTAATAATAAAAATTATAATAAGGAAATTAATATAATTATAATAGAAAAATTATAATTAATTTATAAAAAAATTAATTAAAATAAACTACAATAGAATATAACATACTCTTTATTATTTTATTTTAAAAAAATACATGGCTTATAAAGTGGAGAAAGAAAGAATCATTCCACAAAATATTATTTAGAATTTAAAAACCTAAAAATTATGCATGCAAAGTTTTGAATAATAAAATAAATTTGAAAAATAAAAAACAACTTACTTATAATTGGTTCATATGATTGTTTTTAATAGCTAGTTAAGGAGTAGAATCCAAAATTCATAAAAAGCCTTATTCAAACATAGCCTAATTAAAGATTAAACAAAATTGAACTATAACACTAACAGAAATCAAAGTGAAAGCTCAACCTAACTAAATTAAAAAAAAAATTAAGCCAACTTCAATCTTAACTATAACATTAAACTAAATTAAACCCTTACCCTAAAGCCAAACCTAACCCTAAATAAAGTAAATGCTCATCATTAACTAGATTAAACCTAACATAAAGTGAAACCCTCAACCTATAGTAAATTAAAAGAAAATTATATTTACCAACTTAAACCTTAACTACAATACTAAACTAAATTGAACCACTACCCTAAAGCTAAACCTGACCCTAAGAAAAAACCTAGGCGAAATTCAACCCTGTTACAAATATATACAAAGTTGAAGGATAATCTTAATGCAACTTATACCCTAACACTAAGACTAGTCATATTGAACTCTTAAGATAAACTAAATCAATGTTTAATATTTTCAATAAGATTGTTTGATTTTTTAAATGTAATTATATAATTAATAAAAACTACCTATTTAATTTCTCTTTTTTACAACAAATACTACTAATCTATACATATATATGGACACTTGTATTTATTAATATATAAGTCTATAGAAAAATTAAGTTTTAATATCTCTTGGCTTTCTTCTTTATATATATCTATATTTATAGAAATTAAGGTTTAAAATAAATTTTATTCCTACTAAGCAATCAATAATCTATAAGCAAAATATCTTTTGTTATTTTTTTAATTTGTAGACAAAATTGAAAAGTAAAATAATGTTTGTGAAAGTATTGAAGAGACACAAACTTGAGCAGAAAGAGCACCGCGGTTAGAATTTAAAGCAAATATACGGACAGTAGAGAAATGAACAGTATTGTTTTATAATTGTTATTGTTGGGAATGTGCGTATCTATGACTGATGAGGATATTCATTCAAGAACTTTTACGGAGTAGTTTAAGAGATTAAGGTATTATTGTCTGTGGTAAAATGATTTAATATTTTTTTTTATGGAAAACGGTTGTTAATGTTGTAATTTTTTTTATTTCAAATTTAAAATAAAAGATAATAATATTTGTTAATATATTTGGGTTAATACAATTTTTAATTATTATTATTCTTAATACTTTTCTATATTAATATTATATATATTTTATAATCTATTATCTTAAAAATTTAGAAAACTAAAATATGAAAGAAACTATTGAATATTAATAATAAAAAATTAGATCAAATCTATAAATAACAAATTTATTCTCTTTTACATGTTTAAGATAAGGAGACAATCATGAATCAAATGACTTTTAACAATACCACATTCTATTATCACACATTTGAATTCTTAAATGACAAATATAAAATTCTTGAAATCGTGAGATAATAAAAATAGCTGTAAAACACAAAGTTTTTCATAATATTATACATAACAATATAAAAAATTAAGTAAATTTTATTATTACATTCAAACTAATCAATTTTTTATTTTTTTTTATATTAGAGTACAATTAGACAAAGAAGCTGTCACCCACTGAGGACAGCATCAAAATGAAAGCGCTAATAATTTAAATTAAAAGATATGAATTAAAAGAATGAATCTTATGCAATATTTTAAAAATTATTTTCATTAAATAAAATTTTACTAATATTTTTAAGATTAAATTACTTTTATATATTCAAACTACAGTTATTAAAATTTCTAAAATTGTTAAACTATCAATATTATTAATATATGAAAGAATTTGGAAACTTGTCCTAAAAAAATTCAATATCAATAAATAGAGGAACTCAATAATCTGAAAAACAAAATTTATTAAATTAAATACACTCAAATAAATACTAAGACATCTGAAATAGATTGCATCATTCAATAATTCTCATTTTTTATATATATAATTGTCTTATATTTTATTTCACTTTTATGAACATGTACGTAAATTTCTACCAGTCTTATATTTCCCTATAGAAAATAAAAAACTAAAATCTTTTCTATTAAAATTTTGAGTATAGATTAAATAAACTGAAAAACAAAACTTGTTAGAAAAAAAATTCTACGAACACCAGTGAAATAGACTATAGTATTCAATAATAATTCTTATTTTATTTTATATAGAAGAGGCATATGCATAGGACCATTCTTCTACCATTCTTCTTACAATTCTTCTTACATCCTACTCCAATCCAAGGAACTTCGGCTAAAATCTAAACTGCTGCTTTTATTTATAAATACTGGGAACCCTGCTCACCGTGCTCAAAGCCTGCCAAACAAAAGGAAGAATAACAAAATAGTATTCACTGCCAGCATCAAATTATATTAGGGAGAAGAAGAAGAAGAGAAGAAAGTGAGGTAGCAGCGTACCGTTGATAGCTGATTTTAATTTTGCCAGCATCAGGATCGGCGATGTGAGCGAAGGCGGCTTGAGATAAATCGATGGTGCCTTGGCATCCAGCGGGGCAATAATCTACAATCTTCACCACAATCGACTCCCCCTTACACGGCTTCGGAACGCCATTATTTGTCGCCCCGGTGCAACTCACTCTGTAATGACTTCCGCACGCGCCTCCGTTGTGCCAAAATGCATCACTTGCCGCCGCAAACATATCTCCCGCTGGAAACTGCGATGGGTCGTTTCCATAGCACGATGATGCTGCCAAACCAATAACACGCAATACTACTACACAATGGTAGTATTTAAGACGTTAATTTAAGACAAAAAGTTATTTTTGTCTTAAATACATTTTTTATATTTAAATTATATTTGTAATTTTTTGTTTGTCTAAAATTAAGACAATAGGAAAAGTTATGTTTTTCCAAATTACAACTTTACTTTTCCTTTCTTTATATGCGCTCCACTCATCGTTGCCGCTCAACTCAACTCTTTGTTACATTCTGTAACTACTACTCCTCCATTCACAGCAGCTGCGGCACCATCATCGGGATGCAGTTCTCAACGGCAGCGGGAAGGTTATCTGGGTATGGCGGGAAAGGCCTTATGCAGAAATGTTTTATTTATATGCCCTCGTGTTGTCTTCTTCAATCTCTCTGGATTAAGCATTCTGAACTACAAACTGGTCAATATTCATCTTGGAGAGAAATCGAGATCTGCAATCAGGTAATAAATTTCCCATGCTTAGTACTTTGAATGCATTTTGTTGTGGCTAGAAACTTCTACTTTCTGATGACAATCGACGCTCTCATATCATTTGGTTGAATGTTTCTGATGCATTTTCAAAAACCCTATTTTGCGTATATCCTCCAAACAATCAGGTTTCGACCCTCTGCCCCTGCAGGAAACCCCTTTGTTTAAAACCCCATTTGATCAATCTTCGGAAGGAAGCTTTCGTTTGCCGTTGGGATTACTTCTAAATATGCCACTTTCTAATACGGTGATAAACAGACTTTGAAGTGATGGATATGGGAGAATCCGACAACTACCCTGCTCTGCTCGGGCGCCCATGGTGTTGTTAAGCAGGGGTTTCTCTTCGGTTCAAAAAGAGGGCCCTTTAGAAGAGTAGGGCACTTTTAGAATGAGACAAAAAGAGTATTTATTTATACCCCCATATGTAGAGTCGGTCGAGATTGAGGATTATATTGGTAACATTTATAAGCTGACAGCGACAATGAGAGGACTACATTCACCCGCGGTGCTTTATCATTTCACATTGACGAATCTCTGTGAAAATCTTCTGATGCAGTAGTGTTTAGGTGGGTGCAGGGCGACTACTTAAAACTTTGGGCTTCGACTTTTGCTAACACTTAAGCTCTAGGAGCACTTATCATTTGCAGGCGCCCATTTGATCCATTTATTTTACTCCCTCGTTTCCCATTCTTTTCCTCTAGGGCGGGTATCTCGCACCTGTGCATATATGATCTATATATGCAATCAACAAATCCATTTTTTTTCAACAAATCCATTTTGTGCATATCTTGGAATCATTACAGTTCATGAAATAACATCTGTTTGAGGTATTCTGTCAAACAGTTGACGTTCCTTATCTATGTTTTCAGATTTTGTATACATGTCTATCAGAGCATTTCCAACAAGAATATCTACTATCTGCGCATTTAGATATTAACCTGATCTTAAGAAACCTAATTTTTCCAAATCCAATCGTTGCCCTTACCTGAATGCCCTACTATTCTAGGCAAGGTATACCGCTCACCTTGGATGAGTTTATCCCAAAAGGGCAGGGGCATAGGAACCAGAGAGAGGGGTTACGGTGTGAGGTATAGGCAGAGACTCAAGAGGCAATGAAGGTCTGACCAACATCCTTCTTTAGTCCCTGCCGTCAATGCACATACAAAAGACATGTAAAAGGGAAAGAGGCTTAGAGACTAATTATGGGAATTTCATTTTTCACCCAGATCGAAAAACCACTGGCAAAATTGGAAATGACCAATCAAATAGTAGTCTTATTTTAGTCACTTTGTTTGCATAATAAATTGCTTGCATGGAGTATTGTAACTACAACATAGATTCATGCTCTAATAGCTTCCTTCAGCTCTTTAGACTTAATTCGAATAAAGCAAATTACCGGTACAATCAGTAAAATGTAGTTTTCACCACCGCCGATCTCTAGGCAGCAAGGTTTTAATATTGAGATTCTTTCTGTGTGGTATGCAAGTTGTAAAGGAAACAGAGCCTTCAATAATAAATAGAGCACTCTGTTTTTTCTGATCATTTGATTTTTTTATAAGTTTATGATTTGATAATTGCTATTTGCTGATTTTTGTGTATCGTTGATTGGTTAATTTCTATTACCTTTTAGTTTCCTATTATAAAGAGCTTCTATCAGACTTCACACATGAAACTCTAGATATTTCACACATTCAGATGTAAGCTCTCTTGTTCAGTTTAGTCATGAGATCCCTGTTACTGAAGTGTTTGGTGCAGAAATAGCCACTTCTATCGTAGAGCATTATTTCTTAAGAATATGTTATCATAATCTTAATAGAATTGTGCTTAGTATTCAATTCCAAATTAATTTGATTTTTCATAAATGTTAACAATGTTCTCACACACACAAAAATAAATAAAAATGAACATTTAAATGAAATGAGCGCTTAGGGATAATATTTTGCAATAAATTCTTCACAGTATTGAATAAATTATAAACCAGACTGACAAGGATTCCAAAAAAGGCCTTGAATTATTATAGTATATGCAATCTAATCATAAGACCCAATTTTTATACATATTATACATATATGTAGATACTATATATACATGCTTATGCAGATACCAATGAAATTGATATCCAGCAATAATACTTGCTGAAATTCTATCTAGTACTGAAAAAAACAATAAAATATACTTCAAGGATTCTATCAAAGCTTTGAATATACAGTGTATGCTAATTACAAGGTCCAATATATACACATAAAAATACATAAACATAGAATTAAAAGACTTGTGCCCATATGTATATCAATGAAATGAGTATTCAACAGTAACAATTGCAGGAAATCTTATTCATTCCTGAAGAAAATATGACATAGTTACAAGATCTATAGCTTTATTAAGTGTTGAAGTTTCCTAGAAAATTGGACTGTTGAATGCCTATGCATATAAAATAAGAAGGGCTATGTATATTCACTGGATTTATAGTTTTTTGTTAGTGTTTGATAACTCTATTTACTAGTTTGAATTGCTAACTACCCATTACATTGATATTCATATGATATAAGAACGTGTATATATCTGAAATGGGAGTTTAAAAATTAGATTGATAATCCTATCATCTCCTGAAAAAATCTATGCATATCACTACTTTCAAAGTACAATAGATATGTAATATGTATATACTCATATTTTTTGTATCTGCATCAATGAAATGGGCATCCAAGAACCACCTGGTTTTTGAGGATGGCCTTTAGGCTTTGAACCTTGAGCCTGTGCATAATTTCATTAAATCAAATGTCTGTTTGTATACACATAATATGTATATGCCTATTAATGATATGGGCACTCAGTAATTAGTCTCACAATGAATCCTATTGAGGTATGAAGGAAACTACGAATCCTCTGTTTCAAAACATGTAGAATATTAGCCTCATGCCATTGAACCTTAGTTTGGATTTTTGTGTTTTTTCACTATCTTATGTTTTATGTGAACCTTATACTTTCGGATCATTTTGCATCCAGAATTGGTCTAGCTCTTTCCTTAGATTGCTTCATGTTTCTTATGTTTCTACAAATAATTTCATAAATTTGTTTCTCATATGCATATTATTTGTGTGGGTTGTGTTAATTGCAAGTTTGGTGGGTGGATAACTTAGCGATGAAATCAAGATAACTAGCACTTGTTATTTGAGTCTTATATTTCAGAACTAAAGCAAAAATTTCTCCAAAAAAGTCAAGATGATCGATCTAGCATAGATTTCAAATATTGTAGGTAGTTTAACTAATGTGGATGCAATCATATTTTACCACTCTGAATGAACTAGTTTGCATGAAAATTTATATGCAACCATCATTGCATTGTGGCTCTTTGTTAGAGACGTAGAATTTTGAAGTTTAAATTATTTTCACACTTTTATCATAACTTGGAGCATTTTTCATACTTAGTCATGTCACTATCTTAATACATATTAATTATTTTGTCTTGTTTTTCTTGCATGGCAAGGAAGCAACAACAACATATAGGGATGAAGCTTTAGAATTGCAAAAACAATTGAGGCATTTGCAGAATCAGTGTGATTTGCTCAGTGGTCAAGCTTCATCTTTGATTCAAGGAAGACGAGCACGGGTGGCAGCAACATCTTCAACAAATGGAGGAAATTGCTGGCAGGAATATGGAGGTATGAAGTAGAGAGATGCTTTGTAATAGAAGGAATCTATCTTAAGCTGAGTTTGTGTTGGCTAAGAAAATCCCATTTCATAAAAACTTGAATGCCTCTTATGTATACAGTCCTATTTAGTGACACAATATTAGATTCGTAAAAGGTAAGTGTGTTATGAACTTTTCTATATGTAACCTTGCAATATTTTCTACTAAGATTTTCACTCTTTAATGATATTTTGTAAAGTTTATAAGGCTAAAATTTATAGGTAGGTGTCTCACAACCAAATTATACTACCTTGGATTTTGGACCTATTTTTAGTTGCTTGAGTTGTTGTAGGGTTATAGCACATTATTTTATAGCAATATAAGTAGATGTGTGAATTCTTGTCTTGAACCATCCAAATCATTTTAGTCATGCCCTTGCTACATGTAAATCTTAGTTTAGAAATCTATCTATTCTACCATACCTTTTTAATATTATGTTGTTTTTATGTATTTACTATTATTATAGACATGCAAGTGCATGCAAACTCAATTTGAGCACCAGTAAAGAACTTGTGTTCTTTAAATTGTGACTGTTATAATGGGACATTCCTATCTCAAAGGAATTCTTTCCTTAGTCGTGAACCAGATCAGGTGCCCTCCTAGTTTTAGTTTGTAATGAGTAAGAACTTCTTGCAGAAGAAATTCTTTTCCACTTTAGCAAGGTTATCCATGCAAAAGATATTTTTTACTAGTTTTGAAGGGTTCTTATACCAGTGCTTGTAGTCACCTTTGCCACATAATAGGGAACAACATTTTGTCAAACAATCTATGCCAGTGCTCTATCAAAGAGATCACTGCTTCAAATCTCTGGTACCCATTTGTCCTTTGTATTGCCTACTAGTATTAATGTACATATTAAAGCACATTAATATCAACATTAATATGATATCGAATCACACCCTTGTAACTGTCCTTTGTATTTTTTGCAATGATCCTAAAAACCTTAACAAAATTAAACCAGCCCTCAAGAACACTGATTATCTTCTATGCTCTTCAATGCTGCTCTATATTTTCAGATTGTTGTAAATATAATATTTATTTGTATTTCCTTTCCTTGCTTCTGTTTGTGCTGAGATTACCTACTTGTGCTTAATGCTATGCTGGAGGTTTGATCTCTTGTGTCGATGAATGCTTAGTCTGTAGTTTTGATACTTATGATTCTGTAGTTGAGATGAATTGTTTTTGATAGGAAAAAGCAGCAAGAGGGTGCTGGCCCATACAATGACTAAAAGCACATTAACAACATGTTAATGGAAATAGCCAAACAGAATAGTAAAGTAGCTAAGATGAATTATTGAATATGTTTGAGGACTTTGATTATGCTGTTGTGATAGATTTCTATAGGTTTCCTTGTAATATCATAGTTGTAAACATGTATCAATGTTCCTCTGCTAATTTATTGCTGCTACTACTAAGTCTATCTTTATCTGCTACTGATAAAGGCATTGATTATCTTTTAGATGTATGTCTTTCTGCTGTTGTGTATTTCTTTCCTCTGCTTTTGATGAAATGAACTGCTGAATATATTAATCTTGCTTGCTATTATTATATTTATTTTTGTTGACTTGTATTATTAGCTAGGAAAGCTTGATAAAATTGATGTCGTACCATTTTATGGAAGCCAACATTTGATAAATTTGTTGACGGTTATGCTGAGTTGTTTGTGTCCTTTATAATGCATGATATTAATCAAATGGGATTTGAATTTGAGTACACAAATGTGCACAGTAAATTCTAGTGATAGTTTTTAGGCCTTTCATCTAGTAAGGGTGGGTAGCTACGATGAAAAGTTAATCATTGTTTTATTTTCCTTTAATTATATGTAGAAAACCAAAGGAATCACCATCCTTGGTTTAGCATAGACTGCACATTGGCCCTGAGCTTGTGGCTGTCTAATAATGAGTTTGAGCTTATTGTTCTCAAGTTGACATCTTTAGTCCTCATAATCAGGTCAGATCTCGAGGATTAGTGAAAGAGCAGCTTAGGACACCATCTTATACATATATGCATACTTTGTTGATATCTTTTCCCAAGAGCTGAGAATCATATCAACCTTAGATATGATCTCACTCTAATTAAAATGATCTCACTCTAATTAAAATGAAAGAAACTTAGATTCACAAAATCTATATAGCTAATAATTAAGATGTTAGAAAATAAACACAAACCAAACCTTTAACCTATGCCATTAGGCTCGACTTTCCCATTCCCTAGTAACCAAATATACTAATTGCAATGGGAGGTTGTACATAAGGATTCAATAGTAATGCAGAAAGACCATAAGAAAAATCAGCTCATCCTGTAAGATTAAACATGGTTTATCTTTCTAATTTAAAATCAATGTTGATACAAACTAGTAGGAAATGGAAGATACTACCATTTTACGTAGATAGTCTTTGAAAAATGGTTCATCATTTGCTTGCATTAAAATTGTACCAATTTCTCATTGAACTGCCAACCACGTCATAATTTTTAAATAGTAAGAAACTCTTATGTTTAAGTTTTTGAGAAAAAATTACTGCAGGATACTTAAACTACCTTTGTTAGCATTGTTTATATCATTTTGCATTAAGTACCCAATCAAGATAGTTTTCGCAATCTTACATCCTTCTATAAGCAGTTGTTTTTTTCACTTGAGTAAGTCCCAACAAAATAGATGTTCGCACGAGATCGATGTTTTCATATGTCAACTCTTTCATTTTGTCTGAGAGAAACAATTTCAGTGGACTATTATAGCTTAGACAATTCTCAACACACTACTACAATATATCACACACCTAAGAGTCACGTTATCTTCAAAAAGAAGTAATACTTGAGTTTAAAGTTGTACTCTTACAATTCATAATACATGGTGCATTCAGGGAAATAGCAATTCATCATCATTTGAATATTCAGATGAACATGCAGCAAGACCTGCACTAGGTACAAAAGAATACTTCAATGAAAAGATATATTGCACTTGCAAAAGGTGCCAAAATAGGAAACTAAAGAAGCGACGACTTGTTCATATGCATAGATTGCACTATGGAGTTTACATAGAAGAGGTGCACTACATTTAACAAATTAATATTATTATAATAAATATATGTGCACATTATTTAATAAATTATTATTGATCATTTCAATGGTGTTTTGGATGAAAAGCCACTTCTAGTTCATAATATTGATGAAGAACCAATGAATGTCACTGATGATAGCCACTCTCAAGATGAAGAGCAAGACACATTTATGGATGAAAGAACTTCACAAATAAATGAGGTTGGTATCAATGAATTTATCCAAGACTTCTACACATCTTTAGAAGAAGTTATTGATTCACCCGTAGCTCAATTAGCTAGGACACCTCTTTTCCCAAATGCTAATACATCTATATTGGCAATAATTATGTTATTGTTGAACTTGAAGGTTACACATGGATTGACAAACACATGCTTTATAGATATATTAAGGTATCATTCAATATTCTCCATAAATAATGCTCTAGATATCTAATTTTTTTTAATATTGTGTATACTCATGAAAATCATTTTTTGCATTATGTAGACTTCTTGCAAACAAATTACTTCCAATGGACAATAAGTTACCTCACTCTCATAGAGAAGTATCTTTAGTAATGAAAGACATTGGAATGGAGTACAATACATATGATACATGCCCAAATGACCATATATTGTACTATGGAAAGAATGCGAATTTGCAACAATGTCTAGTGTGTCACACTGGCAGGTATTGTGAAGATCAAGTATCCAAGAAGGTTCCTTATAAGGTACTACAACACATTCCACTAAAGCCAAGGTTTGAGAGGATGTTCAAATGTAAGGAGTTGTGCAAAACATATGGATTATCATGCACAAGGGAGGAGCCAAGATGGTGTCATGCGTATGGCTGCAGATAGAAAATATTGGAGAGAGATTGAGGAAAGATGGCCACATTTCAGAAATGAGCCAAGGAATGTGAGAATTTCTCTAGCAATGGATGGTGTCAATCCTTTTGGAGATCTTAGAACAACATATTCTATTTGGCCAGTTTTAATTATTAACAACAATCTTCCCCCCTGGATGGCAATGAAAAAGGAGCATGCAATGTTAACTCTTATCATACCAGGTACTAGAACACATGAATGTAGTGCTTTCTTGAAGATTATATAAAGAAAAATTCAATTCAGTTAAAACCTTAATAAATTTTTTGTTTACTTAGGGAAATATCAAGTAAAGGATATGGATGTATACTTGGAGCCTCTCATTGATGAGCTTCGTGAATTATGGGATCGCATAAATATGTATGATGTATCAAGACCTATCAATGATAGAAACTTCCTTTTTCATGCGATTCTTATCTGGACAATTCATGATGCCCTGGGGCTCTCTACTTGTTGTGGTAATATATTATAATTTGCATTGGTAAATATTGTGTTCATAGTACCATTTACTAAATATGATTTCCATTCTTTTTACAGGGCTGCAAACAAAGGGGAAACATGGTTGTCCATCATGTGGGCCAAAAATGTTGTATTGGCAGTCGAAAAATCTTAATAAAACTGTTTATGATGAGTATAGATAATTCTTAACAGAAAATCATCGCTATTAAGTGCATGAGAAAAATGATTTCAATGGAAAGGAAATGGAAATGAGGAAGCCAAGAAAGATGAACCCTGCTAGGTGGAAAGCCATGTATGACAAAAAAGAAGGGACAAGCTTTCCAGCAGGAATGAAAAGGCTCTCTATTTTCTACAAATTAGAATATTATGAGAACTTATCAATCACCCACCTACTTGATACTATGCACATTGGGAAAAATGTGGTAGAGTATTTATGGAAACATCTAAATGGAACCAACCTTGAAGCACAAATAAAGTTATGGAAGGACCTAGAAGTGGCCAATATCATGCCAAACATGTGGATGCATGGAGACAACTCATATATCTATGCTCCATGGACTTTTACATCGGAGGAGAAACAATACATCATTAATACAATGAAAAGAATAAGATTTCCTTCTGGCTTTGGTGCTACATTAAGAAACTTATTCACAAGAGATGGATCAGAGTTCTCAAGCCTAAAAACACATGATTGGCACAATTGGATAAAGGTAACTTTGTAGTACATTAGATTTATTAGAAGTGTAATTAACAATTTGTATATATTTGAGTGATAATATCAGTTAATACATATTTAAACTTGCTTATTTATTAATGGTTGTGCAGTATGTGCTGCTTGCAGCAATACCAAGCACTTTTGACCGTGATGTCACATCAACTATTTACAAGTTATCCAAATATCTGAGGTATTTTAACTCAACCGTGCATAATCTTTGATGACTCTTATCATTTGAAGTGCATCATTGCTTATGGCTTTATATGATTTTATACTTTTAGTTTTGAAGATATCATAAATCTTTATTTTAATACATGTTGATACTTGTAGGTGGGTTTCATCTAAAGAGATACATTAGGATGACTTGAAGTATTGGAAGAGGAATATTTCACTTTTGATGTGTGGCCTTCAAATGTGCTTCCATCCAAGCTATTTTAATTCTCAAGAGCACTATCTTGTACACCTAGTAGAAGAGATTGAGTTGTGTGGTCCTATTCATATTCGAACAATGTGGCTCATGGAAAGATATATGAAAAATTTAAAACAATTTGTGAGGCAAAAAGCTCAGCTAGAAGGGTGCATGGTTGAGGGTTACATGGTTTTCCAAACAATGGTTCATTTGAGTGAATACTTACCTCAATTACACCTTGAAGCACCACTATTATGAAATTATAACCAACCTCAATCATTTGAAGGAGAAAAATTAGAGGGTCAAGGGACTTCAAAGAGGATAAAAGGTATACAAAAATGTTGGAAGTAATTTTTATCTTAAATTTTATAATACACTACTTTTTTCATCTTAAAATTTATAATATATGGCTTTAAATAATTGTTAACTCTAACAATTCTATTTTTCAATGTAGATGCTAAGGAGTGGGAGGCATTACATTTATATATTGCATACAATTCTGACTTTATGTTGGCATTACATTTATATATGTTATAATATTCAATAACTTATGCAATAATTCAATTAGAGGTATTATGTTAGTTTAATAAGCTAAATTGTGTTGTGTAGGAAGCCCAACAATCAAACTCATCAGGTGGTGAGAATGAAGAGGAGCTAGAGGAGCATGATCAACTGTTCGTTGCACAAAATGATTCACCTGTGATTCTGGAACCTCAACAGGAAACCATCCTTGAATTTCAGTAAGCTGAGAACTAGAATAATGAAGAGGGTGTTCAATATGATGGACAAACTACACCCGCAGTCAGAATAGGACCTCGTAGAAAGAGGACACAAAGGTAGAGGAAGGATGGAATATAATGTTGAATTTAAAAACTAGGTACGTAATTTAATGTTGAATTTAAAAACTAGGTATGTAATTTAATGGATGGAATATAATGTTGAATTTAATAACCCTGTTATTTAACTTGGTGCACTTTGATTGTGGTACTAGATATCGGGAAGCTTTACATTATAGAATGAAATTAGCAATAAGGAAAATGATAAAAGCTCAACATATTATGGAGTCAATTTGTCATGTCTGTCTTCTTGTTAGGCTCAAAGACATATTTGAAAAGAAAATCTTTTATTGACAGCAATTGTGGAAATTTTGTCTTTAGTTTAGTTGAATTGAGCTCATTATTTCACCGGGGGGCTGCTAGTACATTTCCCTATTCTTTGAAAGTGACACCTACCACATTTGTCTAGATGGTCTCAGGCTTGTGAGATTCACACCAGTCAATATTAGGCCTACTTATGACACCTGAAACATTTAGCACATGTGTAGGCTTAACATTCTCTATGTCTGTCTGGAGCTGAGATTGGTTCTCCAATCAGCCACTCTCATACTCGAATGTTATTCCTTGTTTCTCACATATCTTTCCTAAAATCCCACCAATCTATCCACAAACATTATTCCCTCTTGTAGTAATCACAAGCAGCCCATAGAATCTCCCATAGGCCTTGACCAGTATCTCAGCACCTGCCTTAGTTGCAGAGGAAGCATTTGTGGGAAAAAGCTGAGAAGCCTCATGATTACCCTTAATGGCTTCCTTTTATGTTTTCCATAGACTTCATCAGTGCTGACATGTATGAATCTTGTAATCTTCCCACTGACCTTGCATGCCTCTAGAAGGACATGAGTGTCATAGATGTTGTTCTTGGTGAACTCAACACTATTGCCAAAGGAATTGTCCACATGGGTCTGATCTGGAAAATGCATGATGGTGTCAATTTTCTCTATAATGAGATGAGAATTCACTAGATCTGCACTGCCAATGTCACAAACTTGAAATTAGGGTATGGTTTGGATGGGTTTAGGTTCTTTAGATTGGAGCAGTAGTCTAGCTTGTCCAATGCCACTATCTTGTATTGTGGGTACTTTTTCACAGGCATGTTAGCCACATGGGAGCCTATAAATCCATTAACAATTCTTAGGAGATCTTTCAACATATTGGGAAGATATCAGTTATTTTCTCCACAAAATGGACTTGAAGGAGGATTGAAGACCAACCATTATAAAAGATACCAAGACATATAAATGCTGTCTAAATTTATGGACTCGTGTAGATTAGTTTTGACAGTAGAGTGACTGTTTACAAACCTCAGCATAAAATCCCTCAGCAAAGCATTGTTATTATGAACTCTGAATTTTTCTTCTCTATATTTTGAAAGCATACTAGTTTATCTTGTTTCTTTGGATGAGGCATCTGTGATTGCACTCATTTATTGGTGAATATGGTAGCTTAGGGAATCAATATTATTGTTTCCCCCTTTTAATGCCGGTTAGGGCACGGGCTCTATGTGTTTATTGTTGTGCTTCATCATTATGTAGTTTTGATGATACTTCTATTGCATTAATTTGTATTCTAGGAATGCATATGTGTGCTGGTATTGACTCACTGTTGATGAGGGATGAGCCTGCTAGCTCTTGTTTATTTGATCATGACTGTTTGATATTGTACCTCATGTTTTATGCTTCCCCCTGTCTTTATAATTATACACAGCCTGTGAGCAAGCATGTGTATTGCATTGATGTTTCATTCAATGGTTGTGAGCCATTGAGCTCGGGCGTACAATTATCCCATGTATTTTACTTACTATTTTGTGTTTGGGTGACCTGTGATCTATCTGGTAGTATTCATGCTTTGTTTGGTGATGCCAGCCTCTGAATGTAGATTCTTATGCCATTTAGTATTTTCTGGTGCATATCCTTGTGGTGAAGGCCCGTGAATTGCTGAGGCACCAATGCACGTCTATTCATTTCTTGGGGAGGCTTTGCTAACCCACGGCTAGGGGGTCAATTTATGTTTCTCTATTTTTATAATTGATTCTTGTATAGGTCGTGATCAAGCATTATTGGATTGCTTGATTATTCTTATTATTGCTTGCTATAGTTTACGTGTCACCATACCCTCGGCCCATGCTCTATTGTCACGTTGTTACAATGCTCACTGTTTAAAACTTGGGGTCCGAGCTTGCAAGTTCGGTGTTCATCATGGCACCATGAAATACTATTGTCTAATGCCATTATTTGAATACTTATGGGGCCTATGAATGTAGATCTTTTATCTCTGATTGCACATTTGTTGATGCTTGGTGTTTGCATGGATCTATCACTATTGATGCTTTGCTAAGAATATACATTTGTTGTGACTATTTACAAACCTTGTGACAGTCCTACTTGGGCACCACGAAAACCCTTGTAAACCTTCATAAAATGGTCTTCCACCTTCAGTGCTTCAGGAATACACTAAAAACTATTGTTTCCCCAAATCATAGACCATTGCACCAAGTACTTTTGGAGATATGCAATTTTTAAGATCACCGCTTACCCTTAATGAGGGTTTTAGGCAGTTTGGAGAAAGGATGTCATAACTCATCAAATATTTAATGAAATAGAATGAAATAAAAAACAAAAGGAAGCTTACTCATATCTTCCTCTCCTCCAATATCTTTTACATCTTGAGACAATCCTATTTCAAGTATGGAGTGACATTTACAGTCAGATAAGTTCCTTTTGTCTAAGTAGTTTTGTTACCATTTGTGTTTATTTTTGAATCAATTATTTGCCAAGATAGCTAGTTCATAACCCTGTTATAACCATTCAGTCTATATTGACTGTCATATCAACTGCCCAACTCAACTGCTTCAATTTATTCATCATTCTTATCAATATCAGCTGCTATATATTATTAGTTTCTAGAATTGAAATATAATTTACTAGAAACCAATTTCAATCTAATATATATATAAATTTCAAATGTGTTTACTCAAGGTGTGATTTATATAGGATCATATCTATAATTTTTTTGTTAAATATATGCTGCAATATGCCTAGTGGAGTCATTGTTCTTTAGCCATTATTTGTAACAACACTAGTTACTTGGTGTTTGATTAATATTCATATCAGTAATTTATATTGCATATTAAGTGGGTATTTCTGGAGAGTTACAATTGTTGTTCAATATTTCATTTTGAGTTATTTGTGTGTTTTGTAGTGTTCTCTACAAGTTGTTTTCTCTATTAACAAGTTTTGCATATATGAGAAACATCATTTGATTAGTTATGTTATATTCTTACACTTCCTTTTTTTTTCTTTCAGGTTATTGGAGAAACATGAAAAATATGACATGCTTCTTGTTTGATTGAAAAACATTGTTGGCAAATTGCATCTACAAGTGGTCTTTCTGGATATGGAATGCTAAAAATACTACAGCTCCAACATGTTGAAAATGAAACACTTATTGTTGTCTTCTTAAAAATATGTAGTTAAATGAAGGAACTTTTCTTCTACACCAACACCATTGGACTTGGTGGAAATGTATAAGTGTGGAGGAGTTTATAAGTACTTAATTATAAAGTTGTTATGTTTGGGAAATCAGTGTGAAGTGTTTGGGAAATTAGTGTCAGCATTATTCAATAATGCTTAATGTTGTGTCGATGGTATGTTCCTTTTGTTGTGGAGAAACTCCCACATCATTTTGTAAGACAACATTGAGAATAAATACAATAAATATGGTATTTCTAGTCAACTTAGTTTTATACTACTATATTAAGTGTTTTGCAAGAATAAAATATTAGAAATAATCATAGTGAATATTTTATTATTGCTATTTAGAAACATTGAATGTTAAAAAATATATTTAAAAAAATATTAAAAATAAATTATTTATTTTTCAATACATTTGTTCATATTGGCTCCAAATAGACAATAGTTGAGATTTATAAACATATTATCTTTGTACATACAATAGTTACAACTAAATAATTATTGTCTCTAGAGAGACAAAAGTGAAATTGTCTCTAAAGAGACAAAAAATACTTTGATTGTATATTGTCTTAAAGAGACAATAATTAAAGACAGTTGATTAAAGACAATATTAGAGACAGTAGACAACTTTTTTTCTGTCTCAAATTTAGACAATTAACTCAACAATTGTCTTAATAATTTTCTTTAACCCACCCTCTATGTAGTAGTGAATTAATTAAACTCATCGTGAATGATAATTCCAATTACTAACTTTCATCATAAGGTATAATCAATCACTATTACATCATGCACAAGTGGCAATACTTAATCACTGAATTTGAATGCAATGAAAAATATACTTACAAACATATGGAGGAGTGTAAAAAGTAGCTGTTCCTTGCTTACCCACACAACAATACCAACCGCACATAAAACTCACAACAAAACAGCCCAAATAATGCTAGGAATAGCTCTGCCTACCATTCTCTTACAAGACTCTGTGATTCTCCTGCTCATTTCTCTTTGTTCACAAGAACAACAGAAGCACTGGAATTTGTGAATGTTGAGCATTGGAAGGGAGTATATATACACTACAACATAGAGGGTGGGTTAAAGACAATTATTGAGACAATTGTTGAGCTAATTGTCAAAAATATTGTCTTTAATCTTGTGTCTTTAATTATTGTCTCTTAAAGACAATATACAATCGATGTATTTTGTCTCTCGAGAGACAATTTCACTTTTGTCTCTTTAGAGACAATAATTATTTAGTTGTAACTATTGTATGTAGAAAGACAATATGTTTATAAATCTCAACTATTGTCTCTTCGGAGCCAATATGAACAAATGTATTGAAAAATAAATAATTTATTTTTAATATTTTTTTAAAATATATTTTTTAACATTCAATGTTTCCAAATAGCAATAATAAAATATTCACTATAATTATTTCTAATATTTTATTCTTGCAAAACACTTAACACAATAGTATAAAACTATCTTGACTAGAAATACCATATTCATTGTATTTATTCTCAATATTGTCTTACAAAATGATGTGGGAGTTTCTCCTCAGCAAAAGGAACATACCATGGACACAAAATTAAGCATTATTGAATATTGACACTAATTTCCCAAACACTTCACAATGATTTCCCAAACATAACAACCTTATAGTTAAGTACTTATAAACTCCTCCACACTTATACATTTCCACCAAGCCTAGTGTTGGTGTAGAAGAAAAGTTCCTTGATTTAACTACATATTTTTAAGAAGATGACAATAAGTGTTTCATTTTCAACATGTTGGAGCTATAGTGTTTTTAGCATTCCATATCCAGAAAGGCCACTTGTAGATGCAATTTGCCAACAATGTTTTTCAATCGAACAAGAAGCATCTCATATTTTTCATGTTTCTCTGATAACCTGAAAGATAAAAATTGAAGTGTAAGAATATAACATAACTAATCAAATGATGCTGCTTATATGTGCAAAACTTGTCGATAGAGAAAATAACTTGTAGAGAACACTACCAAACACATAAATAACTCAAAATGAAATATTGAACAACAATTGTAACTCTCCAGAAATACCCACTTAATATGCAATATAAATTACTGATATGAATATTAATCAGCCACCAAGTAACTAGTGTTGTTACAAATAGGCATATTGCAGCATGTTGTTGTTTGAAAACTCTTATGCTCTAACAGGCTGCCAGTATACCCTTAGATGGATTTTAGGAATGGTTAACTCCAAAATTGCTATGAGCTCTTAGGGTAACTGGACCAACTATAGGGAAAACACTTCCCTCTTCTGCCTCTAGCTCTGCAAAACTAAGGTGGGTGCACCTAACCTAGTATAAAATACACTTCATACACCAAGAACTAGGTTTGAATAATATATAATAGAATAGCAAGAAAGTACTAAGTGTTAACCACACACTCATTGACTCTCCATTGCTATGGGGGGTAAAATGGCCTTGTGACCTCAAAACTATGAGGGATTGCAGGATTGGAAATATTAAATATAATTTCGTTTCTTGCAGGATGCAGTCAACCATGCAACACTTTGCATTAGCACAGGGATACTAACTTAAGATTAGTGTCTTATCCATTGGGCATCACACCTGAAGTGAACCTAAAACACAAGGACAACTACTAGATTCATCCAAGAATCCAAGCCATAAACATAGTTAAACATCTCTTACACTACTTACAAGTATCCTTACTGATTGACCCTAAAGAATCTATGCTTCACTCAGAGACTTTTAACCTGATTCTAAATCAAGGCTGAGAGATGAAACATATATATAAGCAACCAAATGCAATGAGCCAAAAAACTCAGAATTCATTAGGAACAACTAAAGGAGAGATCCAAGAATGTGAAACTGTATTAAGTATGTGGATTCAAATCCTTGCATTACAAGTTGACTCAGAAAAAACCACAGACAATATGCAAAAGATACCTAAGGTTTTTCCCAAAATGTTGAGACAACCACTGGAACTAACAAAAATTCAGAACCCTTAGATAGTCAAATAATCAACCACTTATACCACTGGTTACCTTGGAATCCTAAACCAGTAGGATGTAACAAGCTACGGGTAACCAGGGTTAAGACTTCAACCACCCAACCAACAACAAAATTTTAAATTCTCTTGGCAAAAGCCTCGAAAAAACAATCCATCATCACACAGCAAAACATCCCTACAAACACTCATGGCACTTTGGACCACACTGCAACAGTAAGCGCCACCAAACCAGTCAAATCTGGCAAGAAAACCATAAATTTTGGTAACCTTGGTCGATGCAAATCAAAATTTGAAAATAAATGGTCACCATGCATTCGTGGGCTCTAAGTTTCTTGACTTGCCCCTAGTTAGGAAATCGTGCGGTCACAAACCTCACTGCCATAGGAATCCGGGCTCGAACAAATGCTTGGTCCCATGATCACATAAACCAAAAATAGGTTATGCGATCATGCGACAACCCTCTAACCACTACCTTCTCTTAACTACCGACGCCATCACTTGCCACAACAGGGTTTGTCACATGTTCGAAAGCCAGGAAACTGGCTTATGTGAACATGCGACAAGCCGCAAACATGCAACCTGCAGACCAGCTTATTACCACCGAAAATCCCCTAGCCTGGGCCCGCATTCAAACCTACCACCCTGCCAGCTCAGACCAACCAAAGATTGCCATGACGCAACTGCCAACAGAACCCCTGAGAAAATACAAATGGGCCCTAGGGACACGTGGCACCTTGTTGCATGATCGCATAGCCTGAAAATGGGCTATGCAAACATGCAACAACCCACAAACATTAACTGCCACCGTTACCGCCACTACAAGGAGCTAACAGTAAGGGGTTAGTCACATGATTGCAAGCTATGGAAATGGCCCTTGCGATCATGTGACAAGGGCATGAAACCGCCACACGTCCATCCGCGAGCCAAAAGAAAACTGCCAACTCAGCATTAGGAAAATGCCCCATCACCTGCTACCGGGCCCCATGGACACGTGGCAAGCGGTCACATGATCGCATAGCCAAAAGTTGGGCTATGTGATCATGCGATAGCCAATCCAAAGCCACCACATGACCACCCTCTTTGCATCTCCCGGGCCCACCAATGGAATGCCACCAACTGCGAAGAGCCAGGACCCATGCAGACAGATGGCAAGCGGTCGCATGATCACATGTTAGAAAATTTTGACATGTGCCCATGTGACAGCTAATAAGAACATGCCATATGTCCCCAGTACACTGGGCCCACCTAGCACAACAGGCAAATTGGTAAAATAGAATAAAATTTGACGGATAGCGCATGATCGCATGGGTAAAGAATATTCCATGCGATCACACACTGACCATTGATCTCCTCCCTCTGGCCCCACATCGTCGCACTTGCGTAGTTATGACAAAGAACAAGGAGAGCCAGCAGAAAAGAAGACATGCAAGGTCAAAAACACACATTATTTTCGGTGAAAAATTGAAAACACACAGAAGTTTCAACATGACACAAAGGTAAACCAAGAAGCTAAAAACATTGAGGGTTTTATGCAGGCCAAAAAGGTTGAAAACATCATGGATTTTTGTAAACACTGTGGGTTTTCGACACTGTGGCAGAATTTGAAAACAATTTCCTCTAGACCTTGAAATTTAAATAACTTTCTAGGTTTTATGATTCAACATGTGCAAATTGGACTAGAGCTTGGTGACAACACAAGGAACACAGGGCAGGACATAAACCATGAAACATTTGCAGGGAGGAGGCCATTTTCAAAAAAAAATTTGTTGTGACAGAAAAATGGCCTAACAGTGGCTCTAGTTGGGGATGCACGCCTCCTGCAGGCATGGAAAGAATTCAGAATCACTGGGAGAGCAGACCAACCACTAGACAAAAACAAGGAACTCAAAAAATGCAGGGAATAAGTAAGAAAAGCAACACAGAATAGGGAAGGCAAAGATATTTACAAAATGTACATTTTTACAAAAACCTACAGCAACAAACATGAGTTAATTCCTGCCTCTATCAAAAATCCAATTTTCATTTCCTCCTGCATGAGGCACACCAGACATTTTGTTTTCACTTGTCTCCATAGGCTTGTCAACATGTTCAATCAGCATATCAGGAAGAACAAAGAATCTTTCTTCACAGTGCATGTAAAAACTTTTGGCACTCTCTTCTCCTTGCTCACTATGAAGAAACAAATCAGTATACCCATGAACAACATCATTAGATAAGAACCTACTCTTCTTTATTGATTCATGTATGCCATCAATTGGAAACACAAAGAACTCATACTTTGTCTGCAGAAAAGCCTCATCTAGACCCTGTCTTTGCATTTCCCCAGGTGCTACCGGCTGGCCCTCAAATGAGTAGTCAGATTGATACCCACAGATGGAAAATGGGCATCCTGAATCAACTGGATCTGAGACCTCCACATGTTCTTCAAACAGGGGATTGATTATTCCATGCAATGCACCATGCTGAACATCATGACATAAAATGGGCTGATAATCAAATTCTTCATCATCTAAAGCATTAGAAAACACTTTAAAATCAGCACCCATATCAACCTCATGAAAACCCACAGCACATGAAGAACAATCAGAACCATATGAAGACTCACTGATATCACATTCAAACACCACTTCCTTGTCTTCATAATCCTCACTGAAGGAGTGTTAACTTCCACCATTGCTCTCTTCCTCCCATGCCCCATCTGATTCACATGAGGATACATTAGCATCACTACCTTCATCATCCTCACTTGAATAGCCACTACAATCATATTCAGACATTTTTGAATAAATGGAGGGTCATGCACACCTTGACCCTGATTCTTGCTCACTACCACAATCTGAATACTCCTCTGACAAAGACTCATCAGAAGAAGTACCCCTAGCACTAGAAATGGATTGCTCCGGAATACAACATTTATTCCCCTTTGGCTGACGGTCTCTTTGCAACCTTTTCCATTCATCATTATCAACAAACTTCTCCAAGAATAACCACTTAAACTAAGTCAAAGAAGAAATGCATTTTGGGGGCAGATTTAGATACCAATTAGATGCAACTCCCCCTCCCAAAAAACATCATGCTCACATCCTCATCCAAAATCTAATATTCTATAATGAATCTATAGAATGCTAGGACATGTCTGACTGTTGAATCAAACTTACAATCAAAGGCAGGAATCAAACCCAAAAGCTCACTAGGAAAAGAGTGAGGGGACTTTGGAAGAGCATAGCTCAGAGGTATATCCAATTTGAGGAAACCAAGCAGCCTAGACTGACTTTTCCCCTGATTTTCCATTTGATTTAATGCAAGATGAGAGCCACTCATCTTATCTTAGTCTTCCCTTTATACTAGAACTACATACTTGATAGGGAAACATTGTAATCATAAATACCTAGAAGTTTTGTAGGAGAAAACTTTGTTGATTGGAATGCAGGGCAGATCTTGAGCTCACCATGGAACTCCATCAGCTTTTGCAATGTAGAGCCACCACCTCCTTAGAGAGGAAATATATTCTTTTCTTGAATCCTTTTCCAATCAACCAAAATAGAACCAGGATAAACACACTGTCTATCAGGAAATATACTGATCAAATAGAGGACTCAGAGCCGCCACTCACAACTAGGTGAGAAAATATTACAAATGTATTTTGTTCATTTGACTCTGTAACTTCAACCAGGACCCTAGGATGATCCAACCAAGGAAGGAAGCTTGCTGTCTTTCACTTCTTCCCCAGCAGAGTCACCATCTTGTTGGTGTTTGAAAAATATTATGCTCTAATAGGCTGCCGAATGGTTAACTCCAAAATTGCTATGAGGTCTTAGGGTAACTGGACCAACTATAGGGACAAGACTTCCCTCTTCTACTTCTAGCTCTGCAAAACCAAGGCAGGTGCACCTAACCTAGTATAAAATAAACTTCATACACCAAGAACTAGGTTTGAATAACAGATAATAGAATAGCAAGAAAGTACTAAGTTTTAACCACACACTCATTGAATCGCCATTGCTATGAGGGGTAAAATGGCCTTGTCACCTCAAAACTATAAGGGATTGTAGGATTGGAAATATTAAATATAATTTAGTTTCTTGTAGGATGCAGTCAACCATGCAACACTTTGCATCAGCACAGGGATATTAACTTAAGATCAGTGCCTTATCCATTAGGCATCACACCTGAAGTGAACCTAAAACACAAGGACAACTACTAGATTCATTCAAGAATCCAAGCCATAAACATAGTTAAACATCTCTTACACTACTTACAAGTATCCTTACTGATTGACCCTAAAGAATCTATGCTTCACTCAGGGACTTTTAACCTGATTCTAAATCAAGGCTGAGAGATGAAACATATACATAAGCAACCAAATGCAATGAGCCAAAAAACTCAGAATTCATTAGGAACAACTAAAGGAGAGATCCAAGAATGTGAAACTATATTAAGTATGTGGATTCAAATCCTTGCAATACAAGTTGACTCAGAAAACACCATAGACAATATGAAAAAGATACCTGAGGTTTTTCCCAAAATGTTGATACAACCACTGGAACTGACAAAAATTTAGAACCCTTAGACAGTCAAAAAATCAACCACTTATACCACTGGTTACCTTGGAATCCTAAACTAGTAGGATGCAACAAGCTATGGTTAACCAGGGTTAAGACTTCAACCTCCCAACCAACAACAAAATTTCAAATTCTCCTGGCAAAAGCCTCAAAAAAACTATCCATCATCACATGGTAAAACATCCCTACAAACACTCATGGCACCCTGGACCACACTGCAACAGTAAGTGCCACCAAACCAGTCAAATCTGGCCAGAAAACCATAAATTTTGGTACCCTTGGTCGCTGCAAATCAAAATTTGAAAATAAATGGTCACCATGCATTCGTGGGCTCTGAGTTTCTTGACCGTTTTCCCCTAGTTGCGCAATCGCGTGGTCACAAACCTCACCGCCACAGGAATCCAGGCTCCAACCAATGCTTGGTCGCATGATCACATAACCCGAAAATAGGTTATGCGATCATGTGACAACCAGCTAACCACTACCTTTTCTTAACTGTCGACATTGCTGCTTGCCACAACAGGGTTTGTCGCATGTTCACAAGCTGTGAAACTGGCTTATGTGAACAGGTGACAAGCCGCAAACATGCAACCTGCCGACCGGCTTGTTACCACTGAAAATCCCCTAGCTTGGGCCTGCGTTCAAACCTACCAGCCTGCCAGCTCAGACCAACCAGAGATCGCCATGACACACCTACCAACAGGACCCTTGAGCAAATACAGATGGGCCTCAAGGACACATGGCACCCTGTCGCATGATCGCATAACTTAGAAATGGGCTATGCGAACATGTGACAGCCCGCAAATATTAACCGCCACCGCAAGGAGCTAATAGCAAGGGGTTATTCACATGATCGCAAGCCGTGGAAATGTCCCTTGTGATCATGCGAAAAGGCCATGAAACTGCCACACATCCATCCGCCAACCAAAAGAAAACTGCCAACTGAACATTAGGAAGACACCCCATCACCTGCTACCGGGCCCCAAGGACACGTGGCAAGAGGTCGCATGATCACATAGCCAAAAGCTAGGGTATACGATCATGCGACAGCCAATCCAAAGCCGCCACATGACCACCCTCTCTCCATCTCTTGGGCCCACCAACAAAATGCCACCAACTGCGAAGAGCTGGGACCCATGCGGATAGATGGCAAGTGGTCGCATGATCGCATGTCAAAAAATTTTGACATGCACCCTTGCGACAGCCAATAAGAACATGCCATCTGTCCCCCTTCTGACACCGGGCCCATCTAGCACAACAGGTAACTTGGAAAAATGGAATAAAATTCGACGGATGGCGCATGATCGCATGGGTAAAAAATATTCCATGCGATCACACGCCGACTATTGATCTCCTCCCTTTGGCCCCACATCATCGCACTTGCACAGTTAAGACAAAGAACAAGGAGAGCCGGCAGAAAAGAAGACATGCAAGGTCAAAAACATACAGTGTTTTTGGTGAAAGATCAAAAACACACAGAAGTTTCAACATGAGACAAAGGTAAACTAGGAATCTGAAAACATCAAGGCTTTTATGCAGGCCAAAAAGGTTGAAAACATCATGGATTTTTGAAAACACTATGGGTTTTTGACACTGTGGAAAAATTTGAAAACAATTTCCTGCAGACCTTGAAATTCGAATAACTTTCTGGGTTTTATGATTCAACACGTGCAAATTGGATAGTGATCAATCTTTCATAACAGTGAGTGTGCAGACTTGATCTTAAAAAAAACAAGGTGAAATTTCAATCTTCTGTACCAGCATTTCATATAATCTCTACTACCAGTATGTGGGACAAAAAGAATGGATTCTACCGCCCTCTTATCTTTCACAACCCACTCTCATTTTGCAATGCCAGAGATAACACTAGTGGCTGGAGCGGTAGTATAGAGCATTCCCAAGTTTGAGAGTTGACCGACTGCTACAGTCACCAGAAATGAACAATGTGAGTGTTGCACCACCTGGCTCTACATTCCACAATCACTAAGCCCGGTCCAGATACTATTAAGTTGTAATAACCTCAGCTTGGATGATCATCAACTACCTATGCATCCACCACTGAAAACACCTTATCTGGGAGTTGGAATTCTTCTATGCACCAAGAGGGACCTCGTTTGAAACTGGTCTTGTTCAGGACGTGTATGCTCACAAAAATTACTGTTGCTCGTGGTGTCCAAAAGAAAGATCCATTTTTTTTTCTTTTTTCTTCCCTACAAGCGTTACTCCCGACTCCCACCAGTGTTGTTTCTTCTTTTATTTTATTTGCCGAAAATGGAAGAACATAACAATCACAATGAAGTAGTACTCATTAATAAAACACCATCGATAGGCTGGGCTCCGAAAATAGTAATAAGGTGCTTAAAGATTATCATTCTCCACACTCATATAGTTTTCCTTTAATAACAAAATTTCTTGAGCTAATTTAAAATATACCTCTTTCTGATGCCTTAATATTTTCTTCCACACTTATACGCACTTATAAAATAATCTGCAATACCTTTCAATGTTTTCGCCAAAGTTAGAAATATTCGAGCAAATATCCCTGGCATAATAAAATATATGTTGAGAATGTTATGATTAGTCTTTCATAACAGTGACTAGTTGACTGAGTTTCCTCATGCAAGGATACGTTGAGAATGTTGAAGGAGTCTATTGGAGTCACTTTGATTTAAGGGATGATAAAGTTACAATACCTGTGTTCATTTACTTGTCACTCTACTGTCAAAACTGAACTACACCAGTCCATAAATTTAGACAACGTTTATGTCTTGGTATCTTTTATAATCGTTGGTATTCAATCCTCCTTCAAGTCCATTTTGTGGAGAAAATAACTGATATCTTCCCAATATGTTGAAAGATCTTCTAATAATTGTTCATGGATTTATAGGCTCCCATGTGGCTAACATGCTTGTGAAAAAGTACTCACAATACAAGATTGTGGCGTTGGACTAGCTAGACTACTGCTCCAATCTGAAGAACCTGAACCCATCCAGGCCATACCCTAATTTTAAGTTTGTGAAGGGAGACATTGGCAGTGCAGATCTGGTGAATTCTCATCTCATTATAGAGAAAATTGACACCATCATGCATTTTGCAGATCAGACCCATGTGGACAATTGCTTTGGCAACAGTGTTGAGTTCACCAAGAACAACATCTATGACACTCATGTCCTTCTAGAGGCATGCAAGGTCAGTGGGAAGAAAACAAGATTCATACATGTCAGAATTGATGAAGTCTATGGAAAAACAAAAAAAGAAGCCATTGAGGGTAATCATGAGGCTTACCCTCAATGGCTTCTCAGCTTTTGCCCACAAATGCTTACTCTACAACTAAGGCAGGTGTTGAGATACTGGTCATAGCCTATGGGAGATCCTATGGGATGCCTGTGATTACTACAAGACGGAATAATGTTTATGGATGGATTGGTGGGCTTCTATGAAATATATGTGAGAAACAAGGAATAACATTCAACTATGAGAGTGGCAAATTGGAGAACGGGTCTCAGCTCCAGATAGACATAGAGAATGTTAAGCCTACGCATGTGCTAAATGTTGTAGGTGTCACAGGTAGGCCTAATATTGACTGGTGTGAATCTCACAAGCCCGAGACCATCCAGACAAATGTGGTAGGTGTCACTTTCGAAGAACAGGCAAATGTACTAGCAACCCCCGATGAAATAATGAGCTGGATGCAACTAAACTAAAGACAAAATTTCCCCAGTTCCTGTCTATAAAAGATTCACTTTTCAAATATGTCTTTGAGCCTAACAAGAAGATAGGCATGACAAATTGACTCCATAATATGTTAAGCTTTTATCATTTTCCTGATTGCTAATTTCATTCTATAATGTAAAGCTTCCCGATATCTAGTACCACAATCAAAGTGCACCAAGTTAAATATCAGGGTTATTAAATTCAATATTATATTCCATCCATTAAATTACATGCATAGTTTTTAAATTCAACATTAAATTACATACCTGGTTTTTAAATTCAACATTATATTCCATCCATCCTCTTCCTTTGTGTCCTCTTTCTACGAGGCACTATTCTGATTGCGGGTGTAGTTTGTCCATCATATTGAATACCCTCTTCACTATTCTAGTTCTCAGCTTGCTGAAATTCAAGGATGGTTTCCTTTTGAGGTTCCAAAATGGTAGGTGAATCATTGTGTGCAACAAACAATTGATCATGTTCCTCTAGCTCCTCTTCATTCTCACCACCTGATGAGTTTGATTGTTGGGCTTCCTACACAACACAATTTAACTTATTAAACTAACATAATACCTCTAATTGAATTATTGCATAAACTATTAAATATTATAAAGAAATTACCTCATTTTCATGACCACTGACTAGTATCTCCCCTCGATCTAGCATGTGTCGTCTAAGGCCTTGGGAACCATGTAGTAAAGCATATTTTAGGTCCTCCTCTGAAGCTTCCTTTAGAAAGTGGTGAACCTACATAAATAAATATAACCAAATTTATATGGTATAGTGACTCATAAGATACAATCAACTCACAAGTTTGACATGAATTTTTTTATAAAATGAAAATACTAAAGATGGAAATGTTCACTTACCAAGCCACCACAAATGCTATTGTACCCACCAGATCCTAATTTATGTGGTCCAATACTTGACACCCTGGCTTGTGTTGCTTTTGTTGTGTCTCGAAGGCATCTTTTAGATCCTCCTCGTGCAAATGGTCGGTAGTTTGGATTATTTTGTACTTTTCTTTTAAATTTGGCATCTTTTAGGAGTTCATCCCATGTTGCTTGGTCTATGATCCAAGTTGGATGTGGATAACTCAAGTCTTTTGTTAGCTTGGACCTCAAATTATCCCATTTAGAATGAATGTATTTACATGCAATATTCACAATATATTCCTTATCAAAACCAGGATCTCCAAATGCTGTTATAACATCTTTAAAAAGCTCATCTTTCTTAGCATTTCCTTGTTTCCTCCAATCCATTTGAATAGTATTACCAAACAATTCCTCTACACGACAATAAATAAAGTGAAAGAATTTCATACCCATTTCATCTTTCAAGACATCGCCTTCTGAGGAGAGCAAAATTGTCACCTCTTGTTTCCCTTTTGTAGTCACTAAGGAAACTGTCGAAGTCTTAGGAGTTGAGGTAGATTCCCCTATAGGTATATCACTTTCATTTTCATTTGCTACCTATAGTCACATTAAGAGTGAAATTGTTAGAAACCCAACCAAAATATGAAAATATTTTAAGTTTTAAATAAATTGTCTTAAACGTCAAATATGAAACTAAAAAAATGAATTAACAACTAATAAATAATTTGCTGCAAGTAATACACAGCGTCAAGGGAAAATCAAAAATTCATTTCTGTAGGTAGTTCTGCAACCTCTGATATGCTGCAGGTTGTCCTATAAGTAGCTTACATTTTACCAAAGGTAAATGACAACATAAACTCACACACATGGGTACAAAATAGGCACTCGCATGCCACAACACACCGTATCAACTGTAATAATTTGACTTGCAAAGGGATCACACAGTATTCCTACTTTGTTCTGTAATAGAAGTATTATTTTTTAATTTTCAATGTAAAAAATTACTGAGTGCCCATATCATTAATAGGCATATACATATTATGTGTATACAAACAGACATTTGATTTAGTGAAATTATGCACAAGCTTAGGGTTCAAACCCTAAAGGCCATCCTCAAAAGTCAGGTGGTTCTTGGATGTGCATTTCATTGATGCAGATACAAAAAATATGAATATATACATATTACATATCTATTGTACTTTGAATGTAGTGATATGCATAGGTTTTTTCAGGAGATGATAGGATTATTAGTCTAATTTTTAAACTCCCATTTCAGATATATACACGTTCTTATATCATATGAATATCAATGTAATGGGTAGTTAGCAATTCAGACTAGTAAAAAAAGTTATCAAACACTAACAAAAAACTATAAATCCAGTGAATATACAAAGCCCTTCTTATTTTATATGCATAGGCATTCAACAGTCCAATTTTCTAGGAAATTTCGGCACTTAAGAAAGCTATAGATCTTGTAACTATGTCATATTTTCTTCAGGAATGAATAAGATTTCCTACAATTGTTACTGTTGAATACTCATTTCATTGATATACATATAGGCACATGTCTTTTAATTCTATGTTTATGTGTTTTTATGTGTATATATTGGACCTTGTAATTAGCATACATTGTATATTCAAAGCTTTGATAGAATCCTTGAAGTATATTTTATTGTTTTTTTCAGTACTAGATAGAATTTTCAGCAAGTCTTATTGCTGGATATCAATTTCATTGGTATCTGTATAAGCATGTATATATATGTTTGTATCTACTTATATGTATAATATGTATAAAAAATGGGTCCTATGATTAGATTGCATATACTATAATAATTCAAGGCCTTTTTTGGAATCCTTGTCAGTCTGGTTTATAATTTATTAAGTACTGTGAAGAATTTATTACAAAATATTATCCCTAAGCACTCATTTCATTTAAATGTTCATTTTTATTTATTTTTCTGTGTGTGTGTGTGTGAACATTGTTTATGCACATTGGGACTTATAGTTACCGTAGAGATAACATCTTTGATTGAATCCTTGTTATTCTTGTTTCTACTTTCTGAAGATTGATATACATAAATAAATCATATACATTGGTATACAGTGTACACATAGGGTTTTGTGTATCTACTCATAATTTGTTTCAGGGCATGATAGGATTATCTGCAAGTGTGATTCCTTAGAGCCAATCTCCTTCATATTTCATAAGAGGTGCATGTTCGAATCCAGAGGGGGTGATAAATCTTGTTGAACAATATGTAATGTAAGTGGAAAATAATGCCCTTATGAACATTGGGGATCTCACATAGCTAGAGAGAGAAGTGTGAACACATGGTTTAAAAGGTTTGATAGGACACTTTGTCTACTTTTTGGATCCCCATTTGATTGAAAATCTAAATCTATGTCTACATGCGTAAACACACACACACATTGCATGCTATGGTTAGTCCAAACTATTTTGTTAGGTAAAATTCGGTATAAATTTAGTTTCTAAGTACATATATTAAGGGCATTATTTGAATTTCTGTACAAAATTTGAGACATTACTAATTCAGGACAATATGTATTTTTATGGCACTAAAAGTTTGTGTCTTACAGGCAATGTGCAAGACTATTTATCAAAATGGTTTTATGAAAGCTCTAGGCTATATATGTTATAGTGGAGAAAGTTCTATAAGTTCCAGGCTTTCAACAAAATAATCAAATGCAATATTTCTTTAGTGTTAGTAATTTATAGTAGCTCTAATGGCATCCAAGACCTTCAAAAGTAAAAGAAATTTTTAAAATTAATATCACTAGAATACTTCCATTTTCACACACCAGCCTTTGCATTATTGCTTGTTTGTTTCAGGTATGCACCATATTTTTGTTGGCATATAGAAAGGCTAAAAAACCAACAAGAATGAAGTATCAAAGCCACAAACTCTAGCCACTGGAGCTTCTAACTACATCATGACTACATATCAACCATCAAAGACACCAATGACCCAATTATATTTAACATTTATGAAAAATCAAATTAATTTGGAATTGAATACTAAGCACAATTCTATTAGGAACATGATAATATATTCTTAAGAAATAATGCTCTACGATAAAACTGGCTATTTCTGCACCAAACACTCCAGTAACAGGGGTCTCATGACTAAACTGAACAAGAGAGATTACATCTGAATGTGTGAAATATCTAGAATTTCATGTGTGAAGTCTGATAGAAGCTCTTTATAACATGAAAGAAAAAGGTAATAGCAATTAACGAATCAACGATACACAAAAATCAGCAAATAGCAATTATCAAATCATAAACTTATAAAGAAATCAAATGATCAGAAAAAACAGAGTGCTCTATTTATTATTGAAGGCTCTGTTTCCTTTACAACTTGCATACCACACAGAAATAATCTCAATATTAAAACCTTGCTGCCTAGAGATTGACGGTGGTAAAAAGTACATTTTACTGATTGTACCGGTAATTTGCTTTATTCGAATTAAGTCTAAAGAGCTAAAGGAAGCTATTAGAGCATGAATCTATGTTGTAGTTACAATACTCCATGCAAGCAATTTATTATGCAAACAAAGTGACTAAAATATACTACTATTTGATTGGTCCTTTCCATTTTTGCCAGTAGTTTTTCGATCTGGGTGAAAAAAGAAATTCCCATAATTAGTCTCTAAGCCTCTTTCCCTTTGACATGTCTTTTGTATGTGCATTGACGGCAGGGACTAAAGAAGGATGTTGGTCAGACCTTCATTGCCTCTTGAGTCTCTGCCTATGCCTCACACCGTAACCCCTCTCTCTGGTGCCTATGCCCCTGCCCTTTTGGGATAAACTCATCCAAGGTGAGTGGTATACCTTGCCTAGAATAGTAGGGCATTCAGGTAAGGGTAACGATTGGATTTGGAAAAATTAGGTTTCTTAATGCATGGTGATCTCTCTCTGGTTAATGACCATCTATCTTTTGAATCGGGTTGATCAAGTTAATATCTAAATGCGCAGATAGTACATATTCTTGTTGGAAATGCTCTGGTAGACAAGTATACAAAATCTGGAAACATAGATAAGGAACGTCAACTGTTTGACAGAATACCTCAAACAGATGTTATTTCATGAACTGTAATGATTGCAGGATATGCACAAAATGGATTTGTTGAAAAAAATTGAATTTGTTGATTGCAGGATATCAACAAATGGGTTTGTGTGAGCTGCATTAAAAAAATGTCAAAGAAAAGTTAGCTCATATCGCATATATAGATCATATATGCACAGGTGCCAGATACCCGCCCTAGAGGAAAAGAATGGGAAACGAGGGAGTAAAATAAATGGATCAAATGGGCGCCTGCAAATGATAAGTGCTCCTAGAGCTTAAGTGTTGGCCTAAAGTCGAAGCGCAAAGATTTAAGTAGTCACCCTGCACCCACCTAAACACTACTGCATCAGAAGATTTTCACAGAGATTCATCAATGTGAAATGATACAGCACCGCGGGTGAATGTAGTCCTCTCATTGCCGCTGTCAGCTTATAAATGTTACCAATATAATCCTCAATCTCGACCGACTCTACATATGGGGGTATAAATAAATACTCTTTTTGTCTCATTCTAAAAGTACCCTACTCTTCTAAAGGGCCCTCTTTTTAAACCGAAGAGACACCCCTGCTTAACAACACCATGGGCGCCCGAGCAGAGCAGGGTAGTTGTCGGATTCTCCCATATCCATCACTTCAAAGTTTGTTTATCCCCGTATTAGAAAGTGGCATATTTAGAAGTACTCCCAACGGCAAACGAAAGCTTCCTTCCGAAGATTGATCCAACGTGTGATGGCAATAACCCGGTGGAGAGGGAACCTAGACTGACTTAGCTCCAATATTGCACCATATCATATTATGGCAACTATAATCTACTGCCTTCTACGGCCTTCCTGTCTTCCCACCCTTCCTATATTGCTAAGCATCTGACAGAGCAGCACTCTCAGCGGTGACGGAAGAGAATGGATGGTACCGACTTTCCAACTTTCTTTGCGGTTCATTTGTTTGGCACTCGACAAACCGAGCAAGAACATATACAGATCTGGATCCCTTCGACTTCTAATTGAAAAGCAAACCGTTGTGGAAGAGAGGGAAGGTATATCCTTTGTTATGCTTGGTTGGGGCAGACCTACTAATAATCAAATGGGGTTTTAAACAAAGGGGTTTCCTGCAGGGGCAGAGGGTCAAAACTCGATTGTTTGGAGGATATACGCAAAATAGGGTTTTTGAAAATGCATCAGAAACTTTCAACCAAATGATATCAGAGCGTCGATTGTCATCAGATAGTAGAAGTTAGTAGAAGTTTGTAGCCACAACAAAATGCATTCAAAGTACTAAGTATGGGAAATTTATTACCTGATTGCTTTGCAGATCTCGATTTCTCTCCAAGATGATTGACCAGTTTGTAGTTCACAATGCTTAATCCAGAGAGATTGAAGAAGACATATAAATAAAACATTAATGCATAAGGCCTTTCCCGCCATACCCATGATAACCCTTCCCGCTGCCGTAGAGAACTGCATCCCGATGATGGTGCCGCAGCTGCTGTGAATGGAGGAGTAGTAGTTTCAGAATGTAACAAAGAGTTGAGTTGAGCGGCAACGATGAGTGGAGCGCGTATAAAGATAGGAAAAGTAAAGTTGTAATTTAGGGAAAACATGACTTTTCCTATTGTCTTAATTTTAGACAAACAAAAAATTACAAATATAATTTAAATATAAAAAATGTATTTAAGACAAAAATAATTTTTTGTCTTAAATTAACGTCTTAAATACTACCATTGTGTAGTACTGATAGAACAGAAGAAGAGGGAAGAGGTTAAACTAGTCTCTGTCTGCGTCTAGTCAATTGAGCCCATCTTGATGTGAATCTTGCGTATCATTCTGTGTCTTCATTGAAGAATTTCTAGAAAGTACGACAAAATACAGTACGTGAATAAATTACACAATATGCAAGCTGTGTAATGGTTTCATTTGCCTGTCGTGCACTTGTCCTCTTTTTTGAGAGTTTACAAAATTTTAATGATTTTTCATAATTTTTCTTATTATAAAAGTTTTGAACTCAATATTATTTAGACATATGTAATATAGACTATGTCAAGCACAGTTTAACTTTCTTTTAATGTTTTAAATTCTATTAATGTTAAAAAATCCTTTGCCATATAACTCATGTTGACTCTATATTTCTAGATACAAATCTAATGGCTATTAGAACACATGACAATCCAAAATAAAATGATTTTTTCCTCATTTTCCTTATATCAACCACAACATCATTGCATTGCTAAGTATATATAAGTCCACCAAGAGATTCATATCGCACACACTCACACTTGATATGATGTTAGTAAATATCATTGATTACATTTTGATTGGTATTGTGGACCAATAATAATAAACCCTATAACCTCGACAAATTATTTGGACACTAAATATATAATGTATTTCATTCAACTTCAAGAACACTATACCATTAATTATATGGAATGCAACAACTATCAATTCATCCAAGTTGAAAATGGTGTAAACTAGGAATAGAGCCATAATTAAAGTTGAAGTTCAATGTGCTAATAATTTTGTTTTGTTCACTACAATATTTTTTTTCTTAAGAAAACATGTAAAATAATCTATATATAGAGATAGACTACATAAATTTTTTAAATTATTTTTTACTTAAATGATAGTAATTTCTACTGATTTCTTTTACCTTGTGTGACCACCTCACCATATCAAGGCTCTTTGATGAGTGTCAAGAGATACTATATACAAGTCTCAGGATAAACCAAGACAAACAACCAATTACACATCTCAAAAAATATTTACAATGAAAGAAAATTTCTCTCAAATAATATTGATATTGAATTTATTTAGTTCAAAAGTCTGCAACAAAATATTGCTTTCATAAATAAAAAACTCATATTCTCATTCACTCATGCTCTCTATGCTATCATCATGTTTTTTTCTTCATCAACTCTATTGAATATTTGACTCTCTAAACCACATATTCATATACATCCAACTCCTCTTTAATGCCTCTCCCTTTTTAATTATATGTTTCAATGCTCTTTTTAATGTAACCTCCAAACTCTTCATTTCCTTCTTCTACGTTTTGTCTCCATTTCAAAAAGTTTTCCCTTTTTATATTTTTATCAAAATTATTTTTTAATAACTTCAAATTATTGTGAAATATTTTAATTTGGAGATACTTTACTATGATCATTTTAAACATAGGAATCAATAGTTTACCAATTTCATATTAAATAGGATATCGAGAGAAGGATACTTAGAAACCTCACAAAATTGCATAGACTTTTTTTTATACATCACTTTTAGACTTATGATTTTGAATGTGAAACCATCTTTCAATCATTCTAAAAACTTGAAACTCAAAGGGTTCCCATCTTCATATATAAGAATAGAGTGGATTAGAATTTTTCTACAATAAATAGCATACAAAATTTAAGATATTATATATATATATATATATATATATATATATATATAAGCAATGCATCATTGCCTATATAACCATATGCTCTTGCATAAAGAATGAAACCTTAGTTGTCATATATCTAGTTGATTATAAATATCAAGGTACTAGAACATAGTGAATAGCCAAAAACAAAGAGAATTTAGGATGGATTGTAGTAACTAGAACTAAATTTCTAATTAAGTGGAAAAATTACACTAAACATACTTTTAGGAATATTTGACCCACTCTTATTTTCTCATTATGGGGCATATTTCTATTTCAATATAGTTGCCTTTAGTCCATAACATATTTAAGATTATTAAATGTTATATGTCTTACATTTTTTGTCACATTATGCATTTATGAAACTTCTTGTGCTACCTAAGTTTGGTTCTCACATGACTACTTATAATTGTGCTTCATTTTTTCATGCTATTTTAATTATCCAACACCTTACAAAACTTAAAATTATAATTGCATATATTTAAAGTAATAACTTTTCTTAGAAATCTTGACCAAATGAATGGTGATGCCACTATACTCTTACAATATTTATTGCATTCTTTTTCTATCACTTTTTAAATAATTAAAATTTGCATCTAAAGGGCTTTGTTCTTTGAATCTACTTTTTATTTTCATTTATCACTTTGCATGGAATGTATCACTTCATATACATTTATCACTTTACATGGAATTAGATTCTTTTGTACCTTAACATTTATATTCAATGAGTGATTTTGACTAATCAAATATCTTGAATAAGCATCTATCTCATAATTCACAATTTCATCAGTGTAAACAAATTTTCTTTGTTTATTTGAAACAATTGAACTACAGCAATAGACCAAAGAATCATTGACTATTTTTTTTTTATTTACTAATATAATAAATAATTATTTCAAATATAATTACCTTTTAACTATATATTATGATTTTAAAACTATAAAATAAAAAATATATAAAATGATGTCTATTTGTTTTTAAATAGAAAATTTTGAAATATTTATCTGCTTAAATTACGAATCGATTGGAAATTGATGATGTAGAATATAAACTGATTAGAAGCGAAACAAATACCATGGACACCCCCAGAAACGGACGGTATTATTTAAAAATTCTTATAAAGAGGTTGCACGTTAACTGCGAGTCTCTATCTACTCATAGCTGGCTATTTTCTTAGCTTTCCTTTGTTTGTTTCACAAACCCCATCGAGGAAAAATCAGAATTTTTGTGGCATTTTATTATCGATAGTGACTTATGAAGTTATCCATTCTTTATCATCGAAAACATTTAGATAAATGGTTTAAATCATAAAAGTTAATAGTATCTGATTGATTCAAGACTTTTCAAATATTATAGTCTGTATGTAAACCAAAACACGCTTTAATTTAATTTATGGATAATAGTTAATTTATTTATGTTTGGTGTATATTGCTCTTCTTTAGTTGTTGGGTGTATATTGCTCTTCTTTAGTTGTTGCTGTATATTGTTAAATTACTAATTGGACTCAATCAATATTTTCTCTGTTCTTGAGAATCATGTAAATAAACTAATACATTCAAGTATGAAATGGCCTAGATTCTGATTTAAACTTAAGTTATTTTTACAAAGTTTTTTTATGAATAATTTTTCTTTTGATTTAACCAAGTACTAAATTATCTATTATTTACATTATTTACTTTCTAAGTTTATAAAGGTTATAAGTATTCAATTCTTTAATATCAATAGGATCTGTGAGTTAAGTATCAATTAGAATCTAGAATTTGGAGTTTAATATTGATGGGATCTAGGAGTTAGGTTTGATTAGAACCTAGAATAGTAAAATGAGATTTAAGAATTTCTAATTGATTGAATTAATTAAATATTTAATATAATATTTATTTCTCTGTTGATACAAATATATTAGAACTATTATTGTAAGTATATTTGGGAGTTCCTTTAAATATGAAAAGAGAATATTATCTAATATTTTGGGATGTGTCGTCTTGCCATTGAGTTAAGATCTAAAGTAATACTAATCTTATGCCATGTCATTTCTATTATAGATTTAATAAGTTGCTATTTTAAAATAGAAAATAGAAAATAGAAAATCAAATTGAAAATAATATATCAATAGAACAACTGACCAAAAAAAAATATCAATCTAGAGCAAGAGAAGATTAAAAATCACATGCTTCTATTGTGTTGCAACATGTATATTGTTTTCAAGGTTGTTGGACAACTATTCGTTTGTTGAAACCCTACGGATTTGCTTGGTTAGAGGTGGATTAAAAATTTTGATGATTTGATTTGCATTGGAAGCCATACTTTTTATATGAAAAGATCTTTGTGTTCATGATTAAAAGAGTTACTAGGGTTATTTTTTTAGTCAACTATGGAGAGTTCTTCTTCATCTAGATTATCAACCTTATCCTTCCCTAAGTTTGTATTAGATTTTTGGTAAGATTGTAATAAAATAATAAATAGATTTTGATTGGGGGATTATGATCTTTCCTTCACAATAATGAATGTTGTTTTATGTTCTATTTATCACAAGAATGAATGTTATTTTATGTTTGCAACCTTGTAATTAATACAAAGGGACTGATTTTGATTGTTTACTCTTATTTCATATTTATATGCCATATTATGATTCATTTATCATTTATTTTCTATCAATATTATTTAATAAACTACTCACAAATTTGACATGGATTTGAACAAATATAATTTGCAAGAAAACCTCATGACCTAAGGATTTTTGTATATATCATTTCCAAAATTCCTTCTTCATAACATTAGTGGTTTAGTTTTTGTAATGTACAAAACATATCACTTTCTTAAAAATTAAAACTCCTATCGACACATTAGCATGCAACTGCTAGTTAATTTATTATTGGATGGTTGAGAATGATTTGGAATTTTAGGGGGCTTAAAGTCAGCCTCGTAGTCGATTAAGGTCCATTTGATTAGAAGAGCCAATATATTCAAATAAATATATACTTAGGATATATAAATAGATTTATTATTTTAAAAAAATAATGGGGCAATCGGAAGTATTAAATATATAAATTATAATATATTTATACATACAATTTCTTGATTATATTAATTTCTTAAATTTGATATCTAATAAATTATATTTGTTTTTAATTTTTGAAGAAAAGGTTAGCTTAATTTTTTTCAGTGTACGAAGTATAAAAGAAGGTAAGACATCTTACAAGCTAGTATATTAGACATAAAAGATACGGTAGTGTGAGAGACAATTCTGATGGGGGGTTCCCCAACTAAAAAAGCCTATTGGCTAATTATTCAACCATTAATGAATATGATGTTTAAATATACTATTCACTCAAGTCAATTGTCAAAAATAAAACTTGACCATTAAAAGATGAGTATTTAGCACTTTTTCATAAGAATTAGGTGTAAAATTTTCTATTGATAATTTAATTATTGAAGAGTATAAATTCATTAGTCAAATGTAAAATTTGAGTGATGAAAGTAGGACAATTATTTACCACTCTTTTTATATGAATAAGCTATAAATTATTTCTAACAAACTTATCTATATTTTTAACATATAAAATACGTTAAGAGATATCCTTTTGGAGGTGCCTATTGCACTTTTCTATTTGGTCAAAATAGGCACCTCTAGAAGGACATTTCTCAGTGTATTTTATATATAATAAATATAGATAAGCTAGTAGTAATTGTGATGCAACATGGAGGGTATTATGTAAATCTCATTATATAATTATATCAGGATTAGGGCTAGTATTAGGGTTAGGATTAGGATTAGTATTAGGGTTAAGATTAGGGTGTAGGGTTTAGAATTAGGATTAGTATCATGGTAAGGGTTAGGGTTAGAGTTAGGATTAGGGTCAGGGGTAGGGGTTAGGGTAAGGGTTATGGTGCAAGGTTTAGAATTAGGATGACTATCATGTTAAGGGTTAGGGTTAGGGTTAGGTTTAGGGTTAGGGTTAGGGTTAGGGTTAGGGTTAGGGTTAGGATTGAGGTCAAGCTTAGGGGTGTAGGATTAGGATTAGGATTAGTATCATGGTTAGGGTTAGGGTTAGGATTAGGGATAGGTGTATAAGTTAGGTTTATGATGTAGGTTTAGACTTAAGAACTGTGGGACGTTAAGGGTTAGGTTTAGGGAAAGGTTAGGGTAAAGGATAAGGTTACGATGTAGGGTTTAAAGTCAGTACTAGTATCATGGTTTGTATTATAGTTAGTGTTAGGGTGAGGGTTGGGGTTAGGGTTTGAATTAGAGTTTACATCATGTTTTCGGTTATGGTAAAGGGTAGGATTATGACTACAATATAAGATGATATGTAACAGGTTTTATCTAAGAATTAGGTTTTGGGTAAGTGATACAGATAGGTTTATATTTTCTATTAGGTTTTCCTTACATATATTAGAATTAAATTTAGTATTAGAGATAAAATAATAGTTATGATAAGTTTTAGTTTAAGGTTAGGATTTAGGTTAGTTTTATAATGGTAATTATAGTGAAGTGTATGGTTATGTTTGAAATAGGATTACCAATAAATTTATGGTTAAAGTTAATTTTAGGCTCAGGACCAGAATTATGGTAAGGGATAGTGATTAGATAATAATTATAATTAGGGTTAGAGTGAAGGGTCTAATTATAGTTAGATTTAGGACTATGGTTAGAATTAGAGTGACATTCATAGTTTGGATTGAGATAAATAATATAGTTGGGAAAAGGATCTCAATTACAATCATGATATTGATAAATTGTAGAGTTTAGATTCCTAGAATGTTTATAATGAGAAAAGATAAAAAACAAACAATAAATATGTTTGATTGGAATTAATATTATTACAACCAATTTTATAATTAGTTGTGATTTGAGTTTAATATTGGATAAAATATGTCAATATTGAAATTATTACAAACTATTTTCAAATTGATCGCAATTTGAGTTTAATATTGGCATTATTACAACAATGTTTTTAAACTCATTTGAAAATTGAATTTAGTAATGGATGAAATGTGTTGAAATTTAAAAATATTTTTAGAAATGTATTTTATATGTGGTTTCCACATATATAATATTTTATATATTTTTAGAAACTTCTGGACTCCCGCTCTACAACTTCCCACCCAACCCAATTTTCAAACTGAAGGCCCCCATGCCTGCCTCCCCTAGGGGAGATGTTATCCCCCTGGCCGACCTACCTGCTGGTTCTAGACCCCAGGCTATTCCCATGATATCCTCTGTCACGGGCCCAGAGCCTAAGTCAACGGGGTATCTCAAAAAGCATCATCTTCTGCTAGTACCCCCGCTTTCTCCCTCAAAACCCAACTGGAAAGGGGCCCTTGTTGGAGATGCTAAAAAATCTTTGGAGGCTATGCTGGTGGATTTCATTCAGACTGAGGAGGGTGTTGAACTTTCACTCTTGGATTTAGTTGTGAATCAAATGATGTTGGACTTTCAGCTGTCTTTGGTCGATCAGTTCTTCAACCTTTGCCCTACCATAGAGATGGTGAGGAAATGGGTGACTATTCAGTGGATGATCAAGGGTTCTATCCTAGTTTGAACTATGCCAGGAGGACATTTTCTATTTTAGTTTACCACTCTTGAGGATCTCTCCTGTGTGTTGGCAGGATCATGGGTCTATGGAAAGCATTTCCTGGCCCTTGCAAAATGGAAACCCAGATTCAATCTGATGATCGACCTAACTAGAATGGCCCCAGTTTGGGTCCACCTCCCTAGGCTCCCTCTTGAGTACTGGGATGAGCAGGTCTTTAGATGGATTGGAGACTCCTTTGGCTCTTTCAACACTGTGGACCAGGTGACTCGATCGAAGTTTAGACTAGTTTTTGCCAGATTTTGTGTAAATGTTAACCTGAATAAAACCCTACCCAACTTTATCATCTTGAAATCAAAGTTGGGCAGATGGACACAAGCTCTGGTGTATGAGAATGCTACCTTATTCTTCTAGAATTATGATAGCAAGGGTCACACTAGTGATACTTGCATGTCCTCCAAAATGGGGAAAAAAAAAGAGAACAAAGATAAGGGTGTGGCTGGGGGTCCTCCCCCCTTAGGTGAAGAAGAGAAGGTGGAATCTAGGCCACCCTTGGTGACTAAGGAATCAGAAATTCTTGCTATTGAAGACCTGGCCCTGGAGGAAGGAGAGATCATCCCCACCTAGGTGTTGAAGGAAGGATGCCTTGACCTAGACCCACTTGCGTCCATGGAGGAGCCTGTTATCTAGATGGTAGAGGAGCCATTAATAGTCACCTCGACGCCCCCCCCAAAAGAATTAGTGACAAGCCCTACTATGGTGGAACAACCTACCATTGTAGTGGATCTGGTGGTGCAATCCCCAAAGCTGGATGCAAAACCCCCCCTGAAGCTGGTAAAGAAGAGCTCCTCCAGTTCCTTGGATGATTTGGAGGATGATGAGGGGGAATGGAAAAAGCAGAGGAAGAAAACCAAGCCTAAAAAGGTAGATGTGGGAATGGAAACACCAAGGGGAAGACCTTCAGATAGAGCAAGAAGATCATGAGGAACCACAAGCGATGTTGCAGTAGGTAAGCAATAAACCCTGGAATCTAGCTTCAAAAGTAAGAAATGAATTATCTTTCTTGGAATGTGAGGGGACTGAACAACTCCCTTAAATAAAGTGTTGTCAAACACTACATTTTTGACCGGGGGTGACCTTTCTCTATTCTGAAGCTGTGGGGGCATCTAGGGGTATTGCCACACTTTGAAACCCCAATAGGATATCTGGTTAGCTAGCTACTTCTTCTCCCAACTACCTTTCTACCACTTTCAGGAAAAATGGTTCCTAGTGGACTACCTTTAATATCTATGCTCCTAATACTTACTCGGGTAGAGCTTCTCTGTGGGTTGATCTTAGCCACCATCTAGATCAGGACTACTCTACAAATTTCCTATTGGCTGGTGATTTCAATACGCCCCTTTACCCTTCAGAAAAGTCTAGTGGTTTGGTGGATTACTCGGATAGTATGGGGGCGCTGGCTCACTTTATCTCCTCCATAGGTCTTACTAACATTATTCTGAAGGGAAACCCTTTCACCTGGTACAACAATAGGAAAGGTGCTCACCTCATCTAGGTGAGACTGGATCGAGCCCTAGCCACCTCTTCATGGGACCTCTGCCTGAACTCCTCCCTATCCTCCCTCCCTAGAATGATGTCAGACCACAACCCCCTCCTTCTCCGCTGGTTCGATGCCACCAAGGTCAGCCCGACACCCTTCAGATTTGCAATTATGTGGTGCTCTCACCCATCCTTTAGGGATCAAGTGAAATTGTAGTGGAAGACCAATATTAAGGGTACTGCTATGTTCAGAATAGCTCGAAAGCTTGAAATTATCTTTATGGAGGTTAAAGGATGGCGCAAACATAACTTTGGTGATTTCTGCAAAGAAAAGATGGAACTGTCTAGAACCTTAGATTCCCTCCAGGCATAGTTGACTGCTAGTAACTTCCCTCCCCAAGTCTAGGTTGGGGAGGAGTTGACTAGGAATAAGTGGCAGGAAACCCTGAAAAGAGAAGAAATCTACTGGAAGTAGAGATCCCATGTCCAGTGGCTTACTGAAGGAGACAGGAACATGACCTTCTTTCATAGGTCTTCCAGCATCCATAAAAGAAGAAATACAATTGCTGCTATTAAGGACGAATAAGGGAATGAAGTCAAGGAAAAGGATAGGATCAACTTGGTGGCGGTCAACTACTTCAAGGAGTTGTATTCTAATGTGGGTCCTATATGCCTGGAAAACATCCAAAATCAACTCCTGGACCACATCCAAAGTGCTATAATGATTAGTGACAATAACATGCTCATGGAATGGGTCTCTGATGAAGAGGTTAGGAAGGTGATTTTTTCTATGGGAGCTTACAAAGCCCCTAGTTTGGATGACTTTCCTCTAGCATTCTTTCAGGAGTATTGGGACATTGTGGGGACCAATGTTATTCAGGGGGCCAGAGACTTTTTTGGGATGGGTTGTATCCTTAGGCAACATAATCAAACCTACATTGTGTTGGTGCCTAAGCATGACAATCCTACCACTATGATGGATTTCAGGCCCATCAGCCTATGCAATACTTTTTTTAAGATCCTCACCAAGATCCTAGTGGGCAGAATCAAGCCTCTACTGGACAAGATTATAAGCACTACTCAAAAAGGTTTCATGCTAGGAAGACAGATCCTGGATACGGCCATAGCCACCCATGAAATAATCCACTCTATGGATAGAAGGAAAGTTCTAGGTATGGCTTTTAAACTGGATATCTCCAAAGATTATTACAAAGTTAATTGGTCCTTTTTAAATAAAATTCTTGTTAAAATGGGGTTTAATGAGAAGGTCATCCAAATCATACAAGAATGTACTCAAACTGCCAACCTTTATGTTCTGGTGAATGGATTCACTGCTAGTTATTTTAAACTTGAGAAGGGTCTTAGATAGGGGGACCCCCTCTCCCCTTACCTTTTTATTATGGTGGTTGATGTGATTAGTAGGAACATTTGTATGTTGTCTGCCATAGGGAGAATAATGGGCGTCAAACCTGCCTCCACTAGTCCTCAGGTGGTTTTAGAATAGTTTGTGGATGACACCTTCCTCTTTGGTTATTCCTCAATTATTGAGGCCAGGCAGTGGAAACAAATTCTGGAAAGTTATGCTTGGGCTTCAGGGCAGTGCATCAAATATTAGAAGAGCAAGTTGTTCTTCTTCAACACCCCCATAGAGATACAAAATAAGGTACTTTGAATCCTAGGTTGTCAGATGGCCTCTCTTCCTTCTACTTATCTTGGCCTCCCCCTTACTATTAAAGAGGTGTCCCAAGATTTTTGGAACTTCATCCTAGAAAGAACCTAGAAGAAACTTGCTGGCTAGAAGGGGAACTTTCTAAGAAATACTGGTAAGCTGCAACTCATGGCCTCCACTCTCCAAGGAATCTCTATCTACTTCCTTTCTCTTTAAAATTAGAGGCTACATGGTGGACAAACTTGAAAAGATACAAAGGAATTTTCTGTGGGTAGGATCTGAAGAAAAAAAGAGGATGTCTTTGGTGAATTGGGATACTGTCTACCTCTCGAAGAGAATGGGTAGCCTGGGGTGAAGGAAAATTGGGCTGATGAATAAAGCCCTTACCATGAAAGTGGCCTGGAAGCTTATAGAAGGAAAGGCGGATTGCTATAAACTTATGGAAGCCAAGTACCTCCAAGGACACCCCTATAGGAGAATGTTCTAAGATGGTAACCTCCCCAGTGGCTCCAAACTATGGACGAACATATGCAAATGTAGGACCCTTCTCTCTAAAGGTGTTCTCTAGCAAATAAAAAATGGAAGATCCATTAGGTTTTGGAATGACAACTGGATAGAGAACCAACCTAATTTATGCTATAGTTTCAAACCTCTTATGAATCACCTCAGACCTATCCTGGGTAATAGAGCTTCTAACTATATCACTGGCAGGGATTGGTAGGACATTCCTAATTGGTCAAGGAACAGACTAGATCTGCAACACTCAGCCAAGGACCTCATGGAAATTACAACTAAGGTTAGAATCTCGGGTCTTGAGGACTCAATTATCTGGGCCCCCACCTAGGTTGGTACTTTCTCTATCAAATCAACTTATAATTTGCTCCTAAAGGAGGTGGGTAACCCACAAGATTGGAAGAAGGTGTGGATTCCCCAACTCACCCTGAAAATTAACTTCTTCTGGTGGACCTTAATGCATGGTAAGGTCGTAACCCAGGATAAACTAATAAAGAGGGGCATCCCCATGGCAAATAGATGTATTCTATGTAAGAAGGAAGAGGAAATGGTGAACCACTTGTTCATCCACTATGACTATGCCTCTAGTTTATGGCAAGGAGTTATAGTCAAGTTAGGTATCTCGTGGGCCTTGGATAGAGAAGCGCATCAATTTAATAACTAGAGAGCCCCCTCAAATCACCCCCTTCTCTAGCTCCTCTGGTGTATGCTACCCCCCCACATCTGCTGGGCCATTTGGAAGGAGAGGAAGAATAGGATTTTTGGAGAGGAGAGTATCAATCTTGATGGTTGCCTCCACATTGGAACTAAGATCTTATGCAAAAATGTCAGGATGGCCAAATGGAAGCTCCCTCCTTACCCTCCTATAGCTTGGGAAGTGAGTTTTGCTGACAAGTGGAACATCCTTGCTAGGTTCTCCAGGTTTAATGATGCTAAAAAGATAGCTAGAAAAGCCACCAAATGGGTGGCCCCCCACAAAGGATGGGTTAAATTAAATTTTGATGGGGTGAAAAATAATATAAGCCAAGGTGAGGGTGGCATTCTAAGAGATCACAAGGGTGACTGCCTGCTGGCCTATGTTGGTCCTATTAACCATAGCACGGTCACCTAGGTGGAAGGAATGGATCTTCTCTGGGGGATTGAATTTGCAAAATATTTAAATGTCAGGCAGCTACCAATCGAGGGGGATTCCATGGTGGTGGTTGAGGCTATCAAAAGTGGTGCTAGTGCAGGGTGGTGGGCTAGACCTATCATTAGGGAGATCGATGAGCTGATGAATAGCTTCCAGAGCACCACCATAACTCACACGTATAGGGAAGGGAATTTCATTGCTGACTCAATGGCGACAATGGACCTAAGGCAAACTAAGCTCAACAATTGGAGGGAAGTTTGTGATTTACCTCTGGTGACTCAGCAAATCATTGGGGGAGAAATGAATATCAAATTTTAAATATGTCACGATATTTTATTCATTGTGAATCCTCATTGGATCACATGCTGGCATGTCTTGATGATTTTTGTGATTATGGAAAAGAGAACCCATTTTCCCATAAAGAATCATAATTACCCTTTAAATGTGTGGAGTAGATAATGTTCGAATCAGAGGGCTTACTTAGCCAAAGAGGACACCAAGTGTATACTTGGTATTATTACTGTTAATGGCATTTGGAGATCTGTTGGATCTGGCGGTATGGAGCCTATTTCCCAAAACTTTTCCTAAAGCTTGCAGTTTAAGTTATATTTAGAAAATTTTTGTAATTGCAAAGGGTTTATCAAGTTTTACAGAGATACTCAGCTCTGTGATTATCAGCTTATTCTGGCGAAGGAGGGGCTGAATTTTGAAATGGGAGGCAACACTCTCCATGTTAAGCCTGATAAAATCAATGAGATCTTCTCCTTGGATGCGTTGGTGACTCATTATTGCAAGGAGAATGGCATTTGGGGCTTCATGGAGAGAATGAAGTGTGGGCATGATGAACGTATATCCAAATAGTTCATGTCATCTTGGAATAATAGAAGTGTCTTTGTTGGCGTCATTCACTTCCAACTGAACAAGGAGGTGATAGCCAAGGTGATTGGGCTATCTATGAAGGGGAGAAATTACAAGAAAACTAGTCAAACTCTGGACCCAACTAGCCTTAACCAGTTCTTCAAGGATGGTGAGATACCGGTGAAAAAGAAGAGGGGTTTCAACAAGGACATTCTACCAAATTTCTGACCAAAAATTTTCCTCATTGTGATGAAATACTTCACTTTGGAAGGTAAGTTCACTGTCTTCTGCTATTACCATTTACCATTTCTAAACCACATGAGGAACAAAGATTTAATATCCATCCCCTTCTTCCTGCTGCACTCCATTGAAAGCAATATCCTTGACATCAAGGAGAACCCTGATAAGAAAATGCCTATCCTTCACCAGGGCCTCCTCTGCCTTTATCAGTTCCACAAAGACATTTGTCCGATACCCTAGCGCCCCCCCCCCCCCCATTTATCCAAGAAATGACATAGGAGGTTTCCTTGACCAAAAATGAAAACCCCACCCACTCCTCCTCTTAGTCTGTCTATATTACCCAGGAGGCTATTCCTAGCACCAAAGAGGGTAAGAATCAGAAAAATGTGTCCAAAATCTATTTCTCAGGAAGGATACCCAGGATGTGTCTTATGTAACCGTGTCTGAGGATATGAAAAATAGGAAGGAGGATGATAGTACCTCGAAGATTGACTGTAAGGCCAAAAAAATAAAATTATTGGAAAGCTAGGTTAACCTGGATGTGGACTTGAGTGGATCGGGTAGAAGGAGGTCTAACAGACTAGCCAAAGAGCAATGCAAAACTAAACTGCTAGAAATGGCAACTAAAGAGCTTTCCATGTCTGACAAAGACTCCCAATCCACTAAGTCCATGAATGATTCTTCGAAAGACCACATGAGCCCCCCTCATATCCTTGTTTCATAACCCAAAGCTACCATGGAAGCCCCCATAATCTCTTCCCTGTCCCTAAGCCCTGCTCACAATCCTCTAGAGAAGCCCCCTTCCCCTATTCACAACACTAAAGCCCTGGAGGATAGAAACAAGCTCAAAGGGACTCTTAAGAGGAGGTTTGAGAAGTTGGACAAGGAGATTGCTAAGATAAAGAATAATGTGCAAGAGCTGATGCACCAATGCAGGCTAACCAATAAATTTGGTTTGAAAATTATGCACGCTTCGGCGATGACTCTTTGTCATTTGCAGGATAAGCTGGCAGGTGGCACTCTGGAAGTGAACAAGGACAACAAGGACCTCCTCCCATTCTTGTAGGAAGAATGGGCAACTACTCTACTATCTAAGTAGTTGGGTGGAAATAATTAGCTTGGTTCCTATGTGTTGGTCAATTTTGGAAGGGTTTAGCCCTAGGTCCCCCTGTTTTGTGAATGTGGTTTTTATTAGCTTTTATTGCTCTTTGGTTATCCCTATGTGGCTTTTTACTGATACTTTACTTGATACTTTACTTGATGCTGCCGGTACTAGATACTCTGGTTTAATTCATATGTTTAGTAAGGTGACTTTTGTTTTTGATAGAGGGAGATTTAGAACTGTTGAACACTATTATTCTGTTACTACTGCTTGACTGGTTACATTCATATGCTATTAATGTGCTACTAGTCCTTTGTTCTATGGGCCAACACCCTTCTGCTGCTTTTATCTATCAAAAACATGTTTAATGCAACGTATTCCCTTTAAAAATATATTTAATGGCACATTTAGAAAATGGCATCTATGATAATAGTCATTGAAGAAAAAATTAAATTAATATACTAAAACATTTAATAATAATAAAATTTAAAATTAGAATATAATATGGTAAAGGGTAGGATTATGACTACAATAGAACATGATATGTAATAGGTTATATCTAAGAATTAGGTTTTGGGTAAGTGATATAGTTAGATTTATATTTTCTATTAGGTTTTCCTTACATATATTAGAGTTAATATTAGAATTAAATTTAGTATTATAGATAAAATAATAGTTATGATAAGTTTTAGTTTAAGGTTAGGATTTAGGTTAGTTTTATAATGGTAATTATAGTGAAGTGTATGGTTATTTTTGAGATAGGATTACCAATAAATTTATGGTTAAAGTTAATTTTAGGCTCAGGACCAGAATTATGGTAAGGGATAGTGATTAGACAATAATTATAATTAGGGTTAGAGTGAAGGGTCTAATTATAGTTAGATTTAGGACTATGGTTAGAATTAGAGTGACATTCATAGTTTGGATTGAGATAAATAATATAGTTGGGAAAAGGATCTCAATTACAATCATGATATTGATAAATTGTAGAGTTTCGATTGACAGAATTTTTATAATGAGAAAAGATAAAAATCAAATAATATATATGTTTTCTTGGAATTAATATTATTACAACCAATTTTCTAATTGGTTGTGATTTGAGTTTAATATTAGATAAAATATGTCAATATTGAAATTATTACAAAATTTTTTCAAATTGGTCACAATTTGAGTTTAATATTGGCATTATTACGATAATATTTTTAAAATCATTTTAAAATTCAATTCAGTAATGGATAAAATGTGTTGAAATTTAAAAACATTTTTAGAAATGCATTTTAAATGTGTTTTCCACATATATAAGATTTTATAAATATTTAGCACAAATCCACTTCAAAAACATGTTTAATGCAACATATTCCCTTTGAAAATATATTTAATGACACATTTAGAAAATGGCATCTATGATAATAGTAATTGAAGAAAAAATTAAATTAATATACTAAAACATTTAATAATAATAAAATTAAAAATTAGAATATAATATGGTAAAAGAATTGATAGACATTGAAGCAAAAGTGAGTTCATAATTTGCAGATATCATCTAACAATTTATTATGTAACAACCATTTAAACAAAATTTTACATAATGTATCATAAAAATTAATAATGTATTACCTAAGATCTAGTTCAAACTAAATTTGAATAAAATTACAGTACATCAATTATTTTCTAGACATTTGAGTTTGATTTCTTCTTCTTTTCTCTTTGAAACTTGTTTCCCATTTTTTATTTTTTCATAATGATCATATGTGAATGATGTCATTATTCTCAAGCCTTCTAGAGACTTTATGTGAGATACTACCACAAATGTTAATCCTGGTCTTTCTCTTGGGCCTCTATTAACTATGTATTTTGAAAGAGTTCGCCCTTGAGAATTATAAATCGCTAATGCCCATGGTAGTCTTAATAGAAATTTAAGTATTTTTTGCCTCTATAGTGGTGTTAGTGGAACTAATTGTTGAAGATCATCATCAAATGGTATTCTAGAATAATTATCAAATTCAACCATGGCATAAGTTGGTGGTTTAAGTGGATCACTTCCTGGTTTGTGCATAATATTCCAGATATATCTTAATCCTCCGTTTACAAGACCAGCTTGTATCCAAATATTTGAATTCACCATCACCCTTGAATCCTTGCTAGTCATTAACTCTAGATCAAGTTCATCATTTGAGAAATCTTCTATTGTAATAACACTTCTTTCCTTTATTGCAAGACTACGTGCAATAAGATGCCTTAATGAATATAACATTCTCATGTTATAGTTTTTAACATTGTCATTTGTTGAGAACAAATGAACTATATTGTCAAACTCATTGTTTGCTGCAACATCTAAGCATATATAGGTTCTCATCATAAGAAATTCAATGATTCATCTATATTTGGATTTGCATAGATTCATAGATTTGTCAAAAGTTGACAAAATGTTTACTGTTGGATGTTTTCTCCATTTGGCCTAAATATTTTATCTAATGTAACCATAGTTTTAAACTCTTTCCACAATAAATTTTCCCTCCTATTTCTATCATATGCCAGTCTATCAATGACTGGAGGTAACTGATCTAGATCACCAGCAAAAATAATAGATATACAAGAAAGATAGTCAATAAATAATATTTTCAAACCATATACAAATATCATACCAAGTTAGTCGATATGATTTATACTAATGAATATTAAATAACATAATTAGCCTCATTAGAAACAATGAAAGGTATAGGTCTACAAAACTTATGTCAACACTTTATTAGAATGCTTGTTTAAGTCGAGAATCTATATTTTCCAACAATTTTTTACTAGTGAATCTCATTTAATCAATCAAAATATATCCGATATGGGTCATGTCTTCTTGAAAACTTGTAAGGTGTGCCCCTTCTAACTAAGAAAAATATCATATTAGTATTCTTAGCTTTGAGCGAACTGTAGAGGTTCCTATATTGAAAGTTAGAACTCCTGGTGTGCAAGTAATAGGAGAGACAGACTTGTCATTGCTACATTTTTAAGATGTTGAATAATGGAATGAATTAGATAAGACTTTCTGATTCCCATTTTTCCTTGAATTTTCATAATAATGTTGATTTCATCTTTTTTCTCTTCACTGAGCATTGTAAAATTGGTGTATTATGGTATGTCATCATACATGAGAGGTCCATGAGTCTTCATATATCTTATGAAAGTCATGGCTCTAGCTATGTACTCTTTAGTTTGATATTCATACTTGACCAATCTATATTTCTTTTAATTTCTCTTCTTCCCAACATATCTATTTCAAAAACATGTATATGTTTCCCACCATGTAGTTTGGATAGAATTTATCATTCATGCTCTATGGTATTTCCCAAAATAACTCCATTTTCTTCAGTTTCAAAATAACTACTAGCTTCAACATTTTCTATATCTGTTGTTCTTTGAACTACACGCCAAGTATTATAATTAAGAAACTCCTAGTTTTCTATTATAGAGTCGTTATCATGACAAATATCTATTTCAGTGTCACAAAATAATTTGGATAGTAACAACTAAGATAAACAAAATTTTATTCATTTATTTGAATCATGTGGAGGAATGGATAGATACCTAGGAAAAACTCTGACTGGATAACTTTTTTTTCCAAGGCTCCCATTTGTTATGTCCTCATTTTCTAGGATTGTGTATCTAAGATCTTTTTGTATCAATTAATGTGAGACCTTCCATAAAAAGAGGTCTTGTTTTATATTCATCTATAAAATATTTTGTTTGTTCATCGTCATTTTCCTCATTTTTTATTGTTATAGGTTTGAACACTTCATGTGACACATTTAGATTAACAAATTTTCTACTACTCCCCACAAATGGAATTTCTAACAACATATGACATGTTTCCTGAGCTCCAATATCTCTTTCTAAAATTGTTTCTATCAGAAGCTTTATGTATGCTCGTGCATCTTAATCATTAGGATTTTGCATATTTGAAATGTGCATCAACATTTTTTGATATATTTCTAATTTTTTATCATCTTTTGTTGTATACTTTGCAATGTACTTGATTACTTCATGTTTGGAATGAATATATTATCAATCTATATTCACCCTCCATAATTGCAGCATGTGGAAATTATATGAATTCACTCTATTATTATTTCTTACTAGTTCAAATTTTCTTTCACCCATTTCTCTATCCTCATATAACTTGGATCCCCTCAAATTTGATAGCATGGGAGCATTATACCTATAACAATCACAAATAAGTTTCTCTCTTCATTGACTTGTATAAGTAGTTGATATAGAATATTGATATAAAAATATTACTTCATGAAATTTAATTACATGCAAACCATCCTCCCTCTTTTTTATGTAGGCATGCACCCTCCTTGCAGACTATGTGTCATTCTACATAGTTGAGTATCTCTTTGTGCTCATGGTCAATATCCAGCTCTACTAGTTGTACTATATTTTTGAGACATGGATGTAGACCAAAATTTTGGAAAGCCTAAAAATGGTAATAGAAAAATTAATATATCAATTATATGAAAACCTATATATTGTATATGTTATCTAATATTGATTTATATAATCAAGTTATTATAAACATACTTATATATTTATTTGATGATGATCTTCTCTAGGATTACATACATGAATAATAGAAAGAAAATATCTCTCAGCACTTTTTCATTCCACTTCATTTGATGAGTCAATATTATCCATATTTGGTGCTCCACTAATCCATATGAATCCATGCACATGAGGTGACCTCCTATGTTGCCAGTCATATCTACACCAAATGTGTTTGACATTTATTCCTTTTTGTACAATTTCTTTTTGAACATTATATTCCTTAAATTTATGTAATGTGCAACTATATGACGATAGTCTATAACATTTTATCTTCTCCATTTTTTATCCTCTCGGAGACTAGTTGGTGATGTTCCTAGCATTAGTGCATGAAATCAAGCCAATACATATATGCTACACTTAATGTAAATAAAATTATATGAGAGCTAATTTGGTGAAGCATGTCTATTAATTCTGTAAGATATTTAGCCCAATGTGATCTTGTACCTCTTAGTGTTGTTCTAAAATGTATTAACAGTTAATAGATATATTAGTATGTGGCATGTTTTCCATATGTTGATGTATCTCTTTAATGGTTATCGACATGTCTTGAAAACTTTATTTTACAAATACTATAGATAATTTTGTGCATGATGTCTCATTATCATGGTCATCATGAAATATCTAAACCTTTTATGTTTACCAAAGAAATGATCCCTATACCATAAAAAATGCTTCAAAAATTCATGTAGATGCATTTTCCTTGTTCTTGACTCTAATCAATTACATCTACCATCAGGAAACAATATTGGAAATGTTATATCCAATGATCCTGATATGACATATTTTTTGATAGGAGATGCACCTATAGCTAGCCATTCAATTAATATAGTTAGAATTGTATCAGGGTTATTAACCCATGCATGGATTAATTTCATTTCTCTTTGATCATTAGGTGGTTTTTAAGCCATAGATATTATGTGATCAATTATGTTACCTTCATGTATCTCTATGAGTGGACCCACAAATATGATTTCATTTGCATTATAATCAAATTCCATGTGCACTATCTTCAATTTGTTAAAAATATTTTCATAAAAAAAATTTGGTAGATCATTGAGAGCATTTTCACCAATTCTAATATCTCAGTAAAACTTATCATGTTTCCTTTATATTTATATTGACCACTAGTTACACGTGTAACTTGTATTATAGGGATACCACATGCAATCAATATCTCTTCTACTTGAGGCAATTTTGCAAGTTCTTGTGGTTGAGGGCCAAGATCCATATTATTTGTAGATGAAATCATATGATTTACCCTCCCTTGTTCACATTTTTGGCATATAGGACCTTCAAAGTTGTGATATAATTTCATTCAAAAATAAGATTCTTGACAAACATAACACATTGTTAGAGTCTTCAAACTATCTATCTAAAGTCTATATTGCATTTGGAATCTTCTAAATTTAGAGTGAAGAATACCATTTGGGTTTGGTATATTTTCTATAGTACCTTCCATAAATACATTCATTTGTATTTGACTTCCATGTTGGGATATTTGTAGCACATGCTCTATGGATCTTGAGTTTCCATTTTAAGATTGAACTCAATGTTTATATTGGGTGGATGATTATATCTCTCACTTGGTTGAGTACCTACTTGTTTATTTTCTATCCTCACTTCTGATAACTTGAGAAGAAGAGGAGTGACTATGGATAAAATTTGTTACTTGTACAATCAGGATGAGGAAACTATTAATCATATAACCATGCATTGCCCTTATGTCCGCAAGATTTGAGAAAAATGCTTAAAACTTCTAAATGTCGATTGGATCTTCCCAAAGGATTTACAAACCCTGTTCATTTCTTGGAATCCTCTTTCAAGGAATGAAATGGTGATTAATGTCTAGAATTTAATTTTACCCTATATTTTTTTGGGGCTGTGGAAAGAAAGAAATGATAGAATCTTCATAAATAAGGTTTCCAATGAGAAGGTGATCTTCCATAAGATCAAAAGAGCTATGCTTGAAAATCTTTATCTTAAGGGGAACATGTTTGAACCTTCTAATATGGAGGACACTATTTTATTTGACAAGTGGAAGGTTATAGGTAATTTTAATCACTATAACAAAGAGTCTTTGAGAAATGAAGCTAGATGGGATTGCCCTCCTAATGGGTCAATGAAGGTTAAATTTGATGGTTCTTTGAAAGGTAACCTAGGGGTGGCTCATTGTGGCATGGTGATAAGAGATGAGCATGGTGTTTTCAAAGGACTAAGAGCCATTCCTTTAGGTTCCCAGACTAATCATGTAGCAAAGGCTAATGCAGCCCCTCCATGGCTTAATTTTGGCTAAGGACAAGGGTTGTAGGAAACTTTGGATTGAAGGTGATTCTTTAAAAATTATTAAATGTTTAAATAAGGACTCTGTCCCCTCATGGAAAATTCATAATATTATGAAAAAGGCTCAAATCCTAATTAGCTCATTTGAAGAATGTGTCATCACACATAATTTTAGAGAAATGAATACCCTTGCTGACTGGGCTACTAACATGGCTTTTCAGTTGGAGAAGATGATGAGATGGAATGATGGGAGTGATCTTCCTTTTGAGGAAAAATCTTTAATAGATAGTGACCATTTACGAAGTAGGTAAAAAGTGTGTTAAATGGTCTATTTAATGATGATTATTGATTACAAGGTGAGGTTTCATTATTTCTTTTTTTGTGGGAAGTACTACTTGGTGATGATGCTTCTAATTTGGCATGGATTTGAGGTAATTTTTGTGAAGTTTAGTGAAGCTAGTTTGATTTACAACGGTATTTGGAACTTTTATAGTGATATTGTGAAGGGATATCAGAGAGAAAACATGGGTGGTAGTGAGAAGAGATTCAAATCGGTGAGCTGTGAGGACTGGAAACAAAACAAGGAGGTGTGGGATATTTTGAAGAAAGGTGGGATGATGAGCTTTATAGAGAGATTGCATGGAAGAAACCCTAGTGTGTCGAAGAAGTTCTTGAAAACTTGGAAGAATGGCATGGTTCTTGTGGGAAATTAGTTAATGGAGGTTATAGAGGACATTATTGTGGAAGCTATTGGTATGAGCATGGAAGGATTAAAGTTTTACAGAGACATAAGCATTTTTGACAAAGCTCCCAAGAAGATCCTTGTTATCGAGCTAGAAAATTTGAGACTGGTGAAGGAGGATACCTCCTACGATGACCCTAAGCACATTTCTTGGATGTAGAGGTATGTGTTATATTCTATCATCAACTATATCACACTTGATGGTAGATTTACCAGAGCTTATGTGCATCATTTTATGTTGTTAAACCACTTTAGACATAATTTAAAGATTAGTCTTCCTTTTTATTTGTTGAGTTCATTGGATTCTAGCATTATTATTCTTCAGAAGGATCCGCAAAGGGGACCATGCCTCTCATCAGGGCCTCATGGTTCTAGTGTATGATCTTCTCAAAACAAGAAAAGTGGAAAAACCCTTTTTGAAGGGTTACACCTGAGATGATGAAGAAATAGAGGGTGATGATGAGGATATTTATGTGGGGTAAACAAAGGATAAGGAGGAGGAGCCCTCTGAGGCCTTTTCCCCAAAAAAGGATAAGTTTAAAGGATCATCTTCTAAGAAAAATGTTAAAAGGGCTTTTGTTGAAGACTCTGATACTCATAAGGGTAGTAAAGATGAGGGTTTTGAAGAGGAAAATGGGAAATAGGGGAACTAGAGGAAAAAAGGTGAAACCACTGGTACCAAGAAAAATAATAAGAGGGTGATAAGTACCAGTAAGAGGAGAATTGTTCTATCCTTAGAGGATGAAGATAATCAGGAGTAGGAGAAGAGTTTAGGGAAAAATATTGGGGAGGAGATAGATGAAGATGGTAGGTTGGAGGTCGACATTGGTAATCTAGGTGAAGGCCAAATTCCTCTGGAGAAGGACAAGGATAATTTGAAAAATGCCTACCAGGTCATGTACAAGATTATGTATAGTATCAACAAATATTTTACACAAACCAAGGTGATGGAGAAAACTACTAGTGAGTATACTAAAAAGAAAAATAGTGGGCAAAATATTTTCCTAAAGACAAGAGTTTCTTGGTGGATTTTACCTGCACACTTGGTAAAATGATGGATGATATAGGCAATATTAAAAAGGAAGTATGGGTGATGGGCTGTGAGGTGAACATCATTAAGAAGACTAGTCTAGGGGACAAACTAGTTGCTATGTGCCTTGAAGAAATGAAAGATGTGGTGGGTAGAGAGGAGGCTTTTAGTGAAATGATTGAAATTTTTTGTGATTTGGAAAAAAGACTCAAAGAGGAGGACAAAGCTATGGATGGGAGCTTTGAGGGCAAGCTCCAAATGCTAAATAACAGAGTGGAAAACTTAGAAGACTCTATGAGAAAAATTGGTGAGAAATGCCTTGTTAGTCTCAAAGCCTACATTGAACACACCAAGATCTTGGTTGAGAAGATGGTACAAGAGAAGGGCGATAAAGAGGTTAAGGATTTGAAAGACCCAATGGGGCCAGGAAAGCGTACACAAGATAGAAAAAAAAATCTAGTATCAAATACAACAAAGAGGGCAAGGACCTAGAGGACCTCAAGAACTCTCTTACGAAGATGCAACTTATGATGATTCAAGATGAAGACCTTATGAAGTGCATATAGCTATCCATTTTGTTGTCCTGTCTTTTTGTTATCCCTGTATGGGCTTTCTTGTTTTCCGCCTACTGTTATGGTTGTTTACTTTTATGTTCTGGCTTTTGTTCCTTCGTGTTGCAGCACAATTACTATAAAAATTTATTTCTATACTTTTAAATCTCTATTATATATTTCTAGTCCTTGTAAAAACCTTTTTTTACTTAATCACAACTTGCTTTCCTTCTTGTCTTTCTTATCTTTTATGATGAGAGATTTTTTGATAATTTCATTAACAATTGTTTCTATTCACAATTGGTTCATCTCTATTTTCAAATTCTAATTTCTCCAATGTTACTTCTACCCTTCTTCTATGAGATCTTTATATTTTAAATTCATTGCATCTTCTTCTATATTCTTCTCTTTGATCATTTTTCATTTGTTCTTGTTGGCGTCTATGATACACTCTTTGATACTTTCTTTGATATTCTCTTAGATATTATCTTCTTTTCTCCTCTTTTTCAAAATTTAATCTTGGTCACACCATAGCAAGTATCAATAAAATTTAATGTTATACTAATTAAATGAATGAAATTGCATTTACAACCATATGGTGGCATTTTCATCCATATAGAAAACAAAAACACCATAGTATATGTTAATTTTTAAAATTTTATATATCTATTTGACAACATCATCTTCAAGATAAGAATTAAAATATATTCAATATTTATATATTCTTTTGTAAAATCATATCTATATCTATATGGTGATATTTCCTTTCATATAAAAAATAAATCTATATTATTAAAAAAAAAAAAAAGTGTACTTACCTAAAAATGTAGACTTTGAAATGTTGCACTTATTCCACATATATGAAAAAAAATATAATTCAAGTCAATATAATTGACATTGAAACATAAATTACACAATATTATTATTGAATGCACAGCTAGTCAAATTTGGTGAATGTATACTCACAAAGAAATAAGAAATATTTACAAGGATGCACCCTTTTGAGTGAACAAATTTGATCCCATTCTTGGAAAATAAAAATATTGATCACAAAGAAGATTAAAACAAAATTAATAATAAAAAATGATTTGATCCCACTCGACTTGCAATGGATCTTAAGTGTAAATCAAATCATCAAAATTTAATACCATTATGGTGATGTCCACTTTCCTTTCATCCATTTTTGAGTTGGACATAAATTAGATCGTGGATAGGCTTTGATAGTATGAGTTTCAGGAAAGTAGATCTCAAATAAATCCTCCCCACTAAAAGGTGATACAAATATATTAATAGTTATTCCTCTCCACCAACAAACCAACAATCTGTATCAAGTTCTTCAATAGAAAATCCAAGTGATATGTTCATAAGCTTCATCATGTATTATGGAACAGATCTCCTATTTTTCAAAAATATATCCTCAATGAGTGGTTCTCTGCTCAAATCAGTTGTAACAAATTTATCATATTAAACAATGAATTTAGAGTTTTCACTACCATTGACAAATTTGCAATCACAATCCCTTCAAACCAAACTCCTCCATATCCTTCATCCTCACAATAGACCTCCACCTTTATTCCTATGGTCACCTCCATTTTTATTTCTTGTGAATGCTTCTACCAAAAACCCATTTCACACTATCAAATAAAAACCAAACCAATACTCTAAATATAAAACATTCACATTAAAATATTTTTAGACCTAATAATACAAAACAATTTTTCAAAATGTTTAAGAAACCACACACACACACACACACATTTCTATATACTTAATCCTATCCTATTAATTTACATGTACTCATACATCCACCTCATTTACCTACACTTTGTTGCTTGCCATATAGTTTTGATTGTTATCCTATATTCTATACTACATTAATGTGTTTAGTAAATATAATAGTATTAAACAATTTTGACAAAGTATTAAAGTATCCATAGAGGTGTGTATTTAATCTGCACAAGAACATCTTTTGTAAATAACATGTTTTCATAATATCTATATTTTAAGATTTTTTTTTTGAATTTTAAACCAATAATAAATAAAAACTTAAATCTAATTGTTATCATAAATTTATTAATACTTTTAATAAAAAAATTTGTATATTTCAAAAAAAAATTAATTTAATAATTATACTTTTTTTTTTCCTCGGGTCATTCTACCACTTTCACTCAAATTTTTCCCACACCAACCAAAATCAAGAATGAGTTCTTGTCTCCTACAAGAGCAAGGCAATGAGTTCATCATGAAGAAAATATGATCATAAGCATGAGCATTGCTTGTCTCTCATCACCTTTAAAAAATCCTAAATATTTTCACATGCAAACTTTGTAAAAATAATGTTACCAAATCAATTTTCTTTCTAACATGATTATTTATATTACAACTACACCTTCTCATAAATAAAAGAACACATGAAAATCAAATGTTAATTTTCTATCTCGTACATACAATCCATTACTACCTTTGTACAAAGCATTACATTTATAGAACTAATTACGTCAACAAGCGTAAGCCTATAGTGACATCAATCCTTTGTATAAGAGGTCATCCAAAAAAAATGGTGTAAGAAAAAAGAAACCCTCATATTCATGTGCCAGCTCACATGCATGAGAAAAGCCTATAATAATAATAATTAAATACAAATAGAAAAATAATGGAATGTTGTTGACACACATGACCGCATCAATTAACATTTCAAGAAATAAATGGGTGGTAGGAATACAAACAACCGTACATTTCGGCTCAACACTAGTGTCTCCACACTATACTACATTTATAAAATGCTTTGAAGATGTGGTAAGAATGTAGTAAAGAAGCCAAAATGCATGGTAGGAAATGCACACTAGTGGAAACACTATTTGTTTCTATTAAATTCATAGCCCTGTCTGCAAATTGATTATGGTCTTCCCTCTAAAATGTGGTCGAGCTGGCTCCACACTATTGCTTCCATAGTCATACTAAATTACCGAAAGAAATTTCTAAGAAGGTCGAATCTCTTGTACTCTTATCTCTTACAAAATCAATAATAATCAGAGTCTGGAATTAGAACAAGCATGTATTTGAGTATCAAATGAGATTGAATGTGGTTTTTTTCATGATGTGAAATTTCTTTATATTCTTGTACTTTAAAAAGGTAGGCTTCTTGTTTGTACCAATATTATTCAACTATATAATGAAATTATATGCGGGTTCTGTTATGTTAATTGACAAGTAGTGTGTTATGTAGGCAGCAGTAGTCGGCTTTCTAAGAGAGAGATTTGTTAGAGAGGATACAAATGATCCAACACCCGATCTTACTTCTACAACATTGATCTTTGATGCACTTTCCTATGGTAATGATCCTTTCCCTGTACATTGCAATTTGGTAGACTTTTAACATTTAAATTTTATTGCATGTGCATGTTATAAAATTTATAGATTGCTAACCTAATCTCTGTATATTGCTTTTGGTCTTTCCCACCGATATCTCTGTATTGATGACTAGCTCTTAATAGAAGCGTACATTTTGGTGGGCAATAATGCCCATTTCATACACTTTGAAAATATGGGCTTGAGAAGCCACATATGAACACAAGGATAAATTAAAAGATATTTTGTCAATTCATTGGAAAATAAGCTTGGATGAGAAAGTAATTAAATATTCTTTACATACAATCATTATCACTACCAAAATTTTACAATTCTATAAATAAAATCAAGCACAATCCTGAGGTTACCATAGTTTGTAAAAAACTTTCAAGGAACCTCTATCGACTAAGACAACAAAAATCATTTTATAGACTTGGTGCAGATCTATGGAGATTTTTATACCAAGAAAACGCATAAGGGAGGAGGGCAACATGATTGTGAGGAAGTTTTTCTCGTGTTTGCAGAATTAATATATTTTTACATGAAACCCGTTATAGACTTATTTTACTTGGTACAATTTTCGTGATATGATATTCTTAGTAGCCTAAATTTTACAATGTATAAATCATGGTTAATACAGAGAAAATATAGAAACATTTTATTTTATATTAGAATATCTTTGTTTTTCATTATAAAAATAAAATATTATTTTATATTAGAACATCTTTTTTTAAATTAGAAAAATAGAATATTACTTTTCTAATGAAAATATTAGAAGTAGTTTTGTGATGGCTATTTGATTCTCTACTAATTAGGTGTATTCTAGGTTTATTTCATTTATAATGTGGTTCTTATGTTGTATTTAATGTAAGAATATATTTTAATTTTGTAACATTTTATTTTTGATTTGGCATGAAATTACAGCTCACCAACCTACCAACTTGCACAAAGAAAATGGGGTACGATCAAAGTTCCTATTTAGGAAAGGCTTTGAATTATTAAAGGTGAATAATACTTTAGAGTTTTTTTTTTTCATTATTCTTGAGCTTCTCTGGTGTTAATTATCAATATATATTATTTTCAACAAAGCTTCTCTGTTGGAAATTGAGGGGGATTCCAAAGTGGTGGTGGAGGCTATCAAAAGAAGTGCTAACACGGGGTGGCAAGTCAACACCATAATTTTGGAAATCCGTGAGCTTCTCAACAATCTCCAATGCATGACTATTTCCCACACTTACAGGGAGGGAAATGCGGTGGTGGATTCGATGGCTACTATTGATCTTAAGCAAACTAGGCTAAGTAATTGAGAGGAGACCAGTGAACTACCTAGGGAGACTCAGCAACTGATCAGGCGGGAGAAAAGTGATATCAATAATATTTAAAATGTGACAAGATGTCATCTTTGCTAAAAGCTCTAACTTGTTTATGTGTCAGTGTAACTTTATGATTTTTAGGATTATGAATATGTATGCCCAAAACCCCTGAAAGGATTATAATTGCCTTTTGTGCGAATACAGTTGGAAAGATAGCTATCTGCATCAACAAGTTTTTTTGGTTAATAAGGACACTAAGTGCAGCCCCGGTGTAACTACTAATTGTTGCCCCTAGAGATCTGATAGATATCGCTATACGGAGCCTGGATTCCCAAATACCACTCAAGGCCTTCCTTTTGTGTATGTTTTTCTCTTAAAATGGGTAAATCAAAACAACCTATTTTATGCTCTGGCTCATGAAGCTCAGCCCTGCAATTCTCAGGAAAATCTAGCACAAGATAAGGAGATTATTGACATGGGAGGCATGATTTATGCATTGACCCTAATAAGATTGATTAGGTGTTGACCTCCGACCCTCTGGTGACCCACTACTGTAAAGACAATGGTATGTGGGGTTTCATAGAGCATATGAAGGGAGAACATGATGAGCAATTATCGAAGCAGTTCGTATCTTCCTGGAACAATAGGAAAGTTCATGTTGGAGGTATAGACTTGCAAATCAATGAGGAGGTTATCGCTAAGGTGAAGAGGCTCTCCATGGAAGGAAGAAAGTATTAAAAAACCAGCAGGATGCTGGACCCTACTAGCCTCAACCAATTCTTTAGGGAGGGGAGGAACCTGTTAAGAAGTCTGGAGGTTTCAATCGTGAGGAGCTACTAGAGTTTTGGCCCAAGTTGTGCCTTATTATGATGAATTAATTCACCCTGGAAGGTAAATTCATAGTGTTTTACTATTACCATTTACCATTTCTCAATCATATCAGGAATAGGGATCTCATATCCATTCCCTTTTACCTCCTTCATTCTATTGAAAGTAATACTATGGATATTAAGGAAAACCTTGAGAAGCCAATCCCTATTCTCCATCAGGGCCTCTTGCTCTACCTTTATAACTTCCATAAGGCCATTTTCCCTCTGCCCCAACCTCCCCTTGTTATCCAAGAGGTCACCCAGGAAGGGTCTCCTTCAAAACTAACAATCCCACTCAATCCACCACCCCTCTATCCAGGAGATTCAGGAAATGAACCTTGTCCCAAAAGAAGGTAAATGTCGTAAGAGATGTGTGAGAAACCCTTTTAAAAGGGATGAGGAGCTTGAAGAATCATATGTTTCTAAGTCCTTAGAAGCTAAGGATATGAAGGAGACTGACAGTACCCCTAAGACTGAAAGGAAGCCCAAAAAATGGAGAATTTTGGATAGCCAGGTCAAGTTAGAGGTGGATTTGGTGGGCTCTATCCGCCATTTTAATAGAATTGCTAAGGAGAAATGTAAAACCAGAATCAAGAAATGGCCTCAAAGGAGAAGTCCCCTTTAGAAAATGACTCCCCTACCATTGAGTCGATTAAGGGCTGTTCTGATGATCATCCAAGATCGCACAGGACTAGTGCCACTCCCCCCTGAACCCCCAACAAACTATAGAGAATCCCTGAAGCACTACCCTAGCCCCGGCTTCCCCCCATGATCAACAGACCAAGTCCCCCACTACTGAACACAACTCTATGTCTCTGGATGGTAATGACAATTTTAAGGGCTTCCTTAAGCTAATATTCTTAGAACTAAATAATGAGATATCTAGCCTAAAATAGGACATGCAAGACATCAGGAACTGCATCATAGATTCTAACAGGTTTTCCCTCAAGATAATGCATGCGTCAGTTGTGACCCTTTGTACTGTGCAGGAAAAGTTGGCTGGTGGCAATTTGGAGGCGGATGAAGATAACAAAGACCTCTTCCTGTTCCTACAGGAAGAGTGGGCTAGGACCCTGATGTCTAAACATCTGGGGATGAGAGCTTAATTGTTGTTGCTATCATGAGGTTTTTATTTTTGATTAGGCATGCTTGCCCTAGTTTTTCTATGTTGCTTTCCTGGTTTAAGGTTAATTTGTCTACTTACTGGTCTAGCCTTGCATGGCACATTACTGATAATATGATGGTTACTATTTTCTTAAGATACTTTGGTTTGATTTTTTTGAAAAGAACTGTTTTGTTTATTTTTTATAGAGGCAGAGTAGACAATGGTTTTTTTCTGACATTCTTCTTATAAACTGCCATCAACTAGTGCTATTAATTTGTTGTTAATATGCTTCTAGTCCTTCTGTACCATGGGCCAACACCCTCTAGCTACTTTTATCTATAAAAAATAAACATTCAAAATATAGTCATTTACTGATTTCAGCAGACATTCCAACTTGATTAGGTACGATACTCCATTTTAGATTTACTTTTCGTAAACCATTTAATATCTCCATTTAATATTTGCTTCTCTAATTTTGGACATTTAGATTTTCTTTTGGTAAACCAAAATATCTCCATTTTAGATTTTCTTTTCTGATTTTCAAGATTTAAATTTTCTTTTCATTTTCGATTCTACATCTTGGATTTTCTTTATATATAAAATGATTTTGTTAATGGAGTTATTTTCATTTGGATTAGTGATTAGGATTTATTTATGATGTTTTAGATTAAAAGTTGAGAAAAAATAATGTTTATGGTTTATTTCATACAATTTTTTTAATGTATAGATATATATTATTTTTAATGTATCTAGCTAGATATTAGTATTGGACATATAATATTAATATTAGATATTTGTTATTGTTAGTTTAAATTTAGGGTTTAGTTAGTGTTAGGGTATACTTAGTGTTTGAGTATAATTAGAGTTTGAGTTTATTTATGAGAAAATATAGAATACAAGGTTTCACAAATTTAGCTTAAATATAGGTCGATATCTGCTACTTTATTTTAAGTAGTTTTAAATATGGTTAGAATAAATGTTTAGATATTAAATTTGATAGATGATAAGAAAAAAATAATTAAATACATGTTAGTATACCATTTACATGTAAGTGGTTTAATATACAGATACATGTTAGTATTAGGTAGATAATGCTAATTATTAGATGTAATTTTTTTTTACTATTTCCTGTTTTTATTATTATATAATTATAGATATTTTAATCTAACATTGGAATGTAATAAATCATTTGTAATATAAAATTATAATATTACGATAGGTCATTTCTCATACTAATAATAATGGTATAAAATGTTAAAAACTAAACGTCTCACATTAATTAGTTCAGATATTGTAATCTAATGTTGGAATGTTATAAATCATTTAAATATTACTTATGTTTGCAATAGATCTTAATATTACCATAGGTCATAACTCATAGTAATAGAAATGGTACAATTTTTAGAGGTATATTCTAACATATAATGTTTAGTATAAAATTATGTTTTTTTGCTCCATTTTATACATAATTTTTTGATTATTTATTTTAGGTAATGCAAAATCCTATCGATGAAATAAAAATGTTTGAAATTCCAATCATGGAAAACCATGTTCAAGATGTAAAAATCACAGAAATTTCAGATACCACTTCTGAGAATTTATTTATGAATGAAAACTGAATTGTAAGTCCTTCACTATCAAGTGTTCAGTCAAACGACTTCAATTATACAAATGTGCATAAACTGGGGAGATAAATTATTAATTTATGCAAAGAACTCATCGAAAGGATTAAACTCATAACCTCACATGCACATGCAATAGAGGAAAATGATGTCACTTTCATTGAAGAAACCGTTGAGTCATTCTATGACACAACTGATATATTTGACAATTTCATGGGCTTATATAGGGAGTTATTTTATGATGAACAATATGAGAAAGGTGACTCCGAAGTCATAGTAAAACAATGAAGGAAAATCTGGAACAAGCTATAACTTTACAGTAAATAGAGATCATTTCTACACTGTCTTACGATATAAAATTATGCATGATAAGTTTTACTCTAATGTGATTGTTGATGAAAATGTTTTGGACAATATATCACAAAATGAAAATCATAACATTTTAAGTGAGTTAAGAATAGTGCATATAGAGCTTGATTCAGATAGAAATGATATTATTTTTGTGGGCCCTTTCGTGGAGCGAGATGAGATAAATATAATAGAGCACACAAAACTGATGGCATCCAAACTACCAAATACCTAGAGAGAAATGGGTTTGATTCGTGCATGGCTCGAAAATCCTAACATAGACCCAACAATAATCATGGATTGACCTATCGGTGCATCTCCCATAAATGAATAGACCATGCCAGGTTCGCTTGACATGACATTCCCCTCATTATTTGCCAGTGGTAAATGTGATTGGTTGGAACCACGACTAAGGAGAGTACATCTACATAAATATGTCAAGCACTTTCTACAATACAAAGTTAATAGATTTGGAAAGCATGCAAGATTTTGTTACTATATGATGAATATGATAATGAGACATTGAGAACATAGCTCCACAAGTGTTTGCATGAAGAGAAGTCTACATCAAATGCCAATCCCAATATATGAGTTGCATGAACATATGGAGAAAATACCATAGTCCCATCTAGCATATAGATTGATGTAATTTGGAACCACTTTAAAGGGAACACAGTCATATTGGACAAAGTGTCGAGCAGAATTAACATATATGCTTCATCAACTTGGAACACTGACAATATTTTTTACATTAAGAACAACAGACTTGTACAAGGGAAACTTTCATGCAATGATGCCTAGAACACCACCAAGTGATCCATGAGAAGCATAGATGTGGAGGAAACAAAATATCATTTTCTACCCACACATTGTTTTGTAATAAATGCATATGCGAAACACAACTTTCAAAAAAGAGATACTTGAGAATGGAATGAGTGTTGAAGACTATTGGTTTAGATATGAATGGAAACATAGGGGATCCACACATGTACACAGTTTTATATGGTTAAAAGGAGCACCAAAAATAGAAAATATTGACTAGAATAATCAAGATCAATTATGCTCTATAGCATAATATCTCTATGATTTGGTTCACGCATGAAACCCTTGATGAGATACACACCTCTGGAATATACAGGTATGATTATATAAAGTTAAAAAATTAAACCTTCTCATTTATGTAGTCTCTTTAAACTAAGAAAAAATATGGTATTGAAATATCTAAATCTATGTTTCAGGCATACCAAAATTTCAGTCTACACCCATGTTTGAAAAATACTAGAGAACTGGTCAAAATTGATTTCAACGCCGACTTTGATGAGATTCTAAATATTGTATAAAGACACACAATGTGTAAAGAAGGTGCATGTCCATGTAAAAAGAGAGGAAAATTGATTTGCAGGTAAATACTTCCTAACCAATTTTATTCATTTTAATTGTTAATATTGTTCTCCTTTAATATATCATTGTATTTACCAAAAAAAAATGTTAATAAAATATAGGTATAATGCACCATGGCCATTGAATTTAGAAGGATCTAGAATAAAAAAGATTTAGAAACTGGTTAGATAATATTTGAGCCATTCAGAAATGATGATAGAGTTAACTCATACAACCATTACATACTTCAACTTCGGAGAGCAAATATTGATTGGTAAGTTGTTGTGTCTAAACATGTTGTGATTAAGTATATTGGAAAGTATGCAACCAAATCTAAAAGAAGTTTAGAGACATACCTATTAGCATGAGCAAAAATTTTCATGACCCTGGCATCTTTCCCTTGGTCTCTGTGTCATTTTTTCATGTTTCTGGCTAAGAGCCCTTAACAAAAATTCAAAAACTAGCCGTTACATGCAAAACCCCTGTGATAAACCCTGGCCTTATTCTATTTTGATGTTACATTTTGTGGGTCATTTAAGGATCCTAATATGCACGTGCTTTATATTTTGGTTGGCCCCAGTGTTAACTTTTCCTAAATTTCTACCCCCGGCAAATTTAATATTTCCTAAAGTCCCCTACGCCTAATATTTTTCGTGAAAGCCTAAGTCTCAGCTTTAATTTTTCCTATGTTTCAGCCTTAGTGTTTTTTGGGCCCGGTCTCTGACACCTTCTTCATCCGACGGTGGGCATATGTTCGCAAGCAATGTGTCAGACGCATGAGATCTTGCGACGACCATTGATTCATTTCCATGATGTAACCCTTTTAGTGCAGGTGAGTCCACTGCCAGGTAGGCTCATGTGGTGGTTTATCATTTGTCGAAATATCCTATAAAGCACAGTAGGCCCGGTATCTCAATCAGATGATTCTTGATCGACGGTTGGTGTGTAAGTGCATAGAACCTTTTGAACCTTTCAGATCTTGCGCCGGTCATCCGATCTTCCTAACAGTATAATGTTCTTGGTGGGTCCAAAATAACACATAAGCACAATTGGTGCCTCTTCATTGGTTGTGTTAGTGGGACCATTTGCTAGGTATATCTGAATTGTTTAAATTCTATTGGTCCACGGGTAAACAACTCAGCATGTGTCAGTGGGACCTAATTTTCTGATGGGTCAGAGGGTCCTAACATCCATAATCCATCCAACAATGGGCATAAGTTCTCATGGAATCTGTCAGAGGCTTGAGATCTTACGCCAGCCATTGATCTTATTTGTCTGAAACATATCTTTGGCGGTGGTCCGGGTGCCAGATGGAGCTTATTTAGAGTGTTTTGATTGGTCCACATAGTGTGAGGTGGAATCCTATCAGTGGGACTTGGTTTTCAGATGTGTCAGTCTTAATCCTGTCATAGAATCGATGAATGGCGTATAATCTTATGGGTTTTGTCAAAGAATTGAGATCTTGCAATGGCCGTTGATTTTGTTTCTTATCAGATGGTTGTCAGAGATGGGATGAGATTCTCAATCTAACAGTGGGTGTATAATCTGATAGAATCTTGGAAGTCTTTGCAAACTTTAGACGGCTGTCAATCTTCCTAATGTGGGCCCGGTCAAAGTTTCTCAGTCTTTTGGCGGTTGGGATAAGTGTTTTAGCGGCCGAAAAATTCTAAGGGGTTTTGTTCATTCGCAAGAAGAATCGGTGGTGTTCCAAAATGATTGGTGATTCAGCGAAGGAAGGTCACGTAGTCGATAAAATTTTTAGCGGTGGCATAAAGCATTTCGAGAACTAGCAGATACCTTCAGTTGCCAGTTCGCTAAATGTAAACTTGAATTCCTATAAAAGGTAAATCATAAAGACCACGAAAGGGAGAATCAGACGGTCAAGACTTAAAGTTGATGGAGATTTAAATTTTGACCACCGATTTGCTGCAAGCACCATAAAGGTAGCCATTTGATTTCAAATTTGAATTTGCAGAGGGTTTCCAGCGACAGGAAGTACCAGAATTTATGGTTTTAATGGCTGATTTTGATTGGTTTGGTGGCGCTTACTATTGCAGTGTGGTCCAGGGTGTTGAGTGATCATCTGCAGGGTTTGTACTATGCGGTTTTGTGCTCAAGGCATGTTGTAGGGTTGACATTTAGGCATTGTTCATAATCCTCAGTACCTTCACAGAGAATTTTTCATGATTAAGGATCATTCCAAGATTTTCTTTCTCTTGGCTTCCTGGGTTTCCACCCCTGTAATAACTTTATGACCGTTTCCAGTTGGTTGGGTGGTTGAAACCCTAACCCTAAGTCATCCGTAGCTTGTTGCATTCTCTTTGAGAATTCCAAGATGACTAGGGAGTATAAGTGGCAAAAATTTTGACTGAGTAAGGGTTCCAAAACATTTTCTTTTGGTCCCTGGTTGTTGACAGTGTTATACTGATAGAGGAGTTGGATTTTGGGTATTTCCTATCTTTGTGTTGTTTTGATTATATATTGATCTTGAATATGTTAATGAGAATGCTATTGAGTTCCAATCCTGCATCTGTGTATGTCTTCTTGTTTCAGTTCTGATCTCATATATGTTAGTGTCACAAAGTGTATTAACATATGGTAAATAAAGAGTATTGTGAAGTCATCTCTGAGTTCCTAACAAAGTTAGGATTAAAGTCTTTAAGGTGGGTTTAGTGAGTTTACAACCAAATAAGAATCTGATGTCCTTGTGTTTGAGGGAGAGGGGTAATAGGCAAAGCACTTATCCTAGATTCAATTATGTTTGAGTTAAGGTCTTCAGCTAATGTATATAATTGGGTGACTCTCTGTGCTAGGTTAAGGCACTGGTCCATCCTCTGGAGGCTTTTCATTGTCATCAACCACACACAAACATTCAAATGATAAAATCTTAAAGTAGTTAGTAAAGAGTATATAGTTGTATATCATTTAGTGATTCCTTTCAAGAAGTGAATCAAGGGTACACCTGCCTGAGCATTGAGGCTCAAAGTGTAGGAGGATCTCTTTTGATCCTTGTTAATTGGCCCTCTTTCTTGTAGACTTTTGAGTGGTTATAGAGTCAAAGTGTTATTTAATTTATCCATCAAAGTATAAATCTACAAGTGAAGATCAAAGGGAACTCCCAAAAAAATGGTGACTCTACTGGGGAGAGTCTAGAAGAAGATAAAGGTTGTTAAATGCACTCTTGTTTTCCTGTTGTATTCAGTTAAAAAGATTTCCCATCTAGGTGGGTGGTGACTGAAAAAGGTTAGAACCAGTGCTATATATTATAAATCATGGACAAGAGGAGGAATACTAGGTCCTTTGTCAGAAAGAATCCGGAGGTCACTCTGGTGCAATTGCCTAGACAGGAGAAGAAGAGTTGGATTAGAAGGAATGGTGAGTCTACTAGTGCTCCCATAAGAGAACAAATAAATACTAGAGCTAAAGCACCACATGTTTACTCAAGTGAGGATGGTTCACAGGACAGAGTTCCTAGATTAGATGGTGATCACTCTGAAGATAGATTTTATGATACCCTAGAAGGTGTATTTCAGGACAAGGGTCCATCGCCTGCAGGTCAAGATGAACAAGCTAGAGAGATGGGTTTGGAGATTGATTTAGATCTTGATGAAGATAGTTTCAAAAGACAACCCATGAGACCTAGGCAAGTCCACTTCCCATATCAGAATCTTTCCGATATGGATGTGTCATCAAGTTCTAATGACATTATGGTAGATCCTGATGATTTAAATGCATTAAGGTTGCAGTTGGTAGAGCAAGATGCCATACATAAGAGGTTACAAAAGGAGAGAGAAGTTGAAAAAGTGAATGCTCTAATAGAAAGAGTCTCTTCTTAGAAAGATCAATGAAATGAAGGAGAGAAACAAGATGTTTTCTTCTGCTCCTAAAACTTTGCAGCATGATGTCTTTGGTGATCTTGATGCCTTGAGGAGTGAGAAAGAGTGCTTACTGCAAGATCAGGAATTTGCTAAGGAAGGCCCTGTGGTTAGACAAGTGCAAATTTATGTTCCTTTGCCTAAAGATAAAGATGGGCATGAGATCACTAGGCCTGCTATTGCCGCTAGTGAGAAAGGAAAGAAAAAGATGGTCAGACATCAAACAAGTAGATCATTGACAATACCCGGGTCCCACCACCCAATTTAAATAAGGACACAAAAATGGAGAGAAGAAGAAAAGAAGATGAGGACCTTGCAAGAGAAATAGAGAGGGCTGAAATTGAAGCTTCCATTGCAGAAAAGAGAAGAAAGATCGAGTTCTTGAAGGCTTCATCAGGTAATGCTCTTGGTCTAGCTGCTACTGAACTAGGTATGCCATCTATGACTACTACTATTCCACTTAGTAATGCTACTAGTTCAATTCCTTCTTCATCTGCTAGTATAGGCGCTAATCCTAGGTAGCAGTCAAATGCACAAATAAATGTAAATGCTAATGTTGATCCTAGGGTTAACACTAGTTCAAGTTTTCAAAGAAGACCTATGGAACTAGAAGGCTATAGGCAAATTAGTTTTGACAAAATTCCTAGCTACCCAAATGCTTTTCAAAATGATATTAGAGATAAGGTACCTAAGTTTGCTGGTAATAATGCTATTAGTTGTGAGGAGCATCTTAGGTTATTTTTTGACATGCTTAATGATTATGAGGTAGAGCATGAGGATGTGGTCATGAAATTATTTGTTCAATCTCTAATGGAGGATGCTAGAGATTGGTTTAAGAGACTTCCTGATAAATGTATTGATACTTGGGATTCTTTTGAGAGATGTTTTGAGGAGCAGTATGGTGATAGGCCTAATGCTAGTTTCATGTTAAATGAATTAAATACCATAAGGAAAAATCAAAATGAATCTATAGCTGAATTCAACATGAGATTTCAGAAGGGTATGCATAAGTTGTTCCAAGTTATGCGGTTAGATGACAATGTTTGTCTAACTACATATTTCAATGCATTTGATGGAAAAATGGGATATTTGTTGAGGGACAAAGAACCAAGAACTATTAGGGATGATTTTAGGATTGCTATCAACATTGAGAACAACATGAAAATATCAGGAAAATTGGATGGAAAGAGAGATGACCCAAAGTTGTTTGGGGACAAGAAATACAAAAAAGAAAATGATAAGAATGTTGGATCTAGGAGGCAAGAAGAAGATAAATTGGACAAGGTGCTCAGTGCATTGAAGGATTTGAAGGCACCTACAAATAGGAACATCAGTGCTCCTACCAATGAAAGGCCTTAGTTCAACAACAATTTCAATAAGCAGAATAGATTGCAGAACTACCCCTACAACACCCAATGGAAGGATGGCAAGCCTATTGTCCCTGGTAAAAGAGGAAACAATGATAGAGGTGTCCCTGACCCTCTACAAAAAGCTTCAATAAATGTCATGGAGGACATACCTTGGTGTGTTGCATTCCAGTCCCCTCATTCTGCAGAGCATTGTGTGGTTGCACAATCTATGGCTACAAATTAAGATTGTGGCAATGAGGATATAGATCAAGAAGAAGATCAAGATGATGTTGGATACAACATGGCTTCTTCATATCTAGGATATGAAGATGATTTTGATTTTGATGAAGAGGTAGATGTAAATGTAAAGAGACACAATCAGGCCCTTTTTCATCAAGAAGTTTTTTCTGATAGTGAAGACATTGATAGGAAGACATGTAATATGAACTCTTTTTCTGAGCCAGTAAACTTGAGAAGACCTTCTAGAGAAGAGATGGATAGGATTACTGCAGAAATGATTGCCCAAGTGCAAACTAGAGGCATGGTGGCAAGGAATATAGATGAGAAAGCTGTAGGAATGTTTATAAAGAGTACCAACTCCGAAGAACCTAATGAGAACAAATCAAAAGGTGATCACTTGGTGAAATTTAAGAATGTAAAAGGAAAGAATTTTGAGCCTAAGGGAGTTGGAATTGAAAAGATTTCTAATGAGATTGAGAGGCCAGTTAACACAATGGCTAAGATTGAAAAAATGAGGGTGGCCAATACACCTAATATGTCAAAAAAATAGAAGGATAATAAGGCGGTGTAGATTGAGATTCCTTCTTCTACTCCTATTGATATGTTATTTGTATTGTCCCAAATTACAGTTAAGGTTCCATTGTTAGAATTGTTGAGGATCCCTGAACACAAAGACAAAGCTATTGGATGGGTAGGTAATGTTCATAAAAATGATGTTGCATGCAATGGATCTTAGGATAAAGCTTTGAAAGGTGTTGCTACTCAAGGAATTGTGTCTCAAATTCCTCCAATATATTTTGACAGTTCTATCAATGCCAACCTTGAAAATATTGATCCATTCTTTTTAAGTGTTCTTGTGAATGGAATGAAGTTGAGAAATTGTATGATTGATAGTGGTGCCTCTAATGTTGTCATGCCTTTCAAAATCATGGAGAAGTTGGGCCTTAAAGTTGATACAGTGCAAGGCAGATGTTGTGCAATGGATTAGAGGGAGGTACTAGTTATTGGGACTATCAATGCAGTGCCATATAGGCTGGTAGCATATCTAGAGAAAGAATTAACAATGAGTGTTTTGGTGGTGGATATCCCTCCTCATTATGGGATGCTACTATCTAGAAGGTGGAGTCCTACCATGGGTGGAAGTTTACAATGTGATCTGTCCTATGCCACTTTCAAGATTGATGATGAGTTTGTCAAGATTGAATGAGAGCCAAGATTATGCCACATGATTGAGAGAAATATTGATAATGAGACTACATGTTTTGTGGATACTGATATTAATGCTTTTAGGGAAGAGATCCCTGTATTTGAGAATTAACCTATTTTGTCACCTATCTCTAATGAGGTAAGTGCTAATTCTGTGAGGGGTGATTTGTGGGTAATGTACTTTGATGGTGCAAATTGCAAAGATGGTGCAAGAGCAGGTATTTTACTTATTTCTCCTGATGGAAATACCTACAAATTTTCTTTCACATTGAATTTTTTTTGTACCAACAATATAGCAGAATATGAGGCTTTGTTGTTAGGATTGAGGTTGGCACAAAAGCATGGTATTAAATGCTTGAGTGTTATTGGTGATTCTGAGTTGGTGGTGTCCCAAGTCAGGTCAATATATGCTTCCAAGAATAGGAGGTTGAAACAATATAGGAATGCAGTTTGGGATTTGATTGAACATTTTGATGCCTTCAATATTGAGTGGAAGGATAGGAGTAACAATAAGATGGCTGACTTGTTAGCCAATATTGCAATCAATCCCAATGATATTAAATTTTCTGGTATCTCTAAAGTTGAAATTCAGGCTAGGCCTAGCATACCAGATAATATTGAGAATTGGCAAGTTTTTGATGATGATAATGATATCTTGAAGTTTATAGATTGTGAGGATTAGTATCATGGTCAGGAATTTGATTGTTCAGCCTTGATTGAGTCAGTAGAAGGAAGGGAGGTTGTCTTTGGCAATGAGGTCATTCAGCTTAGAACTAACAAGGTGCCCAAGGGGCTTGTTGTTTTGGAGACTGTCTTTGATAACTAGGATAGAGTTCAAAAGAATATCAAAAGAGAAGATCATGCTGATCTAGAGGAGATAAATCTTGGAACACATGAGGCACCTAAGAAGGTATACATTGGTAGAGATATCTCTCAAAAGGTAAAGAAATCTTTGATTGAATTATTGAGAAAATTCAGGCATGTTTTTGCATGGTCATATGATGACCTAAAGGTTTATAGAGAAGATTTGTTTCAGCATATTATTTCGTTGAAAGAAGATGCTAAACATTTCTGGAAAAAGCAAAGGCCTATTAATCCTACCTTGCCACCCAAGATGCAAGAAGAGTTAATGAAGTTGAGAGATGCTGGCATTATCAAGCCTATAAGGCACTCTTCTTGGGTGTTAAACCTTGTTCCTATGGGAAAAAAGAATGGTGACATTAGGCTTTGTGTGGACTTCAGGATTCTGAACATCAGCTCATTAAAGGATAATTATTGTCTGCCCACTATGGAAGCTATGTTGTAGAGAGTAACCAGATCAGAATTGATGTCAATGATGGATGTTTTCTCTGGTTATAATCAGGTCATTGTAAAAGAATCAGAATAGTTTAAGACAACTTTCACAACGCCTTGGGGGACATATGTTTATGTGAGAATGCCTTTTGGTCTCACAAATGTTGGTGTTACTTTTCAGAGGGCAATGGATGTTGTCTTTTCAGATTTCATTAATGATTTCCTTATTGTATATCAAGATGATCTAACTATCTATTCCAAGGAGGAAGAAGAGCATTGCACTCATTTAGAAAGAATATTTGTGAGGGCCTTGGAGTTTTGCATTTCCTTGAACCCAAGGAAATGTGGTTTTGGTGTCATTGAAGGTAAGTTGCTTGACCACTTAGTTGGGAAGCAAGGAGTGAGAATTGACGCTAAGAGGGTAGCATCCATTGATAAAATTTAGAGACCAAAGAATGTTAAAGGAATTCAGTCCTTCTTTGGTCAAGTCAATTTCTTAATGAGGTTTGTGACAAATTTTGCAGAGGTTACTAGACCTATTTCTAAGATGTTGAAGAAGGGATCTATAATAAATTGAGAGGGTTAGCCTGATGAGGCTTTCAAAAATATCAAGTAGGCTATCAAAGATGCACCAGTGCTTAAGGAACTTGATTATAATGTCCCAATGCATATCTTTTCCTTTGCATCTTTTCACACTATTGCTGCAGTTTTGTTAAAAAAGAATAAGGATGGTTTTGAGCAGCCTATTGCATTTTTTAGTAAATCTTTGTAGGCTACAAAATTGAAGTATGAGATAAATGAAAAATAGGCTTATGCACTTGTGAAGGTAATCAAGGCTTTTAGGTGTTACTTGATGGGAGCAGTTGTGATTGCTTTTGTGCCAAGCGCAGCTATGAAGGATATTTTCTCATAGCAGGAGGTGTCTGAGAGAACATGCAGATGGATCAATAGGATCCAAGAATTCAATGTTGATGTCCAGATTACTAAGTTGGTTAGAGGACAAGGATTGGCAAAACTGATGGCCCAATCCAATCTTGATGCAAATCAGGTAAATCATTTTGAAATTGATTATACATGTGATATGGATGATTGTATTTGGTATCAAGATATTATCTATTACTTGAGAAACATGAGATGTCCAGATAACATGAATGATAATTAGAAAAGGACATTGAAATTACAGGCCATCAAGTATGTAATTGTGAAATGTAAATTGTATAGAAAGAATTTAGATTGCATACTGTTGAAATGTGTAGATGAAGATCAGGCTAACAAGTTGTTGAAAAAAATGCATGAGGGAGTTTGTGGTGGGCATTATATGGGTAAAACAACTACTCATAAGATCTTGAGAGTAGGATTATGGTGGCCCACAATCTTCAAGGATGCAGAACAGTTGGTGAGGAGGTGTGATGCTTGTCAAAGGTTCTCTGGTAAGCTTAAATTTTTAGGAAATGTGCCATTAAAACTAGTAGAAGTTTAGGCTCCTTTCCAACAATGGGGAATTAATTTCATAGGGGAGATACCAAACAAGTCAAATGGAGGACACTCATGGATCTTAGTTGCCACTAATTACTTTACAAAGTGGGTAGAAGCTATACCTACAAGAAATGCAACTAGTAAGGTGGTAATTGATTTTTTGATGAATAATATTGTTACAAGGTTTGGGTGCCCTGAGAGAATAGTAAGTGATAATTCCATGTGCTTTAGGTCTGCTGAATATAAGGAATTTTGCAAAGGTTTGGGAATTTAGATTTCTAATTCCTCACCTTATCATCCACAAGGAAATGGTCAGGCAGAATCTACTAATAAGAGTTTGATTAAAATATTAAAGAGGATTCTTGAAAAGAATAAGAGGGCATGGAATTCAAAGCTACCATTAGCTCTGTGGGCTGATAGGGTAACTGTGAAGAGGGAAATTGGTTGTGCACCCTTTGATTTAGTATATGGAATTCAAGCAAGAATGCCTCAGAATAACTTATTGGAAATGTACAAATTTTTTCAGCTATATGATGATGACATAGGTGATGAGATTCGATTGAGAATTGAGGACCTCATTAGGTTGGATGAGACTAGAAGAGAATCAGTTGCAAGGAGTGCTAAATTGTAGTTGCAGGTTAAGAATTTATATGATAAGAAGACTGTTGATAGAAAATTTGAACCTGGTGATTTGGTGTTAATTTGGAATGCTAGACTAGAGGATAAGGGGAAACATGATAAATTTGATCCAATTTGGTTAGAGGCATATCTGATTCATGAGAAATGGGGCCAAGATTCATATATTGTGAAAGAATTAAATAGTGATATTCAAGAATTGCCAGTTCATGGACAATTCTTGAAGAAATACTTCAATTGAAGTATTCTATTTTCCATGAACAGTAGTTAGGTCTATACATTTCATAGATTCTGTAAATAATTTGCTTGCCCCTGCCCTGTTTTGTCCTGGTCTGTCAGTTTTTGGTCCTGTTGCCTATTATGCCTTGCTTGTTCCCTAATGTTTGCATTTTCCAGTGGGATGGTCTGCTTTAAACAAGTGATTCTAGATCCTTGTTATGCCTGTAGGAGGCATACATCCCCAGGCAGAGCCATTATTAGCACATGCAAAAATTTTCATGACCCTGGCATCTTTCCCCTGGTCTCTATGTCATTTTTTCATGTTTCTGGCTAAGAGCCCTTAGCAAAAATTCAAAAACTAGCCGTTACATGCAAAACCCCTATGATAAACCCTGGCCTTATTCTATTTTGATGTTACTTTTCACAGGTCACTTAAGGATCCTAATATGCACATGCTTTATATTTTGGTTGGCCCCAGTGTTAACTTTTCCTAAGTTTCTACCCCCGGTGAATTTAATATTTCCTAAAGTCCCCTGTGCCTAATATTTTTCTTGAAAGCCTAAGTCTTAGCTTTAATTTTTCCTATGTTTTAGCCTTAGTGTTTTCTGGACCCGGTCTTTGACACCTTCTTCATCCGACGGTGGGCGTATGTTCGCAAGCGATGTGTCAGACGCATGAGATCTTGTGATGGCCAATGATTCATTTCCATGACGTAACCCTTTCAATGCAGGTGGGTCCATGGGCAGGTAGGTTCATGTGGTGGTCTATCATTCGTCGAAATATCCTATAAAGCATGGTGGGCCCGGTATCTCAATCAGATGATTCTTGATCGATGGTTGGTGTGTAAGCACATAGAACCTTTTGAGCCTTTCAAATCTTGCGCCAGCCATCCGATCTTCCTGGTGGAATAATGTTCTTGATGGGTCCAAAATAGCATGTAAGCACAATTGGTGCCTCTTCATTGGTTGTGTCAGTGGGACCGTTTGCCAGGTATATCCGAATTGTTTAAATTCTATTGGTCCACGGGTAAAGAACTCAGCATGTGTCAGTGGGACCTGATTTTTTGATGGGTCAGAGGGTCTTGACATCCGTAATCCATCCAATGAAAGGCGTAAGTTCTCATGGAATCTGTTAGAGGCTTGATATCTTACGCCAGCCGTTGATCTTATTTTTCTCAAACGTATCTTTGGCAGTGGTCTAAGTGTCAGATGGAGCTGATTCGGAGTGTTTTGATTGGTCCACATATTGTGAGGTGGAATCCTATCAGTGGGACCTCATTTCCAGATGTGTCAGTGGGTCCTGATCCTGTCATAGAATCGACGAGTGGTGTATAATCTTATGGGTTTTGTCAGAGGCTTGAGATCTTGCGATGGCCATTGATTTTGTTTCTTGTCAGATGGTTTTCAGAGATGGGAGGAGATTCTTGATCTAACGATGGGCGTATAATCTGATAGAATCTTGGAAGTCTTTGCAAACTTTAGACGGCGGTCAATCTTCCTCATGTGGGCCTAGTCAAAGTTTCTCAATCTTTTGGTGGTTGGGATAAGTGTTTTAGCGGTCGACAAATTTTAAGGGGTTTCGCTCATTCGCAAGAAGAATTGGAGGTGTTCCAAAATGATTGGTGATTCAGCGAAGGAAGGTCGCGTAGTCGCTAAATTTTTTAGAGGTGACATAAAGCGTTTCACGAACTGGCGGAAACCTTCAGTCACCAGTTCACTAAATGTAAACCAGGATTCCTATAAAGGGTAAATCATAAAGAATGCAAAAGGGAGAATCGAACGGTCAGGACTTAAAGTTGATGGAGATTTAAATTTCAACCGTTGATTTGTTGCAAGCGCCATGAAGGTAGCCGTTTAATTTCAAATTTGAATTTGCAGAGGGTTTCTAGCGATATGAAGTACCATAATTTATGGTTTTAATAGCTGATTTTGATTGGTTTGGTGGCACTTGCTGTTGCAGTTTGGTCCAGGGTGTTGAGTGATCATCTGCAGGGTTTGTATTGTGCAGTTTTGTGCTCAAGGAATGTTGCAGGGTTGACATTTAGGCATTGTTCATAATCCTTAGTACTTTCACAGAGAATTTTTCATGATTGACGATCATTCCAAGATTTTCTTTCTCCTGGCTACCTTGGTTTCCACCCCTGTAATAACTTTATGACCGTTTCCAGTTGGTTGGGTGGTTGAAACCCTAACCCTAAGTCATCCGTAGCTTGTTGCATTCTCTTTGAGAATTCCAAGATGACTAGGGAGTATAAGTGGTAGAAATTTTGATTGAGTAAGGGTTCCAAAACATTTTCTTTTGGTCCTTGGTTGTTGACAGTGTTATACTGATAGAGGAGTTGGATTTTGGGTATTTCCTATGTTTGTGTTGTTTTGATTATATATTTATCTTGAATATGTTAATGAGAATGCTATTGAGTTCCAATCTTGCATCTGTGTATGTCTTCTTGTTTCGGTTCTGAGCTCATATATGTTAGTGTCACAAAGTGTATTAACATATGGTAAACAAAGAGTATTGTGAAGTCATCTCTGAGTTCCTAACAAAGTTAGGATTAAAGTCTTTTAGGTGGGTTTAGTGAGTTTACAACCAAATAAGAATCTGATGTCCTTGTGTTTGAGGGAGAGGGGTACTAGGCAAAGCACTTATCCTGGATTCAATTGTGTTTTAGTTAAGGTCTTCAGCTAATGTATATAATTGTGTGACTCTCTGCCCTAGGTTAAAGCACTGGTCCATCCTCTGGAGGCTTTTCATTGTCATCCACCACACACAAACATTCAAATGATAAAATCTTAAAGCAGTTAGTAAAGAGTATATAGTTGTATATCATTTAGTGATTCCTTTCAAGAAGTGAATCAAGGGTACATCCACCTAAGCATTGAGGCTCAAAGTGTAGGAGGATCTCTTTTGATCCTTGTTAATTGGCCCTCTTTCTTGTAGACTTTTGAGTGGTGATAGAGTCAAAGTGTTATTTAATTTATCCATCAAAGTATAAATCTACAAGTGAACATCAAAGGGAACTCCCAACAAAATGGTGACTCTACTGGGGAGAGTCTAGAAGATAAAGGTTGTTAAATGCACTCTTGTTTTCCTGTTGTATTCAGTTAAAAAGATTTCCCATCTAGGTGGGTGGTGACTCAAAAAGGTTAGAACTAGTGCTATATATTATAAATCATGGACAAGAGGAGGAATACTAGGTCCTTTGTCAGAAAGAATCCAAAGGTCACTCTGGAGCAATTGCCTAGACAAGAGAAGAAGAGTTGGATTAGAAGGAATGGTGAGTCTACTAGTGCTCCCATAAGAGAACAAAGAAATACTAGAGCTAGAGCACCACATGTTTCCTCAAGTGAGGATGGTTCATAGGATAGAGTTCCTAGATTAGATGGTGGTTACTCTGAAGATAGATTTTATGATATCCCAAAAGCTGTATTTTAGGACAAGGGTCCATTGCCTGCAGGTCAAGATGAACAAGATAGAGAGATGGGTTTGGAGATTGATTTAGATCTTGATGAAGATAATTTTAGAAGAGAACCCATGAGACCTAGGCAAGTCCACTTCCCATATCAGAATCTTTCTGATATGGATGTGTCATTAGGTTCTGATGACATTATGGTAGATCCTGATGATTTAAATGCATTAAGGTTGCAGTTGGCAGAGTAGGATGCCATACATAAGAGGTTACAAAAGGAGAGAGAAGTTGAAAAAGTGAATGCTCTAATAGAAAGATAGTCTCTTCTTAGAAAGATCAATGAAATGAAGGAGAGAAAGAAGATGCTTTCTTCTACTCCTAAAACTTTGCAGCATGATGTCTTTGGTGATCTTGATGCCTTGAGGAGTGAGCAAGAGCGCTTACTGCAAGATCAGGAATTTGATAAGGAAGGCCCTATGGTTAGACAAGTGCAAAGTTATGTTCCTTTGCCTAAAGATAAAGATGGGCATGAGATCACTAGGCCTACTGTTGCCGCTAGGATGATTTAGCGTCAAAATATTATAGGCAGCTTCTCACTGAAACATTGATAGAATGAGATATTGGGCCCCAAGAAACAAGTGATATGCTACTTGGACTTCTATTGGTTTAGAGTCATAGAGTATTTGTCAACTTAAATATTTCAAAGGAAGTATTAAAATGTGTAGACTTAAATATTAATGAAGAAAATGATAAACACATCATATCTTTCATCGATGATTACAAAAATAGGCCACAATTTATGGAAGCTTTGTGCCTTATTGATGTTGCCAAATCATGGATATATAACAAAAAGAGGAGAGGTTATGATAAATGGAGGCAAAGAAAAATAACATCTATTGTAAGATTCTTTCCAAGATTTTGCTCAATTCCTGCATGTCACTCAGAAAAATGGATTGATTTTTTCTCTTCAAAATTATTGCTTTATAAACCTTTTCATGAAGTTCACATAGATATTGCTAACAATGATGAATCTATTGTTGCAACATGGGATAACTTCAAATATAATCCATGGAACCTAGAAAGAAGAGGAGATTCTGAAAATACTAAAAAATGAGTCTAATTCAGAATCTATAGATAATGATAATGCCCAAGGTACTACTACAGAGAAAGAATGGGATATTGTATCAAGATTTCATCGTGGACACATTATGCAAGTTTCATAGATATATATGTTGGGGAGAAGAGATATGGATTGACAAACAAATTGGTCTCAAGAATTTCAAAGTGAACAATACACAAATGAAGCTATGAATTCCATTGACTTGATGAGAAATACAAGTTGTCTTATCCATGATGATATACCACATTTTGTGGACTACAAAAACCTCACTGACAAAAAAAAGAAGTAGTTAACATCATAATATCCCACTATCATACATGTCAATATGCATCACCCTTACATATGATAATCCAAGTTACAATAGGAACATGAAATTCATATTTAATTGGTGTAATTATTTAAGCATTACAAAATGCATCCTCTCCACAATGCTCTGCTCTCCTTCTACTTTCATTGACAAGAGTTGCAACATTCAACATTAGAGCATCAACGATTCATTTTAAGTTGAGAATATCGATAAAAGAATTCAGTGAGCTACAAGGTATGAGACTTGCAAGTTTCCTAGAGGATATATCTCACATAAAATATATATTGATAGATGAAATGAGCTTCCTTAGAGAGAGGTTACTCCAAAACATAGACTCTCGTCTTTGACAAGCATTTCTAGAAAATAGCCATAAAAGTTTTGGAGGTATGTTTAATGTTTAAATTTATTAAGAGAATAAGAGATCTGGATTGTAATATACTTTATTCGTTACTATTAGAATACTAATTTCAAAGTAAATATTATTTAATACATGTATTATATTAATTTTCTAGAGAAATCTATGATATTGGTAGGAGATTTGGCACAATTGCCTCCTGTTAGTGATAGACCAGCATATGAAAGCAAAAGGCATGCAAAGCTTCTATGGCATGCTATCCAAATTGTAGTTACTTTAAGCCATATTTTTAGACAGGATGGACAAAGCAATGAGAAAGAAAGATTTTGTGTTCTATCAAACATAAGGGATGCAAACCCTAAACTAGAGGATTGGATGTTACTTATGTCGATATGCAATACAAATACGAGTAGTACAGATAATGGTGAGTTTGAAAATAGTGTTCATTTATTTTCAACAAATGATAATGTCCACAATCATAATAAGAAAAAGCTACTATCATTATCAAACTCTATTACACGGAGCATTGCTATTAAAACAACAACACATACTTCTATGCATGGAGATGGAAGTGATGAGCTCAACATGGAACTATTACTTAGAAAAGATGCAAGGGTAATGCTAACTTCAAACTTATGGATTGAAGCAGGTCTTGTCAATGGAGTACTAGAATATATTCAAAGTAATGTATATAGTACTTGTAGATTGTGATCTAGTTTGTCTAGAATTCTATTCAATGACCATCATCCACAAAGATTTCCAATTCCTACAATTGATAGGAGTAGTACAAAAAAAATTCCATTGAGATTGGCATGGGCTTTAACCATACACAATTTACAAGGGTTAACACTACAAAAAGATACTATTGATATAGGTTCCACTGAAAGAAGAGGTCTCACATTTGTGGCAATATCACATGTCAAACCCTTGCAAGGACTAATAATTATGCCACCCTTCACATATGACATATATGAACAAATGAAGATAGGAAAATAAGTTGCTAGAAGAAAAGAAGAAGATAGAAGATTGAAATCCTAAGAAATTATTTGATGTAATAAATATTGTCAACACACTTTTATTGTTTTTACTTCTCTCAATAACTATCCAAATTCTTAGTAGTAAAAATATACATGTTCATTTAATTATATGCGATGACTTTGGTAATTCAAACACATTGTTTGATGCATGTTAGTTATTTGAAGGGGAAAAATTGTATATTCATGTTTTTATTTGTTCATATATTTAAGGTTTATTCAGGCTAAGATATATTTCATATGATAATTTATTTATTAGCTGTAAAATATTTATAATTTTAATATGATATTGTATGTATATATTTTGATTAAAAAATAAAATGGACATAATCTTGAATGACTATTACAGTCTAATAAAATATAATGTTGAAATTTATCTATGTCCATTATATTTTTTAATCCTAACCATAAGTCTAAACCCTAACCCTAATATTAATCCTAACCATAATCATAAATTTAAACCAAATCTTGACCACATAGACGGGACCAAATCTAAATATTTACCCTTAACTTAATTATAATTCTAATTTCAACCCTAATAATAATTTCAACATTGCCCTTAATAATGATCAAAACACTATTCCTAACCTAAAACCTATAATAATTATAATCCAAACCCTAACCTTAACCCTAACCAAAATTCTACTTGTAACCATGACCATAAACTCATTCTTAACACTAAACCCTTACCATGATATAAATTGCCACGCTAAATTGTAACCCTAATTAAATTAATTTAGTCATTGTCACTTCACATAAACATTTAATAATTCTTACAAAACATAACTAACATTTTCATACTACTATTTTCATATAAATCATATATCATTCTTAATATGGAATTGTCAATTTCACATATTAAATTCAATTCAACATATCAATTTTCCATTTAACATTTCTAATATCTAATTGAACTTTAAATTATAGAAATACTAAAATTTATAGAAAAATATGTACATCTCTATTCAAAACTCAGCAAACATTATGCAAGCACATACCCCAAATCAGCAACATCTAACTATATAAATTATATAAATTATATATATATATATATATATATATATATATATATATATATATATATATATATATATATATATATATATATATATAGATATATATATATATATAGATATATATATATATATAGATATATATATATATATCTATATATATATATATATCTATATATATATATATATCTATATATATATATATATAGATATATATAGATATATATATATATATATAGATATATATATCTATATATATATATATATATATATATATATATATATATATCTATATATATATCTATATATATATTGCAGCTCACAAATTAATGGATGAAGGCAAGCATAATTTCCATGGCAAATAATACACACTTGACGGAAATCATACAGTCTAATTTTTTTGATTCATAGTCTGAAATATAATTCTACCTGCAAGCTAATTTAACCAAACAAGAGAAGGATAATAAATTCCAATATCATTGGAAAACTATCAACTATAGAAAATTTTAGATAAAGATAGGAGAAGTAAAAGTGATTTCCAGATTTCCATAAGCATGGCAAGGGGATTTTTATCATATCCATATTACTATCTTTGCATGAAAACCATACAGAAATCATCTTGTAAACTAATCACTCTATTTTCCCCAAAGCATGAAGATATTAAAGATATTAATGTTTGTATCTGGTTTTCATGGCTTAAACGTATATTTAGAATATGTAAATACTTATATATATATATATATATATATATATATATATATATATATATATATATATATATATATATATATATATATATATATATATATATATATATATATATATATATCAGCTCATATTAATTGCTCGAACACAAAGGTAGCATTACAGAATACTCATACATTTTCAATAAATAACACAACGCTCCTTTACACAAATCTGGCATTTAATCATACATTTTTCTCACCAGCTTAAAGAACATACATGCTGATAAAAACATGTGGAAAGCCCAACAGAAACTACAGCTGAAAACGTACTCACATTGACATTATATTCTCATACAATGATATACGTCAATAATGACCAAAACAACAAAGATATAAAGATGAATTGGAGGCCTTGTGATATTTGTAACAACCTTCACAAAACACAAATGACCTGCACATAATAGAGCCGAATACTTTGGTGACTCAACCTGGGTGTTAGAAAGATCGAATTCTTTTCATCTGCTAGGTTGTAAATCAATTAAAATATTCTATTTAGAATAATTTATTATAAAATATTAATATTATAGTTCTCAATTTCATTTAACCCTATCTTCTCTTTAAATTAAGAAATTTAAACAAAATTAGTTGACAGAAATCATCATTTATAAACTATAAAAAGTATAAAACGTTTAACTACTTTATTAAGTGCAGGCAAAGTTGCTGGAAGAAAGCAAGAAAAACAAAAAAAAACCCAAAAAAAAAGGCCTAGGATGAAGCATGAAAAGTGACAAAAATGTGAGAAAATTAGTGACCCGCGAAAGGCGATTAAATTACTTTTCTCAGGGAATCGATAGTGGAAAAAATCTGCACAACAAAAAATGAAGAGTAATTGATTAGATTGAATTAAATAATTTTATATTCTAATAGTTGCACAACACGATTTATTAAATGGAATTAAATAATTGTTTACTGAGATATTTGTACGACGCGAGAAACTAACAGCATTTGTATTACGGTGTTGTAAGATAAGATATTACAATGATGAGCCAACATTATAAGCGGAAAGTTGTCATTCATACCTAAAGCTGTCAAAATTAGGTTACCAGATTTCCATTTTTTCATTTTAGAAGGGAGAAAATTAAAATGAAAAATCGATATAAACAGTGGAAGTTCCATTTAATTTTCAAAATTTTGTAATATGATTGTTACATTCAATTCATAAGTTTAATCCTATTGAACAAATAAAATGTCATATTAAACAATCACGAAAATGAATCTTTAGATCAACCGAAATACGCCAGTCATTTTTTTTTAATATAAAATTTTTAGAATGTGATTCAAGGAAAAGCCCTACCTTGTTTACTGAAGAATGACAAGGAACTTTGATAATTGTTAAGATGCCCTTATTCAAAGAGAACTTCTAGTAAATTTCCACTTCTAAAAAATGGGGATAATCATGAACCAACTAACCATAACTGAATTCAAGAAACGAGAAGGTGATTCCCTTTATAAGTTTTGGGATTTAATTTCATTTTTAAGTATCAACACATTTTAAAACTGAAAAGTCGGGGAATTTATTGACACGGAATATTCGTTCGTATTGTGAATGTAGGAATGCCTCTCGGCCTAATTATTTGGCCTAATTATTTGACCATTGAAGAATATGATGATTAAATAGAGTGTCACAAACGTGGAAGCATCTCTATCATTTGAGCAACAACCTCAAAAAATACTTTTTAATCTGTATGTTTTTTACATTGCATAAGTGTTATAATCATATATATCTGCGAAGTGGTAGCCCGGTTTGATTTTAAAAACCTGAACCGTACCACATACAGATCATCCTCCTTAACACTCTTGACGTAATTGGCATTGTCGTTGGGGAGATCTATGATGTTGACATAGCTGGTGTTGCTGTAGAATTAACGAATTCGAAAATAAAACTAGAAATACAGAATTAAAGAGCAGAATATAAACAAATGCAGAACACACAATTTATCGTGGTTCACCACAATAGTGGCTACGTCTACACTAACAGTAGAAGAATTATATTAATCTTCAAACTAGAATGTTTACAAATAAGAGACAAAGACTTATTTATAAGCTCATACTGAGCAGCTGAAAAGACAAGGCACAACAGATAAAAGTCCGTTGGCCTTCCAATCCCAACAAACTCGCATCGGAAGTCAACGGATAATTCAGCTGATCAGGCATTCCCCTGCTCTACATGCTGATCTACTTTAGCTTAACAAGTCCAAGAGAAGTTCTTGCACATTCGAACTTCTCTTTGGTTACAACTTTAGTGAATATATCTGCCGGATTGATCTTAGTATCAATCTTTTCAACCTTCAACCTGCCCTCTTCAACCATGTACCGAACAAAGTGAGCATGGATGTCAATGTGTTTTGAACATCACTGAGAGGTATGATTATGAGCCATAAAGATGGCGCTGCGACTATCACTAAAAAGAACATAATCATTTTGTTGATACTTCAATTCACCAAGTAATCATTGCAACCAGATCATTTTCTGAGCACCTTCGAAAAGTGCCAAATACTCAGCTTCAGTGGAAGAAAGAGTAATAGAATGTTGTAGCTTTGAGGCCCAACTAATAGCAGCTCCGGCGAACATGAATGTGCAACCGGTAGTAGATCTACGCTTATCCAGATCTCCGACAAGATTTGAATCCGTGAATCCCTGTAACTATTCATGATTGTTACAAAAACATAAGACCAAATCTAAAGTGCCTTTAAGATATCTTAATATCCATTTGACAGCCTCCCAATGAGTCTTTCCGAGATTGCTCATGAATCTACTCACAACTCCCACCACATGAGCAATGTCGGGATGTGTTGAATCCATAGCATACATAATGCTACCAACAGAAGATTTGTAAGGGATGTCCTCCATATATTTCTTGTCCTCTTGTGTTTGTGGACACAAATGTGTTGATAACTGAAAATGTGAAGCAAGTGGAGTAGAAACACTATGCGCATTAGCCATACCAAATCTCTGAATTACTTTGTCAATGTATTTTTTTTGTGACAATGTAATTACTTTCTTCTTCCTATCTCGTGTGATAGTCATACCAAGAATCTTCTTGGCTGCCCCTAAATCCTTCATAGAAAATGTGCTTGCCAATTTAGTTTTCAGCTCGCTAACAATTTTAGAGCTTGTTCCCGCTACTAACATGTCATCAACATAGAGAAGAAGAATAACAAATTCACCATTTGGGAGTGTCTTGTAGTAAATGCACAGATCAAATTCACATCTGATAAAATTATGTTCAAGCATCAAGGAGTCAAACTTGACATACCATTGTCTCAGGGCTTGCTTGAGCCCATACAAACTACACTTCAGCTGACAATAGAGATGTTCCTGCCCCTTTTTCACAAAACCTTCAGGCTGATGCATATACAACTCCTCATTTATGTCTCCATGTAAAAATGTTGTCTTAACATCTAACTGTTCGAATTCAATATCCCAAATGGTTGCTAATCCCAATACTGTTCGAATGGATGTCATCTTCACAACTGGAGAGAATATTTCAGTGAAATCAATCCTCTGTTTCTAAGCATATCCTTTTACTACCAACTGAGATTTGAACCATTTTTTACCTCCTCCTTCGTCTTTCAATTTATAGACCCACTTGTTCTTGAGTGGTTTTTGATTTGGTGGAAGAGAGACCAAATCCCAGGTGTCATTTGCTTCAAGCAAACTCATTTCATCTGTCATAGCAACAAACCAATTGCTCTTATCATTTCTTATACATGCCTCTTTAAAATTTGCAGGTTCAATATGCTCAGAAATTAATAGTTCTAGCTCTGCCTCTTCAGCAAATAATAGCTAATAATCAGAGAATTCTGCCAGAACTTTCCTTTGTCTTGAGGATCTTCTCAATTCAGGATAATCTGGTTCATGAGAATGAATTCTCTTCAATTGATTATCATCATTTTTCCCAAGTGAAGGATCTCTGAGAGTAACTGCTTTGTTAGAATTTGATATGGTGAATAATTCATGAGGACTACCCTTGGAGATGGGAAAAGAGCATGTCCTCTATATGCCCAAATTGTTTCAGCATGCTTATCCTATTAAGACTCACCTTTATGAGTATTATCCCTGCCAAGAGGTGTGCTCATTTTATCCTCTGCAGTATGTCCATGCTGGTCACCAAAGGTGGACTATTCCATGTGCTTGCACTAAGACTGGTCTGCGTTGTCATGCATATCACTGAGAGAATGATCATTGCGAGCAGGACTGGCACATGATCTCTCTGCTAGGGATGTCTCTACATAGGGATGGAGGGAGCTATGTAGAGGAGAATTCTACAGGGGAGACTCTGCAAAAGAGTGAAGAGGAGTAATGTGCGGGTGAGGAGTATCGCGTGAGAGAGGGGGAATATCTTGAGAGTCCCCTGTGTGGAAGCCTCCTTCAAACTATAAACTACCATGAAGAGACTGCTCATCACAAGACATGACGTGAAGAGAATGTTGACTATCGTGAGGTGTTCCAAACCTGCCATGAGTTATTCCAAATCTGTCGTGACTTTCAAACCTATCGTGATTGTCTTCTCCTTTGTCATGAGTGTCTTCTCCCTTGCCGTGAGTTTCTCTATCGTGAATAGATTGACACTACCGTGTAGAGGAGCAAGCTGTGGGTGAAGCTCTATGGAGGCATGTAAAGGAGTGGTCTGAGAGCTTGTGGGTGTAGACTACAGATAGTGCATTATGGTGGATTCCACCTCATGGAAATGTGAAGAGGGATCAACGCCTATGCCCATGCCTCTGTCATGAATTTCATGTGAGAGAGGGGGGTGAGGTGAGTGATAAGCAGTAGTTGCAAACTGACTTTGAGAGGCAAGGAGTGTTTCAAAGAGAGAGTGACTATTACAATCATTTTGATATATTGCAAATTTAGACATAGAATCTCTTGTGGGATTATCACTTTGACTCCACATGCTAGAAGAGGAAGAAGATATAAGAGCTGTAACTAAAACCGATGTAGGAGAAACAATATTTTGTGAAACATTATTCTGCATATCTCTATCAGACCTATTATCAAAAATAAAGAAAGGAACAAATTCACTCACTAATTTTCATTCCATATTAGAAGCTGGAAATGCTTTCTCATTAAAGACTACATCTTTTCTCTGAATTATCTTCTTCTTAATTGGATCCCAAATTTTGTACCCAAACTGATCTTCACCATAGCCAATGAATATTCCCTTTTGTGATTTGTAATCCAGCTTTGTCCTTCTTTCTTTTGGGACATGTATATGAGCTTCACACTGAAAAACTTTGATGTGTGAGTATGAGATCCTTTTTCCCAGCCATTCCTCTTCTGGAATGCCAAACTCTAGATGAGATGAAGGAGTCCTATTGATTAAATAAACTATTGTAGTGCAGGCTTCCACCTAAAATTATTTACCCAAATCGGCAATGGAAAGTACACTGTGCTTTCTCAAGAATGGTTCTATTTAAATATTTTGCTACCCCATTTCTTGAGGGGAATAAGGAACATAATTCATCTTATACCATGATATGCAAAAAAGTTATCAAACTCCAACGAACAAAATTCACCTCCATTATCCATTTTCAAACACTTAATTTTATGACCACTCTGATTTTCCACAAGAGCTTTAAAAATTTTGAATTTAGAGAATACTTCTAATTTTCTGGAAAGCATATAAACCCATACCTTTCGGGTGCTATCATCAAGAAAGGTAACAAAATATTGTGCACCTGCATAAGAGGCTACCTCCGTAGGTCTGAAGACATCTGAATGCACTAACTCCAAAGGTGTTGTTCTTTTGTTATGTCCATCCTTTAAGAAACTGACCCACTTTTGTTTCCCATGAAGACAATGCTCACAAAATTCCAAATTTGCAGATTTGAGACCTGGTAGTTGATCACGATTCAGCATTACCTCAAGGCCTTTCTTGCTCATATGGCCAAGCCTTTGATGCCAAAGTGCAGCATCATTGTCCACAAGTGTCAAAGTAGCTCCCACCTTATCAATAGGTTTCAAAATATAGAGACTACTGGTCTTGTCTCCTTTAGTAATAGCCAATGAACCTTTAACTATTTTCCATGTATCCGTGAGTTTAGTTTTAAATCCTTGGGTGTATAATTGGCTGACTGAAATAAGATTCCTCTTTAATTGAGGAACGTGTCTAACATCTTTGAGAAGTAATTTTGCTCCTCCTTCAAGATGCAAGACAACATCTCCTTTCCCAACAATTTTACATGTTTTTTTATCACCCAAATATACCTCTCCGAATTCACCTTCTTGATAATTTGTGAATGCATTCGTGAGAGAGGAAGCATGAAAGCAAGCTCCCAAATCAATCACCCACAAATCAGATTTTGTATCACTTTTAGATAAAATTAGGATACCCAGATCCTTTTCATGAGTTATATTTTCTTGACTATCCAATAATTGTTCTTGTGCCTTCTTGAATTTTCTACAATCCTTCTTAACATGCCCATCCTTCCCACAAAACCAACAACTATTTTGTCTCCCTCTTGACTACAATCTTCTTGCAGATTGAGACCTTCGATTGTTATTAAATCTACCTCCATATTGGCTTCTTCCTCTATTTTCGGTGCTCACCATTGTGAGAGCATTACCGGAAGAGCACTCATCATTCTTTCTCCTCAAATCTTCGGAGAGCAGGGTGGCTAAAACTTCATAAAAAACCAAATTCTTGGTAGTTGATGCTAAAGTGCTTATGGCTGTCACAAGTCCATCCCAACTATTAGGAAGAAAACATAGCAATAGAACAACCTTATTCTCATCATCCTGTGTCATGCCAACTAAATTTGCTTGGCTGATCAAGGTGTTAAATTCGTTGAGGTGATTTGTCATGGCTTCACCTTCTCTCATCTTAAGTTTATATAACTTCTTCATGATGAAGACTTTGCTCACAGTGGATGCTTGTGCATATGTTGAAGCCAGTTTATCCCATACGTCTTTAGCTATAGTTTTGTCTGAAACATTATACAATACATTATCGCCTAATGCAAGAAAGATTGTCACTGTGGCTTTCTCATCAAGGTTTCCCCAATCTTCATCCAACATGGTTGTGGGTTTCTTTGCTTTTCCTTCAAGTGCTAGCAAAAAATCTTTGATAACTAACAAAGACTTCATTTGAATCTTCCATATCCCATAGTTCTTCCCCAAAAAAAATTGAACTCTTATATCTTCCAGAATTCTGAAACTAAAATCTCAACCAGTGATTAACCTCGCTCTGATACCAATTGTAGAATTAACAAATTCAGAAATAAAACCAGAAATATAGAATTAAAGAGAAGAATATAAACAAATGCAGAACACACGATTTTTCATGGTTCACCACAATCATGGCTACGTCCACACTGAGAGAAGAAGAATTATATTAATCTCCAAACTAGAATGTTTACAAATGAGAGACAAAGACTTATTTATAAGCTCATACTGAGCAGCTGAAAAGACAAGGCACAACAGCCAAAATTTCATTGACCATCCAATCCCAACAGTTGCCTAGAGTGTTTTCAATGATTTGGTAGAGCGCGATGCCATTGCTTATGTCAAGTACCTTCACTAAGTTAAAGAAGTCAAGGATTATGTGCATGCTCAACTCACACTTTATGTTGGAAAGGGCTAGCAATCTATCCAAGTAGGCTTAAATTTTTCAGATTAAAGGTTTTTTTTAATCTGCTAGAAATAGGTAAAATTTATTTTTGCAAACTCAAAAAAAGCTTATTTTAATTTTTTGTTGAAAAATATTTTTACTTTCTAAATGTTTGAAAGTGAAAAATAAAAATCTGTATAAATTGCTAATAGTAACTCGTATCGAAGTTTCATTTTTTTACAAAGTGGCATGTTTTTTCAAGATGAAATCACACTCATATTATAAAGTGCCTATTTAGGTTCATTTTTATATATTAGAAATAGAGGAAAAAAAATTGAGTTATACAAAGTATAAACAAGTACGGAGGCCTAGCCTCAACATCAAAAGAGAGTCATTGTTCTAAACCTATGCACAAAAATAGAAGACATTGCATATAAGAAATAGCCAAGATGTAAAGACCCAATTTCCCATAGAACATTAAACATAACACAAGTCTAAAATTCTCAATGTCATTTTCTATGTAAGACATCAATGTTACATAATTCAGTTGTAAATGTCGATATACACACATGACAAAGAGATGTTACAATATACAACATTCGATGATATGGTCGAATGTTGTATATTGTAACATCTTTTTATCATTTGTGTAGATCGACATTTATGACTGAATTATGTAACATTGATGTCTTACATAGAATATTATTTAATGACATTGAGAATTTTAGACTTGTGTTATGTTTAATGTTCTATGGGAAATCAGGTCTTTACATGTGGTATTAGAGTTGTGCTTAAACCCTAGGGCCTAGGTCTTCTATGTTGAAGTTGTGTTTGTACATGGTAGAAGAATAGACTGTCATCATGTAGACCCAAAATAGTGGCCGATCTGGAACCAGCGATGAACAAAATAGTTTTCCCAATCAAAGGCTAGATGAAATTGTAGCCCTCTTAGCTGAATAGAGGAACATTTTGTAGCAACAAAATGATCAGATGAATGTCATTGAAAATGACTTAAGGGGCAGACAAAATGAGGGCCATCAGGATGATAAAGTTTGTAGGAATCAAGTGGAAGATCAAAGGCATAAGGCTCTTCGGAAAGAGGAAGAGGATAGGATGAATGAGGAACATCATAAGAGAGATGTCGATATTGGGGCAAATGCACGAGATCTGAATAATGACTAGATTGCTGAGGAACTAAGCAAGGACCTTAAAAAGGTCACACCACCTACTTTTAATGGGAAAAATATAGGGGATGATGTAGAGGCATGAATTATATCCATGGAAAAGTACTTTCATGTTTGAAATCTTTCTGGACAGTCTAGGGCTTTATGGGGTGCTTTCCAACTGATTGGAGAAGCAGCTACATGGTGGAATAATGAAATGGCTAAGAAGAAGTTATGACCAAGATAGATATCTTGGGATGATTTCCATGTCTGCTTCAGGAAATGATGGTTACCATAGCTATTTTATGATAGGAAAGTGTCTGAGTTCCAAAATCTGATCTAGGGGGTCTTATGTAACCAATTACCATGAGAACTTTTGCCATTTGGTGAAATACATTCCACAATATTTGGAGGATGAACATTTCAGGACACGTAAATTCTTTTTGGGATTACATCTAGAGATTGGATCTGAGGTTGAGATACATGAACCAAAAACTATGGAGTTCGCTTATCCTAAGGCATTTTTGCAAGAGGAGAAACTGAAAAGGGTACCAACAATCAAAACCTCTTAGCAAAATGATAGTTCACATGGATTCAAGAGAAAGTATTAAAATGATAGATCAAGGAATAATAGATGTCAGCAAGTGTGAAACCTGAGAGGTAAGGGTAGGGGTAATGGAGGCAGAAATAATAACAACCCTCAAAATCAGAATCAGAACAGAAACAATAACAGGAATGGGAATAACAAGAATGGAAACAACTAGAGGAACATAACTGAAAATAGGCAAGGACCAAGAAATGGATGTTTCAATTGTGGGGGTAATCATTATGCTACTTATTGTCCTCAAAATATGACTCAGAGAGAGGGTAAAGATCCTCAGGTATAACACCAGATTCATGCAGCGGTTGATCATCACCAAGCAAATTTTCAGGCAGCTCCCATTCAGATAGTTGGTAAGCTCTATGGACATGATGTTTCTATTTTGATTGATACCAGAGCTACTAAATGTTTTATAGATCCTAAGTTTGTTTCTAAATTATCTGTTAGAGCTAGTTATTTATCTGAACCATGGATGGTTGAATACAACAATAGGACAGAGTGTAGGGTTGAGTAGCGTCTAGCATGCAGCAATTTGGAATTTTCAAACACAAGTTAACTTTTATGCCACTCCTTTAGGATCTTATGATGTTATTTTGGGCATAAATTGGCTAATTGAGTATAAGGCCATTGTGAATTGTAAGAATAAGTCAATTAAATGCTTAGATGATTTTGGTATGGCTACAGTTGTTAAGGGTATTCAGAAGCCCTTGGAGCCAAGGCTAATTTCAACTATGCAAATGAAGAAAGCCCAGAAGGGGTGTATGATCTATGTAACTTATGCAAAATACTTAGATGTTCCTTCTAGCCTGAATGACTATCCCATCTTGCAAGAGCTCCAAGATGTGTTCCCAGATGAACTACCTGAATTGCCTCCTAAGAGAGAATTTGATTTCTTTATAGATGTGTTACAATGAATCGAACCTCAATCTAAGGCTCCATATAGGATGACCACCACAGAAATGTATGAGGTTAAAACTCAGTTGCAGGAACTTTTAGACAAAGGGTTCATACATCCCAATGTTTCACCATGGGGAGTACCTATGATCTTCGTAAAGAAGAAAGATGGCATGTTGAGGTTATGTATAGATTACTGAATGTTTAACAAGGTGACTATTAAGAATAGATATCCCCTTCCTAGAATTGATGAACTTTTTAATCAAATGAAAGGGGCAACTATGTTCTCAAAAATTGACCTAAGATCTGGGTATCATCAGCTCTAGATCAAGCAGGAGGATATAGAAAAGACAACTTTCAGGACAAGGTATGGGCATTATGAATTTGTAGTATTACCTTTTGGTCTGACTAATGCTCCTGTAGCATTAATGAACTTGATGAATAGTGTGTTCCGATATTGTTTGGATAAATTTGTAGAGATTTTCATTGATGATATATTAATTTATTCCAAGGATCTCAAGGAACATGAGGAGCACTTGCGCATAGTTTTGTAGCACCTCAGGGATAGAAAATTGTATGGCAAACTTTCCAAGTGCTTATTTTATCAGGAAGAGATTCACTATTTGGGGCATATTATTTCTACTAAGGGCATTGCAGTGAATCTGACAAAGATCCAAGCTATACTTGAATGGCCAACACCACAGAATGTGAGTGAAGTTAGAAGCTTCATGGGACTTGTAGGATATTACAGGAAGTTTGGGGAGGGATTTTCCAAAATTGTGGCACCTATTACATCCATTCAGAGGAAAGGAAATAGGTATGAGTGGACAGAGGTTTGTGAGTAGGCATTCCAGTCTCTAAAAAAAAAACTCACATCCACACCCATTCTTGTTATACCGGATCCTAATGGCCATCTTACCGTAATCACTGATGCTTCAGGTGAAGGTTTAGGAGGTGTACTTATGTAGAACGGTAAAGTAGTGGCTTATGAGTCATAAAAGCTAAAGCACTATGAGGTTAATTATGCACCTCATGATTTAGAATTGGCTGCCATACCTCATGCACTTGTGATGTGGATACACTACCTTTTAGGAAATCCTTTTGAGTTGAAAACATATCACATGGGTTTGAGGTACATTTTCACTCAACCCAACCTTAGTGCTAGACAAAGATGATGGATAGAATTTTTGAGTGAGTATGAATTTGGTATTGAATATATCAAAGGGAAGGAAAATAGGGTAGATGATGCATTAAGCATAAGGAGACACATTGCAGCTATTTCTACTACTCGAACATGCCTAAAGGAACAGGTGTTGAAAAACCTCTAGGGTGATGACCATTATGAGTTGGTCAAATTGACATTGTAGAATGATCTGACAGACCACCATTTTGATGGTTACTCTTATGATGAGGATGGTATTTTGAGATACCAAGGGAGGATGTATATTCCCAACTAGGATATGTATCTTAGACTTAGGCATGTTGAACGTCAGGCAAGAAGGGAGAAAAAGAAGGCTAGAGGAAAGGCACGATGAGAGGAAGAGGAGCAAGGGAATTTGATAAGTACAGTTGCGTGGGAAGTAGAAGGGGTTGGAGGATTGGAAATAAGGGAAGGAGAGAACAACAAGGAGGAAGTATTATGCATGCACTAGTGTTGAGAAGCACATGAGTGAGAGAGGAGAACAAAAACAAAAACAAAAACAAAATTAATAGTGAAGCATGCGCTGCAGTTGGAGGGTGCAGAAATGAGAAGGAGACGGAGGTAGCCAAGCACAAAGGAGTCATGAAAAAGAACAGTCATTCTGGGTTAGCAAATAGTGTATAAAAAAATCTCAGGTTTTTTTTCTTGTATTTTTTTATCATTTTTACTCTCTTTAGATGTTATTTTCTCCCTGTTTTGAGAAACAATTCTGAAATTATATATGGACATAAAATGGTTGTGAAATTAGTTATTTCTTTTTCTTTTGTTTTCCTATTTTTGAACTTTTAAAATTCTGGTTTGGTTAAATTTTTGCAAAAATCTCTATATATTTAGTTATTGGTTGGGATTTATAATTTTTGAGATTTTTTAAAAAATCCTATCCATATTCTCACCATTTACTATTGACAAAAAAAAAATTACATATGGACTTCAAAATAAGAGAATAAATAAAATCTTTGTTTTTATTATGGACTTCAAAATAAGAGAATAAATAAAATCTTTGTTTTTATTATGGACTTCAATATAAGAGAATATATAAAATCTTTATTTTTATTATGGACTTCAATATAAAAGAATAAATAAAATCTATGTTTAAATATTATGGACTTCTCTGAAATAGAAATCTGTGTAGGAGAGAATATTGTAGATGACCTTTAAATGAATATCAACAACAAAATTTTAAAAAAAAACTCTTCTAATAAAATTATGTAGTTAGAAAGGTAGGGCTGTAAGTGACTAAATGTTAAAAAAAGTGATTGCAAATGTTTTCTAAAAATAACTGTTAGTATGTTCTAGATTTACTGTTTTATTGGAATTTGGATTTTTGTTCACCCTCATGTTCTAGGTTGAATCTGGAACTTGTCGTTTTATTTTCTTTTCACCTTTGTCTGTAGTTTCCTTCTTAAAAAATTAATTAAGAATTCTCAGTCAATAAATAAATTAAAAAAATCTAGATTTCTAGCTTAGTCAACAGTAGAAAATCTGCAAGTTAATTTTAACATATAACTGTCAATATATATTTCGGTAAGTGATTTAGGGAATAGAGATATTGCTAAACTTTTCACCTCATAACTTTTTTTTTATCTTTCCAAATATCCTGATTTAAGAATATATTGTAATAAGGAAATTATTTTGATTTTAAATAATTTTACATAATAAAAAATTTACAATTTGTTTATATATAAGACTCTTGTTATTTTTTTAATTTATTTAGAGTGATCTTTAGAGAAAAGAAGAATAAAAAATACCAAATGTAGGGTTGAATTTTTCTTAGAAATGGTTGTGTAATTGGAATCGACAGAGAAGGGTAAATTAGATGTATTTATCTGTCAGTAAAATTGATTGTCTTAAGATGCTTTGGCCAAAGCTTATTTTAACATATGATTCATTTGTATGTTGGTTAGTTGTTGTTTATTTCTCTCTGCCACTCTGTGATTAGGATTTCTACTTAGACTAAAAAATGTTAAGTAGTTAGATTCACAGTTGTAGCATATTCTTATGATCCATCAGTGCCGGGAAGCTATTCTCCTCAAGCAGGGTTAGTGCGCTTCCATTTCAGGGTAAGCCCCGAGGGAGCTAACCACTCCATGGTTGGGAGGAAAAAGTTCCTAGACCACACTCTCGTCTCAGGATTTACAGGTGGTTGTGCTGTCTAGAGGCTTAGGAGACAGGGATCGTTATAGTGTGGTGCCTTGTTACCATTTATATGACAGTTTGGGGATATGATATTATTCTTTGATTATTGTATATTTTATTTATATGTTTGGATTTTGACAAATGGTCAAAGTTGTGTAATAAAGTTGTATTTACACTATTCTTATAGTTGTACTTCTGGTTATGACACAAGAACTGCACATCAGCGAGAGCATCAAAGAAAGGGGGGCCCAGCCAAAAACACAAAAATAGTATATTACTGATGTACACCCTCATGGAAATCTATCCAAGAGGTCCAGCCAATGGGTCCTTCCATCCAAATGATATTCTTCCTCTCTTGGATTTGAGCAAGCATTTCAAGTCTGCCAAGGGGGGGTTCTCTGTTATCTTTGATCTCTTTAGTCAGCTGAGCAAGGGCCTCTTCAAAATTGGTGAGGTTGTCCATGTTCCTTCTCCATTCATAGACAAACTTTAACTCATGTATGAACATGGTGGCATGATTGTCCTTTATAAAACTTAGGAACTTATCCCTTTCAAGAATCATGTTAATAGAAACCTATAAAGAAATTTTAGAATAAGTAAGTCTTCGAAAGGACTGAATAAGAATTTTGGAATTTCCTTGATATCTATCTTCATTTCTGATTTTCCAAATATGCCACAGAATATTCTAATTTAGGTTCACTTTTAGTTTTTCATGCACTAATTATAAAGTGCCAAATTTGGCAGTTTATCTTTTCAATCATGGGGGGATTATTTCATTTTGCTTTATCTTGCAAACAAGGAGGTCTTCTATTTAATGTTTACTTCCATGGAGTTGTATCATCTTTTCCATATTTGTAATTGCTCTTTCTTTGCGTACATTTTCTTTCATAGTGACAGATTATGTAGTTGTTGATGAGTCTCCATATCAGACTCAATCATCATCTATTTTAGCATCCTCTATAGTAGTAGATGATTCACATTGAACATCCATGCTTCATGTTCCTAAATCACATATGATACCTAATCTATCATATCATTATTTAGCACACATTAGCATTGTCTTAGAGATCCTTGAGCATACTTCAAAGACATCATTGGCATCATTATTGTATTTGCATTATGTGTGACATTCATAGAGATTCATCTTTCTTCCTACAAGTTCCTATCCAGAATAGGAAAGCCATATGCACAATTCTATGGAGGGGTCACATGGCATTCTCTATAATCTCTCCTATGGGAGGACATCTCATGTACTTAAGTGTTAGAAGTAGTACTTGGGAGGTCATCATAAATCCTTCCTTCTATCTTCTATCTTCTTCACACTTGTACATTTTAATATGCATCATTTCTCTTTTGGAGAGGAGTTTTATTTCACACTGGGTGTTCTCCTTTACTCCTCTTATGAGAAATTATTTGTAAATGGTTACCTAACATGGATTTTTAGCTAAGACTCATCATCATCATCATCATCATCATTGCTACATTACTCCCTAAGTTTCACTTAAGGTGGGGTGTTAGTATAAATAGGTTTATTATCTATCTAGTTTGAATTTATCTATAACTAGTTAGACTTATTCACACTTATCTTCTTAAGCTTACTTAGCTTTGTTTCCACTTTGCATCACCTCTTATGGTGGATACAAGTATTGAGAAACCTTAGCATGTTATTTACAATCTTGAGTTACACTTTTCATTTGAGATGACAAGTGTTCCTCTTATAGAGAGGTTGTCATGGTTGTATTCAACCTTCTAATCCTTTCCTATATATGTAAGGCTCTTTGTATTTACATATAGTATTTAAAATATCCAAGTTTGAGTCACTCTTATACTCTCATATTGTATTATTGTGTTTCATTTTAATCTCTTAGATCTTGCAAATTCCTTCATTTTTTAATCCAAAAAAAAAAAATTCAAATGATGCATGAATAAAATAGTAAATTAGAATTGGTTCTATAAGTTGTACAAAGATGAATTTGATGTAGGTAAGTGATCATGAGTCAAATGAAGTAGCTTAGTTAAATATGCATAGACAAAATATAGATAATTAAAATAAGAATAATGATTATAGATCTCATTTTAATCTAGTTGAACACTCATTACAAATAAATACATAAGACAATTACTCAACAAGGATCCAAAACTAAATGAAAATAATCCTTTAAAATTTAAAATGAATGTTTGGATTCAATTAACAACATTAAACTAAAGGAAAATTCCAACCAAAATAGGATTATTCTTGCATTACCATTGTCCAATATTTTACCTTTTCAACACATGTTAGTAGTTTAATAAAAAAATATTCAATATTTGTGATGTAGGAGAACCTTGGGCCAAACGTAATTGGCATCAATATTTTTTTTATTATTATTTTTGGTTTAGAACTTTTGGGAAAACTGATGGGAATGATGACATGGAGATTAATGTCAACCTACTATCCATAAAATATATCCTTAGCTATATGTCGAGAGGGCCTTACAAATAGATATTGTATTGATGCATAGTGTATGCTGGGTTGGCATCTTCTTTGAACAATAGAACAAAATGATGTCGGTGTCCTCAAAATTTTTTATAGCATAGAGAGGTAGTAAGTTTCAAGAATGATGCAAGGAATGATAGATTGAATTGGTTTTGAACTAGTAAAAGATGACAAATAGTAATTATGGAATTTTTTTTGAAATGGATACAAAAGGAATTAGTTCATTCTTGGAAACATAAAACTGTTAAATTAAATGAAGGTATAGATCATGGAGTTTCATAAAAGAAGGTTGCAAATGCAATAGAGGAGGGATGATGAGCCAAAGATAGGAAGCGATCCAATTATTATATTTTAGATAAAGGTTATCACCCATAAATTTTGTAGCATTGCATTGAGGAAGATAAGTTGTGTAGAAGCGAATAGGCCTTCGAATGGATAGAAAATGTGCTTACTATTTGTTTTGTTTAGTCTTATTTTTGTAGGAAGAGAGTTATCCATATTTTTATTGTGTTTTGTAAGACAAAACTATATATTAGAGATCATTCAAATGAATAACAAGATGGTCATTCATTTATTCTATTGTTTATTATGTTTCCTAAAGTTTTTGTTCCTTAGAATATGACATTATAAGATTCTCTCATATGTTATTTTATTCATGTTTCTTTAAGAATAGAAATGTAATGCATTTTTTTATTTTTTTTGGATTTCATTTCCATCAAGTGGTATGAGAGATGATGTTACTAAGTGTTCATGGAAATTCAATGGAGGGAGGTTGTTTGTATTAGGACCTATGGATGGAGAATGTTGAAGATTGAAGAAGTTTTGAGAAATTGCTGATCATGTTGGCTATCCACCAATAGAGATGATGTTGGGTAGAAGGTTTAAAAATTTTATCCACTAAGAGGGTCCTGATAAAAGAGATCTTGGTCAAGTTCCTGTTGGGTAGAGGATGGTAGTCAGAGTTGTAGTAAAGAAGGTGAAATGGTGAGAGTCGAAAAAAAAAAAAGTCTTTGATGGATAAAAGAAGGAAAAACAAGGGAGGGTTTGTGACTAGATGGATTTTGATTCTTCCTATTTTGGAGAAAGGAAGAAAGAAAAGATGGATGAAATTGTTAGAAATGGAATTATAGAAATTGAGGCAAGAGGCAAAAGAGGTATTTAAATAGATAAAAGAGGATACTAGAATGGGAATATCCATAGCAAAAGAATATGAAGCACTAGTGTTCGATGAGGAACATGTTTTCAAGTGAGAGTCTTTGAGGAAGAGATCAAGATGATTGAGAACTTGAATAGTGTAGTAATGGATGAAGTTGTATTAGTGGTGATGGAAGAATATAATAAAGAAAGAAGAGTGGAGAACTTAGTTAAAGTGGACCAATGATTGGTAGATGAAGGAAAGAATGCATTGAAGAATAAGATACCTCACATGATAAGGTAGTGGAAGAGGATATTTGTGGGCTCATTTTTTGGAAACATAACAAGAGTTTATGAAAAAATATTAAAGGTATGAAGACAAATGGAATAGTGAAAAGTTAGGAAGATGTGATTACACTAGCGGAATGCGAAGACTGTGTGAATGATGAAGGTGACAATGTTGGAGTGGTGAAAGAGAATGAGGTAATTATGGTAAGTTTTATAGTAGTGATTTTATTTTACCTTTGTTTATGGTAGGAGAATATATAAATTTATATTTTACTATGGTAGTTGTTAGGTTCATATAGAGTATGGAAAAGATATTGCAACACATTGGAGGAGGTGATTGATCTATAGTGAATGATATTCCATGAAGAAATGGAGTAGAGTAAATATCATGTGTGAAGGAAAAAAATGGGATATTGGATTGTGGTGGGCACGATTCTATGAGAAGGAAGTAGATAAGTGAACAAAATTGGTGGACTTGAGGATGATAAGAATCCAAGCTAAATGCTAAAAGAGGTGGAAGAAGAAATCATTTTCATATACATTAGTAATGGATTTCACTATAGGTTGCTCAAACATAAAATAATATTCCTTCTACCTAACTCCATTTGTGATCCATGATCACAAATATTTCCCATCCAAGGAGTCTTATGCGAGAGAATCTTGGGCCAAACATAATCAACATCAACAAAAAAATTGTTTCCATTTATTGTTTTAATTTAGAACTAATGTGAAATCCTTTGGAAATGATTAGATGGAATTTGATGTGCACATACTATCCATCCAATATTTCATTGGCTATGTGTCTAGAGGGCCTTGCAAATAAAACTTTTATTGGCATATAATCTATGCTGAGTTGGAATATTATTTTAACAATAGAACCAAATGATATTGGTGGTCCTCACAACTTTCTCCAACATGAAGAGTCAGGAATTTTTAATAATTATGCAAGTAAAAATAGATTGAATTAGTTTCCATCTAGTAAAAAATGATTAATGGTAATCATTGGAAATTTTGGGAATCAACTATAGAAGGGAATGGTTCATTCCTATAACTCTCAAAAAATATAACTAAATGAAGGTATGGATTTCATGGGTTTATATATGATGGTTGGAAATGTAAACAACGTTGGGTGATGAGCCAAAGCTACAAAGGGTCATGATTGTAAGGTTGCGGGTAGAAGTCATCGATCATCAATGTGGTAGGGTTGCACAAAGGAAGGGCAGTCACATAGAAGAGAAGATACCTTTGAATGGAAAAAAAATGTATTTTTATTTTTTTAGAGTCTTATTGTCTCAAGGAGAGAATTTGTTCTCATTTGCATTGTAGTTTGTAAGATGGAACTACATATTATAAATTATTCAAATAAACAATTCAATGGTCATTGAGGTGTCTGATATGTTATTTTAGTCCTTTCAATTTAAGGACAAAAATATGATGCATTTGTTTGTGGTTGTGGATTTTTTTGCAACCAATTTGCATCTATGCAATGGAAAAAAATAATTGTTTTCATTGAAACCTCTATGATCCATGCATGGATTTTTCAAATAAACTTTGGTATATTCCCTTAACAATCTATTTTTCTCAAATGTTAACTAGGCACATATTGAATATTTTACTATGTAGAAATACAATTGTGATATAGAGCTATACCAAAAAAAAAAGCCATATTTCAAGTTGTAAGGTGTAAGATTTTTTATTTGTTTTTTAAATAAATATGCATTGCAATCAATTCACCATTGCATTTATATATAAAATTTTCTTCTCACAATATTTAGATTTTTTCACCTTTTATTTTTCTAGATATATTACAATATTTTTGTTGGTCTTTCAACAAAACTATATCATTTCAAATTATTTCCTAAACATGTTTTTAAATGGCAATAGGAACTTCCCAAAGTGTGTAAGATGTTCTTATTTAAAATTTTACTATCAAATAATTAGTTTATATTGTCTTATATCTATTCTATATTGAACCTTATGTCATACTCAACCCCTAGGTTGAATCCACAATCAAACTCATCAATTTCTTCTTATGATCTATAATAATTTATTAGCAATTTTACTACTCATATAAGGAGGCCACATCAAACCTCTATCATACATCGACCAATATAGAAGATCCAACTCTTCATCTTTCCTTGTTGCTACATGTACCTCAAATCCACCACAAAATCAAATTATTGATATGTACAAATCAAACCACATTGTTGAATACTTGCATTCATAGGTTCCAATGTGGCGATAAAATAACAAAGAAATTTTTTGATCTCTTCACACTAATAAATATAATTAAAATTTTCAGCACAACAAAGAAGGGAACTCGGTTATTTTGTTGACTTCATTCAAATCTTAAGATGAATTCATTGTTCATTACTAGCAGGCATTTCAAGATCATTTTTTCCCCTTGAGTCAAAACATGTGCTTAATCATTACATAGCTCATGTCTCCACTAGGCTTGTTTCTTTGGATTGGCTCTTATGTTACCAAATTTTCTCCTTGGTGAATTTTTTTGAGGTCATTTTTATCCTTTCTAGTTCAAAGCCTCATGTTTGTGATAGATTACTTCATAAATTATTTAAAAGAACTAGCGGATATTTGTTCATAAAATTTTTGAAGTACATAATGAAACATTTATCATCATATTTATAGAAGTTCCCATAAATCAATAAATATTAAGTTATTGATAGCTAATATTTCTCTTGAACATACTCGAAACACTTTAACCCCACATTTGTTATCTACTTTCATTCATCATTATGGAAAAATAAAGACCACTAAATTCAAGTGATAATATAACTATTATTTGGAGATGTATGGAATGGGCTACGGAGTCACCATGAAAATATATTTTTGTCAAAATCAAAATTCCAATAGATCTTGATCATATTGAACGTCGCTCCATGTACCAATTCTTCATGCACTACATTTTTGTCCCATATTATTTGAATTTATTCATCTATTCTCTTTGTAGATGTCTCTTCTTGGTTTACTATCATTAGCTAATGATCCTCCTCCATTCGAGATTTTTTCATGAATGCCAAGTTGTTATTTTCCATGAATTCTATATGTTTTTCCTATAAATTATTTTTTCTAGTTGTTTGACAATGGCCAATACTATCTCTCGATGAAGAATTAAGTGTATCTCTTTTTCGAGCTCTTCCATCCAGTTTGATAATTGACACATTGTTAATGATTTATCTATTAATTTCATCCAAGATATTTATAATTTCAATCAAGCCTTATAGTGTCTAAACACCTTCTATATTTCTTTTGAATTTGACATTCAATTCTAAAAATCTATGTTTTTACTAGTCTTTTCTTTCTACCCTAGCATGGCTTTAAATTATTGGAAAGAAATAAGTAAACAATGTTAAAATATTTCAAATATTAGAGATCTCCTTTTCTTTTTTAAATATTCATTTAGTATCTTGTGATAAGTATTTCTTTCACACACATGAGGGAAGTTACATTATTAGATTATCAAACCCATTTTCCTTGCTTGAAAAGTCTATATTTTTATCAAAAGTAATCACTATAATTCATGCTTACCATTCATCTATTTGGATCCCTTTTAAACCCTCTTATTAAAAGCGTGAATATCTTTCCCAACATTTTCTCTAGTGTTATTTAGAGCATAAAGAAATCTATTGCACCAATTTTGCTAGGATTTATGTTTCATCTCATATACTCTAGTGGACTTGACCTTATTTCTATTAAAAACCTCAATTCCTAAATTTAATTATAAATATTTATAATACATCATAACATTACTCATTTAATACATATTAAATTAATTTACATTCGTTTTAATTCAACTAATTATTTTTATCACAACATCAAGGACATAAATAGCATTACCATGCTTTCAATGCAATGTGTCATCCATTAGAATAATAGATGTGGAGGAATTGAATATGAGATATGTTATGTAAGAACAACATGACAATGGACATTTCTATTTCACAACATAGTGGTTGTTCAATTGATAATTCACAAAGATCTAAAATTTGGTATATTTCATCATACTTCATGTTTTGAAATTATTAAATTTATTACATAATACAATTTGTAATTTAAAAAATGAAATACTTTTTCACCATAGATTTTATGAACCCTTAGAATCATTATATATAAATATAATTATGATTAAATTTAAATTTTATATTTAAGATAATGATTATTTAGTATAGTTATGTATTTAAACTAGAAATTTCTTCATTCAAAAAGACTAATACTTTTATTTTATAGAATGCTAATTATTTATTTATTTATAAAAATATTCTATTGAGAAGGCAATCTCTTACTTGTAATTTTCAATCAAATTTGTATTAATACATACTTTTTATAACATATTATCTAAAAAGTTATATATATAAAAATATATATATAAAATCAATAAACATTTGAATCCACAAGCAAACAGTTTAGTGTTCTTCTAAGTCCTCGAGAACTTAAAAAACAAAAGTCCATACAACTTTCAGTACACCTTTATATTATATTGACCAAAAGAGGCATATTCATAGCACAATTCTTCCTTCCTTCAATTCCAACAGTAACTACCAGTCCTTATTGTTTATTTACTAGTAGGGTTATTCAACGCGTTCATATCCACGCTACTTTTATTTACTCGTAATAGTAGGCTGCTCAGCACGCTCAGACCCTGCAAAACAAAGGAAGAACAATAATTCACAGACTATATTGCGTAGAAGAAGTAAAGTAAGTCAGGTGACAAAGTACCGTTGATAGCTGATGCGAACAATGCCAGCATCAGGATCAGCGATATCAGCGAAGGCTTTCTGAGACAAATCGATGGTGCTAGTGCATCCGGAGGGACAATAATCAACAATCTTCACCACGATCGGTCCTCCTCTGCATGGCGACGCATCGCCCTCGTTTGCTGGGCCGATGCAACTCACTCTGTAATGACTTCCACACGCGCCGCCATTGTCCCAAAACGCATCGCTCGCCGCGGCAAACTTATCTCCCGCTGGAAACTGCGAAGGATCGTTTCCATAGCACGCCGATGCTGCCAAAACAGAAAGCCGCAATTAAGCTTATCGTAAACAAGAATTCTAGTAACGAACTTTGATCATAATGTTCAGGCAATCAGTATTGCATCATTCATAAATGGTAATACTGGTCACTAAGTTTGATAACTATTAATAAAACTATACTTACGGACATATGGAGGAGTGTAATATGTAGCCTTTCCTTGAGCACCCATGCAAGAATACAAATTGCACATAAAAATCATTACAAACAGAGCTCGCCACAAGATAAACATATTTCCACTTGCCATTCTCTCTCAAACTTCACTGAATCTCCTGCTTAGTTCTCTTACTGCACAAGAACAACAGAGCTGAAACTTGTGAATGTTAAGCATTGTGGGGGAGAGTTTATATATATAGAAAAGCAGAGGATGGAAGAGGCTAAGCGAGTCTCTGTCTGCGTCTAGTCAAGATTACGTATCATTGCGTGTCTTGATTGAAGAATTTCAAGAATCTAATTCAGGAGAAGGACGTATTGAAGTCCGCAAATAAATGATGCGATATTGTTGTATGGGAACTTAAAGCCAGTGGATTCCATGGTCTTGAAACATATATGCAATGGTAAAAAATGCATATATTGCATCCCTGCGCTAGTCCTATTTGTTTAGGTTTCCCTTTGATTTAGTTTGTTTTTTGCATAACACCTATTTTATAAGAAAAGTAATTTTATTTTATGCTATAATAAATAATTTTGTTAAATTTGTAAATCAGAGTTTAAATATCTTATTTTAATTAGTTTATAATTGTGAAAATTTTGAAATTATAGTTTTGAGTGTTATGTAAAATATCAAGTATTAATAATGGGAGCAAATGAAACATGATCAATCAAATTGATAAGGTCAACAACTACTTACAAAAGAACAATGAATTATATACATGGAATAAGAATGTTTAGATACAGGTGAAAATTACTAGAAAATAAGACTTTTATATAATAGTATTAAAAGAGTAGGGTGAAAAATAATTTTAATTATTAGTCTAAACATATTTAATAAGATCAAAAAAGGTAACTTAAAATTTACACCTTAGCAATAGCTATTAGACATATGACAAATAAAAATCGCCAAAAGTTAAACACGATGAAAAGATTCACCTAAAAAATCCCTTTAAAAATCCTTAACACAAAAATATTCATACATTTATATAATTTATAAGAGGAAATTAAAAGAGAGGATGGAGCTCAAAACATATATGGAGAGAATTGAGTGCCACATATGTGCCACGTCATGAAAATATCTATATGCTAACATATGCATTTAATCAAATTTGGTCACGTTTGCTAGATGTATTTTGTTTTCATTAGATCAAAAGTCTAATATTCATGATTTTGAGTGGTCATTTATTTTGAAATCCTTATAAATTTGTATACCTATACCAGATTTTATGTGTAGACCTACTTTGATAAAATTTCTTAATATAAATAATATCAACAAAAGACATACCCTTTTTTAAAAAATTCAATTTTAATCCCTAATCTTTTATCCATACTCAACTATACACGTTTGTGCATGTATGCCACTATCCACTCATTATATATTCTTGCTCCTATTTTTCATTAATCTTCAATTATTATTTTAATCATCTATACAAATATCTATAAACTTATTCCCCATCTCAAAAAATACATTTCATTTCCATGGGGCCAATCCCAAGGTTCATCCATATAGAAGATTGACCCTAATTTATAGGAAGTGAATTTCAAATTTGATTTTCTGGCCATTTTCAATCTAGGGTGAACCAACTCAATAAAAGTATTTAAAAATTTGACTACTATCATACTATGTTATAGTTAATTTAAATAATGGAGAAATCAAGAGTATAACTTCAAATTGGAATGTTAATTTGGATCAAAATCATCAAAGATACTTGTATATTGGAGAGCATTGTCACACACAAACACAGTTAGTTACACAATGTGGTAACCTATATTGATTTTATCATTATCACTAGCTCCTATGCACTAATAGATATTAGAACCATGAGGATTGCAAATTTTATTAAATATTAATGAACTTGATTAGATGAATATTGTATATATAATTTTCATAGCTTATAACACCTTTTATAGAAAAAAAAACCAACAAGATGCATATAAGAAAATTCATGTAAGAAAATTTAAAAAATAAAAAACCAACCCACTATTTAAGACATTTATAATAGTTAATTTTTTTTTAATATATTTTATAATAAATTTTATGATAGATTTTCTTTTCTTTTATTACAAGATAATTTTAAAAATAATTTTAAATTGTGATATTTTAATTTTTAATTTTACTTTGAAAAAATAATAATTTAAAATCTAAATAATTAAATAAAGATCCTCAAATTGGAAACATCTATATTTAAAAAGATACAATACAAATCTACAATGATTTTATATAAGTCCACGATCTAGAAAGATTTTGTTGTCCACAATGAACTTGATGGAACCTATATATTATATATCATTTCTCTAGTCTAAAAAATTTCAATAGTACATAAAAATAATCTAACTATTTATGTATGCATGTGTGTATGTATGTATGTATGTATGTACATGCATATTAGCACACACTAGTTATAATATTAGAAATTATTAAAAAAATAATTGATTTTATTTTAAGATATTAAAACAATATATGTTTATATTATAAAAAACTTAAATTTTATTTCAAAGAAAATATTTAATAAATTTTAATATTAAAAAAGGGATAAAAATTTCCAAAAAGGAATCATTTTCATTTAAATAAATAAAATAAAAATTGAAAAAAATTTATTATAAATCTAAGATTTAGAAAATTCACAAAAAAATCACAAAATCACAATCTAGAACAATCACACAAATTCACTAAACTACAACCAAGAAAACTCGTAGAAATTCACAAAACAAATGCCATGCTTATTTAAAATGATGAAATAAAAATTAAGAAAAAATTAGTTATATCAATTTTTAAATTTAAAAAATTAAATAAAGATCTCAGAAACAATTATTGTTAATAAAGATAAATTAAAAAAACAAAAAAAATTATTATAAATCTACAACCTAGAAAACTCCAGGAAATTCAAAAAACGAGAAACTCATCAGAATTGAAACAAATGTTATAGACACCACTGAAATGGACCTTATTCTTTAATAATTCATATTACGGAGATGCGTGTCAACAGCGAGTCTCTCTCCAGTCATTGCACGCCATTTTTCTCGTGTACGTTACGCTTAGTCTGTTTGTTTATGACCAGAAATCTTATCTTTTATTACATTTTATTGAGCAGGATTGGATGGATTTGGTGTTTTTTGGGAGGTTGTATTCAACATCATGATTAGACATTAGGTTAGATTGATAAGTTTATTCAATTAAATAACATAACTAATAAATAAAGAGTATCTTTTTAAAATATGAATTTAAATTTATTTTCTACTTATCATAGTTTTACTTCTGTCATAAATTAACATTACCATTTGACTCGTTGAAGAAAATATATTCTCCTAACCATAAATAGACATTTTGGCGACAAATTTATTCAACTAAATAGCATAAATTATTAAATAAATGATACATCATTTTTTGAGATAAGTATTTAAATTTATAGTAGATTTAAACTATAATTTATATATAGATATAATAGTAAATTATGTCATATTTTAAATTTGAATCTAGTAAAGTATATTTAACTTTTAAAATTTTGTAGAATTTTATTTTTTTATGTTTATAATGTGTATATAGAAAAAATTATAAATATCAAGTAAAATAAATAAATAATGATAAATTTGTGTAATCTAATATAAGTCAAAAGTTAGGATCAGTAATATTATTGAAATAAAGACTTGTGCAAGATAAACAAATACTTAAACTTATATCCAAGTACAATGAAGATTTTTACTATAATAGGTATTGCTAAATGATTCATTAATGCATTAGGAAACTGAAATCTATTATACAATTGCCTCAATTTTTTTTAAAAAAAAATGATTTATCTTCATTTATTTATACTTATGCCTACATATTGAACATGTGCATAGTATTAAATCATGAGAATAATTTAAAGCTAAGCAAAAATTAATGCTACATTAATACATGCGCAACAATTTCTTTTGTTAATATTAATAAACAAACTTTATACATTGCCTTTATATAAAATTTAAGGAATTTAAAATTTTAGTTAGGGTATTTAAGTATTTTTGGAGTGCAAAAAAATAAGAGTATTTTAAAAAATTAAATTAAAATGTTTAGGTATTTTTAGATCCACAAAAAATACTTAAATGATAAAAGAATAAAATGGTGAATTAGAATTAGATCTTTGAGTAGTGTAAAGATGAATTTAATTTAGGTAAGTGTCCATGAATCAAATGAAGTAGCTTAACTAAATATGCATATAGAATGGTAATCAAAAGCTCTCATTTTATTTTATTTGAAGACTAATTACAAATCAAATCATTGTGACAATTTCTCAACAACACTACAAAATAAAATGAAAATAATCATTCTAAATTTTGAAATGAATATTTAAATTCAATTTATAACATTAGACTAAAGAAACCCTCTAAAAAAAATAGGTTGTCATGTGTTACCTTTTCACAATATTTTACGTTTTCAACATGTATGTTAGTAGTTGAATAAAAAGTATTTGAGTAGAATGTTTTGGACTATTGACTTACATATTGATGTAGTAGGAAAATAATTTCAATTAAAAATAATTTAATTTAAAAGTATTCATTTGAATCAATCTTATAAGGGAATGTTTTTTCGTTATCCACATTGAATAGTAGTTCAAAAGGGAGAAAGAGTTTTGATCTATGCCTAAACCTACAACTAGATTGAGGTGTAGAGATAAGGGGATCACCATAATTGACAATATAGTCAACCAAGTTCCTAGTATTAATGAAGAAATCATGCAAAATGATGGTCTAGTAAAAGGTCGGTATATTATTTGGGGCATTATTCCCCCATTTTTGTTCTTTTTCTTAGTTGTTGTTTAGTCAACGATTTACATCTAGACCATTTAGCTTCTTTTTTATTTATTTTTTAGGTTTCTAACCCCTTTCAAAACCAATTTTTTTTTAATATAAAATATTGAATAGTATTCATTTGAAACCCTTTGATAATAATTCTTAGTAAAAAAGTAAGCTTCCTAGCTTTATAAATAATCAATGTTTAATAAAATTGGATGAAGCTCAAAGTGTTATGTTTTTATATAGTCATGTTCTTGAATTTCCTATGATCTAGATTTTTAAAATAAGGTTTGGCATATTCTCCTAAAAATCTATTTTTAAAAGATGGCTATCTATTGAATATTTAAGCATGTACCAATAAATCTTGATATGAAACTAGACCACAAAATCAGGCAAATCATAACTTCAAAGGTATTATATTTTTAGATTTTAAAAATAAATTTGTATTTCTTATTTTCTTTTATTTATTAAGCATTGCATTTATATATTGAAGTTTACTTCCATACTACTTACAATTTGATGGTCTTTAATTTTGTTATCTATTTCTATCTTTTGATTGATCCTTTATCAAAATGATTATTGTCTTGAATTATATTCTTATCATGTTATTAAATGAAAGTAAGTGAGGGCCAAAGCATCTAAGATACACTTTTTGAAAATGTTTCTATTAGCCTATATTGGCTTATATCTTGTGTACATTTAACCTTAAGCCATACCAAACCCTTAAGTTGAATCCACAATCAAACTCAAGGCTTTCTTCTTACAATCTATAAAAAATAATTATCCATTTTACTACTCATATGAGGCAAAAAATTCCAACATTTGTCTTACCTTCATTTAGATAGTGCCACTACTTCTCCACCCCCCCTTATCGATACATGTACCTTAACTATGTCACCACATCAAATTACTAATATGCATAAAAAATAGAGCACATTGTAGACTACTTACATTCATAGGATCTAGTGTGGCCTCAAAAAAGTAAAAAATTGTCCTTTTGATCCCTTCACACAAACAAATCTAATTAAAAGATGAAGCACAAAAAAGGATGGAACCAATTTTTTTCCTAACTTCATCCAATTGTTAAGAGGAATTTATGTTACATCAATAGTAGGTGTTCTAGGCTCAATTTTGTTCCCTTGAGTAAAAATAATGCCTTCATCATTTTGTGAGTCATGTCCCCACTAGTCTTGTTACTTTATAATGGGTCTTGTGGTTTCTCATTAATTTAGTAGGGAAATATTCCTAACCCTTACAAAAGTTAAGTATACAATAACACGATATGAATACCAAACAAATTTTGGAATAATGTAACCATAAGAAACAAAAATCCCACAAATACATTGTCAAAAATTTAATTAAAAGATATACAAATTTGAGATCCAATTCTTGGATATAAATCTACATACATAATCATAGTTTTATAGATTCTAAACATTAAGGAAATACTAGTTGAAAAATCAAGCTTAGAGTTGTGATGATTGTATTAATTAATGGAATTAGCCATAGTATTCCTAGGAACATAGACCAAAGAGTATAGGATGAACTAAGAATAAAGCATAAAAATGAACTAACACTAAGAAAACTAAACCCTGACTTACTATCCTCACTACTAGCCTTGCATAACATAACATCAATAATAAGAATTTCAACCACACAATTAATCACTAAAAAGAAACTCCCAGTTCTATGATATTTATTATAGGTATTCTTTCTTGTCATCTCGATCCAAGTCTAGGTTCATCTTAGCATCACCCTATTGTTATTTATTCTCTTGGTAAAATTTAGCTCATTTTCCCATCTTTCTTTGTCCAAAATCTAGACCCATAATATAATTTTTCATTAAAGCATCCATGATGATGCACAATGAGATAATAGTATGACCTAGCTACATGTTAATATTCTTGAAGCACTCAAACTTGTCTCCCAGAGTTTTGACTCTTCCATGAAAATCAATAATTTGGGCTTCTAGCTCAAAACTTATCTTTTCATTCTTTGCTGAGGTATGGGTAGGTGCAATATTTCCCAAGTTCCCCTCTTCATTGTTTTTTATTAAAGAAAAAAAGGGTTTGAAGGGACCTGAAACACTTTTACAACAAAAACAACCCACCAAAATGTTACCATTAGCGAACCAAACATAGGACAAAACAAAAATAGTAACAAAAATAGGAGAACAATCCTTATAAACCTTGCAAATTTTTTTTTGCAAACCATTATTATATTTTATCATTTCATCATTTATGCTCCAAACCATGTGTTGACCAAACTATTAATTAGTACAATACCCTTTTTATTTTTGTGAAATCTTGTGGCCGCACAAAGAAGAGAACTAGACGAAACCCATAAGTTATTCACCAACTTCTTTGATTAGCATTGCTAGTCATGGATTTAGATTCACTCTTTGATATGCCATGGATCACCTAATCCTCAGGGTTTAGCTTCCTAAGTCCATCAAAATTATTTTCCATAGTAGTACAATTGACTACCACAACTGGCCTTATTTTTTCATGAACTTTTAAAATTTCATCCTCCAATGTATTAATTATTTGTTCATTCCCCTCTTTTAATTATTTGGACCATTGGCCAATTCTTTAGTTGGGGCAAGTTTTTTTTTAACATTTTACTTATTGGGGGTTAGCACACCTCTATACTTTACGACATTAATCTATGAGACTATCTGAATAATACAAGAACAATAAGGTCATCTATGCTATCCTTAACACTATTTCCTATATTCATACTATCATAAATTAATGATTCCTTTTCTTTTGGGGTATCTTTCCTAATAGGGATTTCAACATGGAGGTCCAAATTGTCTACTTGGTAATATGAGGCTACAAATTAATAGGATCCTCACCATAATTAATATCTCTTTTTGGATTTTCCATAGGAAGAGTGGGAAGCCAAAGATACTTTCCCCTTTCACTTATTTTAAGAAGAGGAAGAACCCTCTACTTTCCCTTTAACTTTCACATCACTAACAGGGATGAATATATCAAGGAGACACTCAATTGAACGAGTACAGTCAAAATCTTCATCAATAGAAATGAAAAATTTAAGGTGGGTCTTAGCTTCCCTCTTAGGCTTCGTATGTTTTTCTAGATGAACCCTACCATCATCCCGAGAGGAGACATCCTTTGGAACTGAGGAGTAGTCCTTAAAAAAATGATTAATATCTTTCTTATCCCTACCCATTTGGGTATACATTTTTGTTAGAAAAAGAGAATACTAAGAGGGGCATTGTTAGATAACTAAGTGGGGGGGGGGGGGGGGGGGGGGGTGGATGAATCAATTAAATCAGTTTTCCTATATCCCAAACTCTATGATGCATTTTTTCAAACTTAATCAATAATTCAAACAACTCGGTAAGATAAAATAACTATCTTTCTGATCATTTACCCAATACCAGTAATTATCCAAAATTGTCTTTATCAATTAATCAAATATGCAACATGTAAAGTATGATAGAAAAATAATCATAACAAATAAGACATAACATAATGATTTAACGTGGAAACTATGCTAAGGGAAAAACTAGTTGGGACCGATAACCCAAGAATATTTCACTCTTCTTAATTAAGCTCGGTTAGGAGCCAACCCTGTTAAATGTTACAATGCACACTATCAAGTGTGACGTGGTTAAAGGATTTATCACTAACAATTAACTTGTGACCACCATTCACTATGGGGTCAACAAGATAACAATTTACATTCCTTGAATGTCATATGGAAATACAAAAGACTGTTGAGTCTACTCAGTTAAGAGATTTTGATGTAACAATGGTTAGACTGATACAATACTGATCTAATTCAAATATAACTTAATTTGCAAGTATTCAGATCTATGCTAAGCTCATAATAACTCTTCTGATTAATAACCAATTCACTTCCTCATATCCTTCAACTTACTTCACTCGGTGTATATATATCTCTTACGCTTAGTTATGCCTACAACTTAGTTCTGTCTGTAATCAGTTTGATCAAGAATGCATGAAAAATGTCTCCATATGAAATCTTCTGCAGTCTCTATACTTTCCATCATAGTTCAAAAATGAATATCATGTCTCTTAAATGCACGTGTAAATCATTTTCATATTAGCCATTAGATTTTGCCTCTTAATCTTCTTCATCCATTTTGCCACTTCAAACTTCCTCAACAGATGTGTTAATAACATGTATCATTCTCTTCCCTTAGATCATCTCTGAATTTTTTCAGCCGTGGATCTTATAAAAAACTTCATCTGTTACATCATAATCATAAGCAATCTCTAGCTCATCAATTTCAGTGGGTTCTTATAACATTTAATGTTTTCATCCATAGTCAGTTAATACTGAATGCATCGGTGATAACTAACTCAGTTATTACTGTCACTCAGTATAAACAAGACCAACTTGGTGTATACAGAGATCTTCAATTATCAACCACATTGACTTATTCAATTCTAATCTATTCTTCATAATAGAATAATGTAACATGCTCAAGTCAACAATATAATGCCATAGACTCATCAATAAGTACAAAATGTATACCGTATCCTTATTTGTCATATCCATCTTATCCTTATGTAGATGTCTCATTTCTTCACCATTTCTTCCTTCTACAGATGTTCAGATGTTTGTAACTATCATGATAAGTATAGTCAAAACTAGTTGACATCAATGACAACATATTGATTGATTTAATCATCTTACATATCACTTTAATAGCTCAGTGATCTCTAATCACTTTTTCTTTAGTTCATCAAGATATTCAATCAGATGTAGGTCATCAATCTCTCCCTTTGGAATTCATGGCAACACAAACAATATGAAATATGCCATACCATACCAAACATTAGTTCTACAACTATACAAATAAATTTTGTAGCTCGGTAAGCTCTCCCTAGCTTGATATTTAATATGTTTAATCACTACAAACAAAATTCCATGAAGACATCTGGTCATTGGTCTAAAAAGTGTCCCTTGAAAATCCATAAGAAGAAAGAGGAGGAACCGATTTCTAAGAAGAAAGATCTGACTAATGTTGTCTGGAAACCCAAAAATATTTCAAAGGAGTCCTTAGTGGCCCCTTTGAAGCCTTTAAAGAAGCTTGAACCAAGTTTGATATCGAATGGGCATATAAAAGATAAAGATGACACAGGGGGTAACTTGGAAGGAGAGGGCTTTGGTACCTTGGAGATGGACCAGACTAAAGGTAATAGTCAAATATTATATGCTGATGACATCTCGGAAAAGTTTTTTTCAGAAAAATAAATTTTCTCCTTTGCTGGATGCTAACTTTGTTTTGGAAGAAATTAATCAAGGGGGAGAGATCTCTTTACCCCAGTTAGAGGAGGATAACTTTTCAGTGGTAGAGGAGCTAATCCTAGAAGAAAACTCTATCCCTCCCTCCCAATCTAAAGCTGTTATAAGTGGGGAAAATAATGTGGTTACTCAAAAGGATATGGAGATGATTGAAAACCTTAATGATCTTAGCCAGGTGGTGGGACAAGAGTCCTTGGTTGGGAAGGAGTCCAATCAATAATTGAGTGGTAATAATAGAACTAAATCCCTATAATGCTTTAAATCCAATGACCAAATTAAGACTAAGGAGGTTGGGAAGAGTTCTAAAAAGAAATCAAAAGGTGGTCAATCCCCTACGTCTATTGAAGGAATTAAAACTAGAAGTCAGAAAAGTGATGTAGGGAAAGCGAAAGCTAGACCAGGAAGAAAACAAGCTAAAGTTTGTAGAGAGTAGGAAAGCTGGCAAAACATTACAGATAGTAAACAAAGGACTATACCAGAGGCTTTCTCCGCAAATAAATTATGAAGATAATCTCTTGGAATATAAGGGGGTTGAATGCACCCCATAAAAAAGACGTTCTTAGAAATGTGGTTAGCGATTATAAACTTGACATCCTTCTCATTCAGGAAACAAAAATGAGTAAAGAAAAAGTTGAAAAACTTAGGTTTTTTCAGAAATCTAGTGTTAGTAGTTCTAGTTCGGCTGGGGCTTCAGGGGGAACTGCTATCTTTTGGAACCAGAAGACTATTAATGGGATAATTGTGGCTGAAGACCCTACTTTGATATCTATCAAAATGAAGTGATGAAGGGTGCTCCCCTTAACACCACAAACACATAACAAAAATAGAGAAAATAACAACAATTTGCAAGAACAGAAAATGGGCTTCTTATTATCTCCACAAGTGTGGAATTCCAAATTTTAGAATTACAATATGCAAAGCCACATGGGCATCCCCTTACAATATTTTGTATGACAAAGCCTCGAATCAATACCCAGATCTACTACCTAGAACTGTCCCGAACTGCCTAAGACAATACTATGGGCCTTCTTTATATAGGCATTTTCCACCGCCCGACAATGTTCCAGAAATTTAGCCCTAAGGGCCGACCAAACTTAGAATTGTTTTATTTTTCAATTTATTACATCAAAGTTGGCTCAAAATAACTTTTGAAACCTGAATAGAAATTTTGAAGGAAAATTATTTTTCGCCATTTCAGGTGGCTTGACTTTCAGAGACCATAAGTCATCACCAGTTGACCTGATTGACTATTATAACCCCATTTCAAAAATGCCACAAAGTGCTCTATAGGCTTGACTTGTGCAAGCGCCCATCACCCAAATTTTAAACCTCATTTAGGGCCTCTAAAGCCTTCAAAACTGAGCTCAAAGTTTATGTACCCTACTGCCAATACCAAAAATCTTCAATATCTTCAAAACTAGACCTGATCTAGTCGTGAAAATTTATTGGCAGGCTGATATGACTGAGATGAACCTCCACATGTAAAATCAAAACATTTCGAGATTTATGACCAACTTACTAAAAACAACAAGTTTCCATAAATAGCAGCTCTACACGAGATAACCCTTATTGAATACAAAAACATAAATATTTTTGGGTGATATAAGATTACTCTTACACCCTGGATGCTCCTACATCATGAAGAATGCTACAGATAATTTTAGTTGGGTCATCACTAATATCTATGCTCCTAATGCTAAAGTTAATAGGGAAAACTTTTGGAAAAAAATCTTGGATAAAAGAAATAACTTCAAGGATGAAAGTTGGCTTATTATGGGGGATTTTAACACCCCTCTTATGGATAGTGAAAAGTATGGAGGTGTCCTCTCTCAAGATGATAGCAAAGCTGATTTGTTTAACTTTATTAATGATGAAGGGTTGATTGACCTTGACCTCCAAGGATTGAATTTTACTTGTTTCAATTAGCGTGATGGCCCTCATGATATTCAAAGTAAATTAGATAGAGCCCTTATATCCCATGACTGGATATCTAAATATAACTATTCGTTGACCTCTTTCCCGAAATTTGGCTCTGACCATCATCCTTTACTGCTGGAGATCAACCTGATAACTACTCCTAAACAATTTTCTTTCAAGTTTGAAACATGTGGTTAAACCATCTTGATTTTGAAAATTGTATTATGGAATGGTGGAATATTCAGGTGGAGGGCTCTGCTATGTTCAAAGTTACCAAAAAACTTGAAAACATAAAGGAGAAAGTTAAAATATGGAATAGAGAAGTTTTTGGAGACATCTTTAAACAGAAGAATAAGGCTAAAGATGACCTTGCTTCTATTTAAGACACAATTCAGACTCATGGCCTATCCGATTCCCTTATGGCTAAGGAACAAAAGGCTCTTGTCAATTATCATAATCTGATATCTAAAGAGGAGACTTATTGGAGGCAGAGATCTAGGGTAGTTTGGCTTAAGGAAGGGGAGAGAAACACTAAGTACTTCCACCTTACTACTCTCAAACACAAGGCTAATAATCGAATAGCTAAAATTGCTATGGAGAGGACTGAGATCCATAAAGAAGAGGAGATTAAGGTTGTTGTTGTTAACTATTTTTCTTCCGTTCTTACGGCTAATGGTTATCTGGATAGAGGTTGTCAAGATCAATTACTGGAGGCTATTCCTAGAATTGTAAACATAGATCAAAATAGGGCCCTTAAGGTGATTCCTTCTATTAAGGAGATCAAGGATGCTATTTTCTCTTTTGAAGGAGATAAAGCTCCTGGCCCGGATGGCTTCCCTATGTTTTTCTTTCAAAATTTTGGTTAATAGTGGAGAAGGATGTTTCTAATGTTGTTAAGGAGTTTTTTGGATGCAGGAATCTTCTCAAAGAAATCAATGGTACTTTCTCAGCCTTAGTTCCCAAGATTGCTAGGGCTTAATCCTTTGACCAATTTCGGCCTATTAGTTTATGTAACTCCTTCTATAAGATCTTTTTTGAGATTCTTACATCTAGGTTGTTGTATATGTTTCCCTTTCTGATAGCTCCTCAACAAAATGGTTTTGTTCCGAGAAGGTAGATTCTGGACTTAGTGGTGTTGGTTCATGAGAATATCCATTTGGATATGAAAGGAAATAAACAAGGGTTTATCCTTAAACTTGATCTTGCGAAAGCTTATGACTGGGTTGATTGGAAATTTTTTTGTTTGATTCTAAAATACTTTGGTTTTAGTGAAAGGATCATCCAAATTATTTTTCAATTGGTTTCTTCTGCTACCTTTGCTATTCTTATCAATGGTTCTCCTACTAAGTTTTTCAAAAGTTCTAGAGGTCTCAGACAGGGAGACCCTATCTCTCCTATCCTGTTTACTTTGCTAGTTGAAAGCATGGGGAGGTACTTTCAATCTTTGGTTTCTAAAGGTGTCATTCTGGGTCTCAAACCCTCCTCTAGACCTTTAATTTTCTCTCATGCTCAGTTTGTGGATGACACCATCATGATGGGTACTTCAACGGTCAAGGAAGCTAAATCCTTTAAATCTACTCTTAACCTCTATACTAATGGTACTGGTCATCTTATTAATTGGTCTAAAAGTACTCTTTTCTTCATCAATACCCCAGAGAAAAGGCAGTGCAAGATAGCTGGTATTCTTGAATGTAGTATAAGTTCTTTTCCCTCTTCCTATTTGGGGTTGCCTTTGGGCCTCAATATTAGTGACTCTTTTTGGAATCAGATGGTTGAGAGATTGAAAAAAAAAATGGCTAGTTGGAAGGGTGTTGTCTTGTCCCAGGTTAGGAAGATTACCTTGATCAAGTCCACTCTTCAAAGTCTTATGGTGTATGCTTTGAGTTTGTTGAAGATGCCTTCAAAATATGTTGATAGAATTGACAGTATCCTAAAGCAGTTCTTATGGTCTGGAGTGGAGGAAAGAAACCGTATACATCTTATTGCATGGGAAAAGGTGTGTAAACCTAATTCTATGGGGGGTTTGGGTCTTAGACCTTTAAAGATAATGAATAAAGCTCTTTTGGCCAAGTAGCTCTAGCACATTTATGAAGATCCTAAGGACTGGAATATGATTTGTAAACATAAATACCTATATGATACCCCTTCCATTGATAAGTTCCTTTCCAGCTCGATGAAAGTGGAGGGCTCTATTTTTTGGAGGAATATCAATGATGCTAGAAGTATAGCTGATAAAGGAAAGATCTTGAGGCTGGGTAATGGGTCTAGTATTAACTTTTGGACTGATCCTTGGCTGTTTGAAAAACCCCTAAATTGTATGTTTAATAATCCTCAGGAGATTAGCATATGTTCCTCAACTGTTGGTCCTAAAGTGAAAGATTATTGGAGAAATAACTGCTGGGTGAAGTTGGCTATTTTCAACCCTATTTTCCATGAAATTGATAAGGCCCTCCTGGCTCAATGCTACCATGCTAACAATGAAGACACTCTTATATGGGGTCCCTCTTCTAATGGAAAATTCTTTGTGGCTACTACTAGTTCTATCCAATTTGAGGTGCCTGAGGAAATCCCTTTTTAGATGAAGATTTGGAATAAGAATCTTACCCCCAAAATTGAGATCTTCTATTGGATCTTTGTCCAAAAAAAAGTGCTTACCATTGACAATCTTAGAAAAAGAGGTTTTTATCATGCCAAATAGATGTTGCCTTTGCCAGGTGGCTGAGGAAGATACTAACCACCTTTTTTTGCATTGTCATTTTTCTCAGCAGGTGTGGTCTTATTTTTACAGGATAGTGCCTTTTGTTGGATTTTTACCTCTATTGTCTAGGACTTCTACCAGCAATGGATTTTTCCTAGTGTTAATGTTTGGGAGAAATAGAGATGGATCTTGGCTGCCCCTCATATTGCCTAGAATCTTTGGAAAGAAAGAAACAACCACATTTTTTTGAACAAAAATAGCCCTCCTGAACTAGTGTATGAGAAGGCTAATAGGTGGATTTTGGAAAATCTGAGTAGATTCACCCAGTATATTGGGAATTATGGGATCTCTCAAAATAAGAAGAATGATTGTGATAATACTATCTGGACTGCTCCCCCTGATGGTTGGATTAAGATAAACTTCGACGGTGCGGCTAAGGGAAATCTTGGTCTAGCTAGGTGTGGTAGTGTTATTAGGGATTGTATGGTAATGTTATTGCAACTATTTTTGTTCCTTTGGGAACTCAAAACAACCACTTAGCAAAGGCTTCAGGAGCTTACTATGGGTTATAGCTTGCTAGTAAATACAACTTCAAAAATGTCTGGCTGGAGGGAAACTCTTTGAATATCATTAATTGCCTTAAAGACAAATCTCCTCCATCATGGACAATAGATAACATTATTGCTAAAGCTAAAGACATCATTTCTAAGTGTACTACTACTCACATAACCCATGTGTACTGTGAGGGCAACACTATGACAGATAGCTTGGTGAACATTGGGGTTAAGTCTACTAATGTCATTACCTGGGACACCAAGGTAGATATTAGAGAGGACACCAAATCTCACATTTATTATGATAAAATCAATAATAAGGAAAGATTGGGAATTATTAATGAAACTCACCTAACCCCTACGTACTCTAACTATAATTATGGGAAAGTATGGTGTGAGTTTTTAAGCAACGCCATTACCAATAGTTTGCATATTTCTTGGGCTCTGTATAGTAGTAATTTTATTAATAGGGTCTATTATTACTTCAACTCTAATTTCACTAAAAGCTCTATGTCCCTAAACTTTGCGAATATCCACCTGAAGCATGAAGAACTTGATAATTATAACAGGCTTAAGGAACTAGATATGGCAATGGTTTGGTGGAAGTTAAAAAAGGTGGAGTTACCCATTATTTAGAAAAATTGCATGGCTTTGATACGGAAGTTACCCAAAAATTTGTTGATGACTGGAAGGACAATTCTGTCACCATTGATGGTTGAACCCTAGAGATTTATGTTGAGCTTATAGCTCAAATTTTGGGAATCCCTAATGAAGGTCTGAAATTTTATAGAAACTGCAAGATTTCAGACATGGCGGAAAAAAAGTTCTCAAAATTTGTGGAAGAAAAGGTTGATTTTGCAGAAGGAAAGGTTAATGGCTACATGGAACCTATCAAGATTAAGGAGATTTGGTGCCATGTGTTGTAGGTGGTTATGGAATACTTCACCCTTGATGACTACTTCACTCGGGCTCATTCCCATCATTTCATGTTTCTAAGTCACTTCAGGTATAAGGATACCATCAATATTCCTTTTTATCTATATACTTCTCTAGTTAAAAGCATAAATGAACATAAGGGTTCTCCTAAAAAGGCTATGAAACATGAGGGATTGATTCTATTAATTCATGAGCATATGAAGAAAACCATCCCTATCCCTTCTTCTACTCCTTCCATTGGTAAGAGCAAGATGAGCCCTAAGAAGTTGAAGACTAGGTCTGTTAAACAGAAGGCAGAGGATAATCCTGGAAGTAGCTTGAAGAAAATCTATTCAGAAGCTACTGAGGAGGAGTGTGACTCTGAGGGCTTGGAAACAGAGGACTCTAAGGATGAGGTTTCTAAAAATGCCCAAGAGATGAAAATCCCTAGCAAGGATGAGGAAGAGACTGATGATTCTAAGGCTATGTCAGATCAAGAAGAGCACAAGGAAGAGGTTGGCAATGAGAATTCAAAGGAGGGGAATAAGGAAATTATCAAAAAGGGGGATCAGTTGAATAATGATACTAATATGTATGGTACTGATAAAGCTCAGAGGTGTGGAGATGATAATATGCCTGTGAGTACTATGGAGAAGGATACTACCTTGTGCAATGAGGATAAAGACATTCCTGAAGAAGAGGACCCTGACAATAATACTCAGGAGAGAAAAAATGAGGAAAAAGATATAGAAATTGAAGAGGCTAAGTCTGAAGGCACTGAGGCATTAAATTCCCATAGCCTTGAGGACCTGGTTGATATGGCCATTCAGTATGCAAAAAAACAAAAAAAATGACAGGGATTTTAATAAGGAGGAGGTGCCCGTATTGGAAGATGTTGTTGAAGGGATGAGGCATGACATGCCCATATCTCATGATTCTGAGGATAACAATTAGGAGGGTAGTGAGGAGTCCAGTGAACGGAAGGCTAGAGAGTCCACTATCAAGCTTATATTTGAAGATTTCAATGATAGGGAGGAGGTGACTACTGGCATCCTGTAGACTGCTAAAGCCGAGGCCCTTTACTCATTCAGATTTAGTAAGTGGTGTTTTCATGAAATTAAAAGACTCCATTTGAAATGTAGAAAGCTTGAAGCCAACAACACCATCCTCCAAGAGTAAGTGGAGTCTCTTCTTAATGAGAGAACTACTAACCCACATGCTGCTGAATTGAGGGATAGAATGGATAGAGTTGATAACACTCTTATCAACATTCTCCAGCACAGTATGGACAGTATGAAGGCTTCTAGTACCAATCTGAAGGCTCTAGTTAACTTGTTGGACAATACTTCGTAGGATGACACTGAGGTTAGGAGCACTCCTTAGCTGGATAGTGGTGGTCCCAGTTCTCGGACCCGTGGTAATAAGTAATCCCCTATGATAAAGAATAATCTGGATGAACTGAAAAGGGTTATTGGCAGGATGGATAACATTTAGGCCAAGATGGATAAAATGCTAGATGAAAAAGTTGGAGTTCTGTAGCTTGGTGTTCCTGCTAGTTTTTTTGTCTTTTGCTATCTTTTTGGTAGGGTTTCTTTGTTAGCTTTGTAGCCCCTAGTATGGGCAGATCATTGTTGTATGTCTCATCTTTTTCTATTTATGCTTAATTTTTCCTATCTTTTTCTCCTTAAGTTGTAAAGGGTTTCAGGTCCCTTCAAAACCTATTTTTCCAGTAATCAGAACATTCCATGCAGACTCTCCCTAGGGATTTGATCTTTTTTAGTTCTCTGATTCTTTCTCTCTATTTTTATGTTCTCATCAACATATATTTCATATAAATCTCTCTCCCTTTGACAACAATGCAAAAATAAAATAAACAGCTCTTCAGTAACCAAATTATTCTCTGTTGTTTGGTCCAGATCAAGTACCTTCATGTACTGATATATAATTCTCGGTTCCAGCTTCTACAATCTTTCACAACCTTAGGAATCTGAAAGTGTGAGCTATTTGCATCAACATGAATGATTTTATGATAAAGTATAGGTTAATGCAACCTCATGATCACCTTAGTGACCAACAGTCAGGGGGTAGACCCCTAGTCTAGTCTTGAAGTACTCAAAAGTGTCCTTATGTAAGGGCTTGGTAAATATGTTAGTAAGTTGTTTTTTAGACTTCACAAATTCCAGCTTTACTTTCATTTCTTGTACTCGTTCCCTCAAATAGTGATACTTAATAGATATTTGCTTTGTTTTTTAATGCATCACCAGATTCTTAGAAATGTTTATAGCACTAGTGTTGTCACAATAAATAATCATTGGATTAGTGATCACCTCATTCATTCATTCCTTCCAACACTTGTTTTATCCAAGCAATATTTGAACAATTAGAAGTAGCAACAACATACTTTGCTTTAGCAGTAAACTAAGAAATACATGCTTGTTTCTTAATTATCCATGCTACAAGCCTTCCTCCCAAAAAGAATGTTCCACCGGTTGTTCTCTTCTGGTCATCAATGTTTCTAGCCCAATCTATATCAGTCAAACTTGGAGTTCAAATTTTATTTCCTTTGTGTACCATAAACCATAATCTTTAGTTTTCTTCAAATATCTCAGAATCCTTGTAACAACAACCATATGTGAATCCTTAGGATTAGCAAAAAATCTTTCTACAATCCCAACTGCATGTACTATATCAAGCCTACTATGTACCACATATATCAATTTTCCAATCATTGATCTATACATTGTCTAATTTATCTCAGTTGATTCATCATCTTTTGTCAACTTACACCCTATCACCATCGGTGTACCTACAGTTTTTGAAACTTCCATGCCAAAAGTCTTTAACACTTCCTTGATGTATTTTGATTGTGTTATGAAAATCCCATCATTCTATTTGTAACACCCTCTCCGATGATTATACTTGGACTCTTTGATTTGGAAATTTTACATTATGATGAATAGAACTATGTATTTACATTTATATCTATGATATGCTTATTAGATATTTAGACATACTCAGTTATGATTATTGTTTAATGTTTATGAAATTTGGAAATCATTTATCTTGTATATCCAAGGATTTGGAAGGTAACCATTATATATATGTGATGCCTCATGCTTTATGTATATGTGATTGATGTGTTATCATGACTTGGGATGAAGTATATGTGATTGATGTGTTTGTAATTATGTTCCTATGAGCGTATTAGTTATAATCATGATTCTATTTATTTTGATGTATAATGTGGCTTTAGATAAATATAATAAATGCAAAGACTATAAACAAAAGTAATAAATATAATATAAATGTAAATAAAACTAATTAACTACTCCTATATTTACTCCTACCTTATAGACTATGTATCTCTCTCTCTCTTGTATGTCTTGTTAGTATAGAGGGTGGGAGTGGAACTTGAGACCTCTAGTTTGTAAGGGGTCCCAAGTTGCCATTGGGTTAGTGACTTCCTTGAGAAGCATACCCATATATATTTTATTTATATAAGAGTTAGTTGCTATTAATTATAAAAATAATAATAATAATAATAATAATAATAATAATAATAATAATAATAATAATAAATATATATAGGTGGAGTTAAATTATTTAATAAGTTCGGTAAGAGAGTATGTGAAGGGTAGGTAAATGTTAGTTACCTAAGGGGTAAAAAAACTAACTATTGGTTAAGTTATTTTTATTCATTATTAGATTTATTTAATAAATTAGGCGAGGACGTTGCTTTACGGGAAGCAACGCCCTCAACCTCTAGAACTACCCAGAGGTTTACTTATAGTGAGAAATCCCTGACCATAAGGGAGGAGATTTCTGGAGGCTAGAGAGAAGGATTTCTCAGGAAGTTGCATAAGGATTTTGAGAACGCTAGGCTCAAGAAAAGTGTTGTGTCATGAATCTCCATGACACGCTCTAGGTTAGATTTATTATTTTTAAAATAAAACTATAATAACCTTAGCAATAATCTACATAAAATAAACTGGAAAACTTATAGTTAGGGGATGAGTTTTCAATACTATATTTAATCTAAATCTTGGGAGAGAAATGTTTTAGTATTAAAAATATTATGGAACCTGGCTCTGTTAGATTTTTTTCTTATTTTAGTATTAAAATTTTTATGCACAGACATAAGTAAATTTAAAATAATTAAAACAATTATAGTAATGTTGAAATAATAAATGTATTAAATTAGATGTTATGATAAGGTTCCCAATTATTTCAATATTTAAAAATTACCATGTTTAGCTTTATAGTATTTTATTTTGATAGATTTATTTAATAAGTTCTTTATTAAATTAAATAGGGGAGATTATTAGATTTTATATTTAGGGTTGTTATACATATGATAAATCATTTGGCAAAAATCTTATAAACTTTTCGCAAAAACATAGGAGAAATTATAGGAAAATAATAAGGAAGAAAGATAGGAGAAAAATAAGGAGAGATTATAGGAGAAAACTAAATAAATAAATAAATAAATAAAAGATTAAAAGAAATAAGTTAAAAGTGGAAATTACTTTGTAACATAAGGTATAAAAAAAAATTAGAAGAAAGAAAAGGGGTTTAAATAAATAAAAGAAAAATGTATTTTTTTTCATGAAAATTTATTTAAATTATTTTAAATTATAAAATTTTAAATTTATTTAAATTAGAATATAATAAATTTAGCCCATTTATTATTATTAATATTAATATTATTTTATTTTATTGCAATAGAGATTAATTTATGTTAAATTAAGAATCTATTTTTGGATATCACAAATCTATTTTTGAATATAATAATTAAACAATTTATAGATATGGATGTTAGGTCCTATGTGTATATTTTGATGTTTATTAATTATAACTTTATTGAATTTTCTTTTTTTGGAAGGATTATAGTATCATGTAGGTGCATCCAGGAGTTATACCTCCTACTACACTTACCTTTATGCTTTTATATTTGGAATCATTGTGATAGCTCTACCTTTATTGTATTGCACCATTTGTCTTAAGGGTTAGGGTTTGTCCTGGTGGTATGGGCCACAAGGAAACACTGAAAGAAACCCTAAGGGAGATATGAATGTGAGAAGTTATAAACCCTAGATAGCCTATTGGTTGAGTAGGGTTCCTAGGTGCCCTAGGTGAGTGGCTCACCACAGGATCTGATTGAGGAGGTTAGAAGGATAACCTTTGGGTGAGTTTGGAAAATAAAACCTAATATAATTCATCACTAATTGGGAATGGGTAAGGGATTTAATAAACTTTTAAAAAGATAAATATGGATAATAGCCCGCATAGGTCCTGTTGGAGTACCGAGGTCATTGTAGCTATTGGGGCAGGCCGCATGAGGGCGTCAGGGGTACATGACTGCTAGGAAGGATCCCAACATATAGGACTATGCGATGACACTCACCTGGTCAGCATCCTAGGAAACTCCAATCTTGGTCTTTTTTTTATGTTGCTTTGTTTCTTCTTGTTTCTGGTTTTGGTGGCTTTCCCTCAATGTTAGACTGCCTAGTTTCCCTGTGAGAACAATGGTTCTATCTCCTAGCACGGGGGAGTGGACCTTTGTGGATCCACGTGGTTGGGTGCTGATTCTTTTCAAGGTATTGTTTGTGTTTGTGCTATTTATGGAGCATTTGAAGTTGTTGAATACATTTCTCACTATTTTTAATGTTGTATCTTGGAAAGAAAATTGTAAAAAATATTGTAAATTGTTATTGTACTCATGTAATCCTATAAGGCCTTATATTGTATAATGTATATTGTAAGCATTAATGTAATTAGGAAGGGTATATCTAGGAAAACTATGGGAATGAAAATCAATATGTATTATTGTTGTTGGAAGAAAGTGATGGTTTAGGATATAGAAAGTGTAATTGTTGAAAGAATATGAATTTAAATGTGTTAATGCTATTTCATGTTGAAAAAGAAAGAAATGTTTGTTTTAGTACACTTGTCTCTCTCTCTACTTTCTCTTATGTGGTTAAATGGATCAGAGGAATTTATATCTTTAGTTTATGTTAAATCTTAATGCACTATGAAAAATTGTTTTAAAGGAATAATCTTGTAAGGGAACCTATTAGGACTTTAATACCTAGTTAACCTAAGAAATTTAAAAGGAAAAAAAAATTACCATTTCTCTTTTTTTTTGTCTTGTCCTTTCGGGTTCCCTGGCGGGGCATGACACTATTGTATAATCTATAAACCTAGGAAGAATTTAATCTCTCCAAACATTGACATTTCAAACTCTTTTTTCATTTCATTAGAAAAAGATTTTCAAATCATATCATTTCCTCCAAAGATTATATCATCAACAAAAATTTCATCAATCAAAATATTGTCATTAGATTCTCCTTTCATGTACAAATTACTATTGTCACTTGTCCTTACAAAGCTAATACTAGTAAGATAAGCATGTAATATTTCATACCATTCTATCAGTGCTTGGTTCAGTCCATATAATGCTTTGTGCAGTCTACATACCATTTTCTTCTAATTTGGATCAACAAAACCTTCAGGTTTTTCTATGTAGACCTCTTCCTCAAGAATTCCATTTAGAAATGCTGATTTCACGTCCATTTGATATACTTTGAATTCCTTATGTGCATCATATGAAATTAATATTCAGACTCCTTCCAGTCTTGCTACAGGTGCAAAAATTTTTCCATAGTCCTTCTTCTTGTACATATCCCTTGCATACAAGTCTTGCTTTGTTCCTAGTTACTTCACCATTCTTATTCAACTTGTTTTTGAAAATCCACTTAGTAAAAAATAAATTTTTATCACTCGGTCTTGGTACCAAGGTCCATGTTTTTTTTTTCTCAATTTGTTTAATTTATTCATTCATGGCCTTAATCCATGTCTCATTTTCAAGTGCATCTTTAACATTCTTAGGCTCAAATTCACAAACTAAGAATGTTTTTTGTCTTAACTTACTTCATGTCATAATGCCATCTTGCTTGTCTCCAATGATTTGGTTATGTGGATGGTGTCTTCAATCAAATCTCACCAGTACTTGTTCTCTTTTTTTATTATCATTCGGTTTAGGTTCATTTTCTTCCTCAGTAGCTTCTTCATGGTTCTCGATTTGTATTTGTTGATTCTCAAAAGCATTTTCATGTCACTTGGTAGACTTAACCGGTGGCTTGGGTAGATAGTCTGAAGGCTCAATATATGTAAACCTACCATAGTCTTCCAGTTCCTTCCTTCTTTCTTCATCATTATTTTTAGAAAACTCATCAACTTTCACATTAGCACTTTCAATCATTTTCTTAGTAGCCTTGTTCAAACATTTGTATGCTTTACTCTTAGTAGAATATCCTACAAGTATTCCTTCATCACCCTTAGAGTCAAATTTATCATTTCTATCATCTTTCAGAATGTAACATCTTCTTCAAAAAAATTTGAAATAGCTTACATTCGATGTGTAGCCAAACCAAAACTCATAAGGTGTCTTATTTCTATCTTTCTTCAGTTGAACTTGGTTCAAGGTGTATACAACAGTGCTAATAGCTTCTCTCTAGTACATTTGTGCAATCAACAATATCATTATGTTATGGTGTTCTTGGTGTAGAAACCTATCTTTTAATTCTATACTCATTACCGAAGTTAGTGAATTCATCAGAAATAAACTCACCTCCTCTATTAGATCTTAAGAAATTTAAATATTTCTCAGTTTCCTTTTTAAATTTATCTATAGCTTCAGTTTTCTCTTTTAGAAACATAACTGTCATCATCCTAGAGTAGTCATCAACAAATAAAATGAAATATTTATCACCATAATAACTCTGAGTTCTCATAGGACCACATAAGTCAATTTTCACTAACTCCAAAATACCTTTAGATGAATAGTCTTTTCTTGTAAAACTAGATTTAGTCATCTTTTCTTTCTGACATTGATTGCACATAACACGGTCAGGTTTAGTTAGACTCGATAAACCTCTAAATCTTCTCTTCTTACTAATCTTAACCATATTATCAAAGTTCACATGACACAATCTCTTATTCCACAACCATACATCTTCATTTCTAGCCAACAAACAAGAAGTTTCAACATTGTTAAGATATAATAGATTACCTTTGGATTGTCCACCAGTACCGACCAGCTTTGTGATTTCATCATAGATTTTGACCTTCTTACTTTCAAATGCAACTCAATGACCTAAATTATTCAGTTGTGCTACACTCAATAGAGTATAGTTAAGTCATTTCACCCAATATGCATTATCACATCTAATCTTATCATTCAACAAGATAGATCTTTTTCCTTTCACTTAACAAGGTGTATCCTTTCCCATTTTAACTGATCCTCCACTATAGTGTTCAAGGTATTCAAATTTATCCTCATCACCATTCATGTGATGTGTACAACCACTATCAATAATTCATGTATCATTCTTGCTAACTTTAGATATAGGTGTTATTTCTACATACCTTTCTTCTTCTTCTGAATCATCTTTCATTGCAAAAAATATCACTTCAATCTCATCGTTAGTGTCAGTGTTGGTGTCATTATCATCATCTCCAAAAAGGTAACATTCCTTCTTTCCTTTTTCTTTGTAGTCTCAGTTGTTTCTTCTGTCATAGTGTTAGTTTCCTCTATTATCTCTTCTACCAAACTTTCCATCACCAAATCAGTCATTTCCTTTATCTTCTTCTTTCCTACTGGGACATCTAACAGTAATATGGCCAATCTCTTTACAATTAAAACAAGCTAAAGTTAACTTTCCCTTATACCTTCCTTTACCTTTTTGAAGTCTCTTGGCCATAAGTGCTTTAATCTCATCAAGCTCATCTTTACTATCATTGCCACTTTCATTCTTTATGTTATGCTTACTGCTAGACTTATCAATCTTTAGGGATGACATAAAATTAGAATCAACACTCGGTGCAATAAGTTATTGTCATAGTTATTCAGCTCAAAAGTAGTCATCTTACCAATTAGACTATCAAGTGTAAGAGTACTACTAGGTGCAGATATCATTTCATGAATAACAGAGATTCTAATAGCATAGATATGCAACAAGGTTCTTAGTATTTTACTTACAATAGTGTCTTTAGGAATAATACCTCCTCCTCCTCAGATAGCATTGACCACCTCTTTGATTTGGTTAGAGTATTGTGTGATGTTCTCACCTTCTTTCATCTTCATATAATCAAATCTACCTCTTAGGCTTTTAGCTCTAGCACTTATTATATTTACATCACCACCATAAACTATCACCAACTTGTCCCACATTGCTTTCTTTGTAGTGCATTCTTTGACATCTTCAAATTTTGCATCAGATAGAGCAGCATCAATCTCTATCATAGTTATATTATGTTCATGTTTGTTTCTCAACTACCCATCTATCAAAGGTCCAATAGTTAGTTGTATGTAGCCATGGTCTAGAAGATGTAGAGATAATTCTCCAATTCCATATATGTGTAGCCTCATCCTACTTTCCCATGTCATGAAGTTATCTTTGTTTAGCTTAGGCACTTCCCTTTTATACATCTTGTGATCTTTTTCTCAAGTCCTTGAAACTTTCCTCCAAGAAACCAATATGATCTAATACCAATTGTTAGATAACTAAGAGATGGGGGGGGCGGAGGGGGGGGGGGGGGGTGAATTAGTTATCCTACAGTCCCAAACTCTTAGATGTACTCTTTCAAATTTAATCAACAATTCAAACATCTTGGTAAGATAAAATAACTATCTTTCTGATTATTTACCGAACACTAGTAATTATCCAAAATTGTCTTTACCGATTAATCAAATATGCAACATGTAAATTATGATAGAAAAACAATCATAAAAAATAACACATAAAATAATGATTTAACATGGAAACCCTGCTAAGGGAAAAACCACTTGGGACCGGTAACCCAAAAATATTTCACTCTTCTGAATTGAGCTCGGTTAGGAGCCAACCTTATTAAAGGTTACAATGCACACTGTTGGGTGTGACTTGGTTAAAGGATTTATCACCAACAGTTAAATTTTGACCAGCATTCACTATGGGATCAACAAGATAACAATTAACATTCCTTGAATCTCATATGGAAATACAAAATATTGTTAAGTCCACTCGGTTAAGAGATTTTTCTATAATAATGGTTAAACTGATATATTATTAATCTGATTCAAATACAACCTAATTTTCAATTATATTTAGATCTATGCTAAGCTCATAAAAGCTCTTCTAATTAATAACCAATTCACTTCCTCATATCCTTCAACTTACTTCACTCAGTGTATATATATCTCTTATGCATGGTTATGCCTACAGCTTGGTTCTATCTATAACCAATTTGATTAAGAATGCATGAAAAATGTCTTCATGCAAAATCTTCTGCAGTCTCTATTTTATCCGACATAGTTCAACAATGAATATCATGTCTCTTAAATAGACGTGCAAATCATTTTCATACCAACCATTAGATTTTTCCTCTTTATCTTCTTCGTCCATTTTGTCGCTTCAAACTTCTTCACCAAATGTGTTAATAACACATTTCATTCTATTCCCTTAGATCATCTCTGAATTTTGTCAGTCGTAGATCTTATAGAAAACTTCATTTGTTACCTTGAAATCATAAGCAATCTCTAGCTCATCAATTTTAGTCAATCATTATAACATTTAATGTTTTCATCCATACTCGGTTAATATTGAATGCATCGGTGATATCTAACTTGGTTATTACTCTCACTTAGTATACACAAGATTGACTCGGTGTATATAGAGATATTCAATTATTGACCACACTGACTTGTTCAATTCTGATCTTGTCTTCATAAGAGAATAATGTAACATGCTCAAGTCAACAATATAATGCCATAGACTCATCAATAAGTTACCCAATGTATACCTTATTCTTATTTGTCATATCCATCTTATCTTTATGTAGATGTCTCATTTCTTCACCATTTCTTCCTTCTATAGATGTTCAGATGTTTGTAACTATCATGATAAGTATAGTCAAAATTAGTTGACATCAATGACAACATATTGACTGATTTAATCATCTTACATATCACTTTAATAACTTGATGATCTCTAATCACTGTTTCTTGAGTTCATCAAGATATTCAATCAGTTGTAGGTGATCAGGAATTTGAATGAATATTCAACAAATTTAAACTTTCATATTCAAATCTACAATCTTAACACATGAAATTGAAAGTAACATGCATGAAAAAAAAAGAAAATATCCATAAAACCATATCATGAAAAACTTGTTAGCAAAAAAATCATGGTGGGGATGGAACCCACAAGATAATACTCTACAGAAATACTATCTTATAATAAAGGGAAATGTACATGTATTTAGGCTCATTGTCTAGAGCTCACTGTTGAAATACAAAAGATAGGGCTAAAATGCTTTAGAAGGTTCACTTCCTTACAATATCACTACAATGATCAATAGAAGCTTTGAACTACTAAAATAACATCCACTAATGCCTGATTATAGTTCCACATAAACACACACCTCTGATCTGATATAATTTATCTCTAGTTGCACTCTCTAATTATTCTTCACTAATCAGAGGCTTGGATATGACTTCCATACATCAAATCCTTAACACAACAACTTATCACATGCATCAAAAAAAAATTCAAACTCTAATCCATCAATCTTATAGGTTCACAACCAAAAATTAGATCGCACTATGTTGGCTCAAAATGTTCTAGAGAAATGTTAAATGTGCTAACCAAAATTGTCAAATTCAAAATAAAAATATCAATGCAAGCCAAAATAATCATGCACGGATATCTATATATCTTAGGTCCATTATTTGAACATAATATTAGATTCCAAATATATTTTACCACATTTGTGAAAAGATTTTTTCACCATGTCGATTGGTTTGATTTTAAAACACAAAAACTAATGTATAGATCCATGTAACTTCCACACCATGTATCACTACATCGTAAAATTCTAGAATAGGAATTTCTAGACATCAAACATAGTTCCTTTACATCCAAAACCAAATATGTGAATGTGGAAAATTCCACTGAACCAAATACTAAATATAGACGTAACACTTTGTTCTTCATTTCCAGACTTAAATAATTTATCCTCCTAGACCATTTTTGTTAGAATCTAAGAAAATGGATATAAACCAAAATCTAATGAAAGAGTTTATATCAAAAAATTGGAAACATGGTAAAAATATTATATACAATTTATGTGAATTCTCAAAGGAATAATAACATCAAGACAAATCTCTTATATCCAATATCTCAATATTTCCAATAAGAAACATACAAGAAAGGTAGTCTATTTAGATATGATAGAGTTGACAGGAAGTATGAACAAGGTTGAGAAAAGTGTCTCAATCTAGAGGAAGGAGAGACCTAATAGTACTCAAAAATATTCTCTAGAATAGTTAGAGTCCAAATTGGACTCAACCATATCATAGGAGGAGTTAGAGTCCAAGTTAGACTCAACCATGTATCATAACTAAGGAGTTAGAACCCAAGTAGGACTCTACAATATCCACCTCGATAATATCCTCCTAAATAATATGTTCAGCTAAGTAAACTTAAGTCAAGAGTAAAATGGGAAAGAACCATTTACTCAAACACCCCACCTTAAGTGCAACTTAGGGAGTACATTAATGTAGTACATAGCTTATGATTCTCGACAACAAAACCTTGTTAGGTGTACCCATGTACAACTCCAATGAATTTTCTCATAACTAGACAAAGGAGAAAACTTAATGAGAAAAAAATCCTCTCCAAAAGAGAGAAACTAATAGACTAAAAAGCTCCTATAGAAGGAGACACTTGTCACACCCCAAGAAAAGCGTGTAAGTGAAATAAATTTCTTTAAATGAAGTATTTGGTAAAGATATTTATAGTCTCATCTGATGTGTGACAATACTGAAGGTTAAGGACTTGTTCATGAATCAACTCCTAAATGTAGTGTATGTGAATCTCCATATGCTTGGTCTACTATTGATCGACTAGATTGTGATAAATCTATATGGAACTCTAGTTGTCACAAAGGATGACTATTGGATTTTGGAAATAAATTCCAAACTTAGTGAGGACACTCTAATGCCAAATGGCCTCAATAGCTACATTAACTACTCCTCGATATGAAACCTTAGTGGATGAAAGAGTAGTAGGAGACATATTCTTTCTCAACCAAGAAACTAGACCTGAACCAAGAGAGAGGCAATACTCTGAAGTATAGTTTTCATCCTTAGAATCACCTAGCTAATTAGAATCTGTGTATCCTGCCAAGTCAATATTTAGACCCACTACATAATAAATCCCACAACTATGAGTACCCAAGATATATTGAGGAATCTTCTTAGCTTCTTTCGAATGCATCTCATGCGGCTCTTATGCATGAATCTAGAGACTCTACCCATAGCATATAGAATATAAGGCCTTGTGTGAGTCAAATATAAGAATCTTCCAACCAATTGACAATACAAGGTAGCACTGACCAACGGTGAAGAACAAGAAGCCTCAAGTTTGACTCCTCGAAAAAATGGAGTCAATGTAGACTTGTAGTCAACCATGAAAAATCTAGAGAGAATATCAAAAGAATACTTAGGTTGTCTAATGATGATACCTGAAGGTGACTAAGTGATCTCAATCCCTAAGAATTAGTGGAGAAGGCCTAAGTTATACATCAAGAACTAATCATGCAGGATAGTTTTGATTGTTGTTATGTGAGATGAGTGATTCCCCATGATCAACAAATGATCAACATAGAGAACAAGGAAAGTGAGAGTATCATCCTTCTTCAAAATGTAGATGTTTGGATCAGAATGGAATTGAGTGAACCTAAATTATAGAAGGGATTCCATCTTGGCATACTAGGCTTGAGGGGCCTATTTAAGTCTATACAATGAACTTCCTATCTATGAGTTGTTGCAATGGAAAGGAAAATTTAGATGAAATAATCTTGGAAACTAGTGCAAATGTCTTAGAATAGTCAATCCTAAGAACCTCAGAAAATCCTTTGGTGACCAAGCGAGCCTTTTGCATATGAACTGACCCATCTATAGAATTTTTTTTTTATAGATCCATTTTCACTAAACATGTTTCCTTCCTTTAGGAAGAGGGACTAAATCCCAAGTATGATAACTCTTTAAGGAAATGAACTACTCTTGCATAGTATCATCCCACTCGAGGACACCAAAAGCTTCCTAAAAGGATTGTGGATCAAAAGTTGTAGTAATGAATAGATGTGGAGCTTTCTCAAACTATGACCATGTTCTCTCAACTGAAGGATCACCAACCCAATCACCCACTTACTCAAATTTTTTGACAAGCCCAAAGAGACCTAGTGGCTAGATAATGTAGAGAATTTGGAGGAGAACCATCATCCTTTAAATGATGAGTAAGAGAGGAGTAATATTAATCCTCATCATGATCATGATCATGATCATCATCATCATCATCATCATCATCATCCGAAGTAAAAGAATACTCCTTAGTAGGAGGATTAAAATCCTTGGAAGAACTATCATCATGCAGTAACAATGTATCCATAAGAATGAAGGATGGAGAAGTGGTAGAAGAAGAACTGAAATTATATTCCTCAAAATGAGTACTCCTCTCAATAAATATCTCATGTGTAGTAGGATGGAGAAGAATGTATCCTTTGACACCATTTGGATACCCATCCAAAATGCAAGGTCTACTCTATGGATCAATAGCCTTATGTTTCTTTGCTAAAATATTGGACCATGCAGGAGACCCTAACATTCAAAAGTGTTTAATTGTGGATTTTTTACTAGTCCAAGGTTGAAAAGGAGTTACCCCCTTCACAACTCAATGTGGAACATGATTCTAGATATAACATGAAAAGTTGATAATCTATGCTCAATACTATGGTACCAATGATTTGGAGTGGATCATACAATTAGCCATTTCCTTAAAGGATTGATTCTTTCATTCTAAAACTCCATTTTATTGTGGAGTGTAAAGAAATGTGTGTTGAAGATCAATTCCTTATGAGATAAAGAATTTGTCAAGCCTCTGGTTAATATATTCCCCCTCATTATCAGTCAAATAAACCTTGACATTTTTCCCTATTTGTTTCTCTACAAAAGCTTTGAATTCTTGAAAATACTCAAAAACTTCAAACTTTTGTTAAGACATATTTGGCTCTACTAAAAGAAGGATATGGAAATGGTCCTACCAAATCCTTTTGTACTAGCTCCAAAAGTTGTGCGGCTCTCCATGATTTTCCTTTATAAAAAATTTCTTTAGGATGTTTGCCAAGAATGCATCCTCCACAAAATCCATTAGAAAATTGAATACAAGGAAACCATGTAACCATGTCATTATTACTAAGATGTGGTAAGTATCGATAGTTGAAGTGGCCAAACCTATGATGCCACAAATGAAAAACCTCATCTAAGTGAGTAATAAATGCAAGTGAAGGATAATCAGGAACAAACTGAGAAAAAGGATATAGTTTGGGCTAATGATCTTTCTTTCCTACTACAATGTTAGATCCATTGTGCATCTCACCAATTACCATTGTTTTTGGAGTAAACTCAACTCACTTGCAAGATCATGTGTGAGTGATCTAATTGACAGATATGAGATTAGTTGACAAAGATGGAACACAAAGGACATCATGAAATGTTCCCCGACTCACATCAATAGACCCTCTCTTATGCAATTAAGTAGGAGTATCATCACCCAAAAGAGTAGATGGAATATAACATGACTTCAAGGAGGAAAAACTATCTTTTGATAAAGCCATGTGGTGTAAAGCACCCAATTCAATAATCCAAAAATTAGGTTTTGAATCAATAGAAACTAAGGCCTTATCATTTTCTTTCCCTCAACTTGTGTCCTTTGAAGATTCTTGAGATGAACTTGATTTGATAGAATCAAGCACCTTGATGTTGTTCTTCCCAAGAAGATGAGACAACTGATCAATTTTCTTCTTCAAACATTTGTGTTCATCATGGCTAAGTTTCTTATGATAGGAACACATACTTTTCTCCTTATTGGGCTTATCACCTTTTGAAGAAGATGCATTATTTTCTACTCTTGGGGAAGACAATGTATGTTCTTGATTATTTTCTCCTTAGTTATTTTGTTTCCTTTCTTTCTTAGAAGGCCCTTTTTTATCTCTACTACATTGATTTTCTACTCAGGCATGTGATTTAAAGGGCTTAATTGTGCCCATATAAATCAGCTTATCTTGTTATTTTTTTAGTTCATTTGCAAAATCATCAACAAAAAGCATTTTGTAGATGGATCCTCAAGAATGTTTCATGGCATTTAATGTAGAAACAAAAGATGAATAGTTTGGACAAAGTTTGGAAAGAATGATAGGAATCAATTGTGAATCTTTCTTCTCAATCCCACATTCTTTTAATTGCAATATTATAGCCTTTAGTTTTGGGAAGAATTCCTTAATTGTATCAAAATTACATGGGTTTAACCCTATTATATCATTCTCCAATTGGTGTCCCCTTAATTCATCTTGTTTACCAAACAATCCTTCTAACATTGTCCATACATCATTTGGAGTTGTGGCCGATTCAACATGAAAAAAAAGACCAATAGATAAAAACATGCACAGAGTACCATATGCTTCATCACATTTGTTAAACCATTTTTTCTTTTCTACATGTAGTGATGGTTCAGTTTCAAGACCCATAGTTACGCTAAACAACGCCAACTTCTTAAGATAGATTGTTATTTTTTACTTTCACTCACAACAGTTATAAGGTGTGAGTAATGGTATTTTTATTTGATTCATTTTAATGCATAAAGTAAGATTCTTCTAAGGAAAAGAGAAAATAAAACTCAAAGAGAGCACACAAGACCACCACCCTTTTTACTAGATCATAAATCACCTTCCCAGAGGTTATAAGTTGGAACTTTATAATTAGGGCATTTACAATGTTGTAGTTAATTTCTAGAGTTTTACAATGTCCAAGAAATGGACCCAAATATTGAAGATAAAAATAAAATGCTAGAATAAGAACATCAAACCAATACCAATGTATTGTTATCAAAGAAATATCCACTTTCTAAAAAATAATGACCTCTATCTGAGATAATATGAAAAAGTTATAGAGGTTTAAGGTTCAAAAAAAGAGGATTGTCCTTCAGATCTGCTTAAAATTTTAAATTTCTACAAAAATAAGAATTTATAAGAAGAAAAAGATTACACCACTACAAAGAGCATCAAATTCTAACCCTTTTGAAAAAATAATTGCCCCAAAATTACCTTTGTATGACTGAGAAGGAATCATTTGAAGATCAGGTGCAAAAATGAAAGTTACAATGGTGAGGGGTCCAACTAAAGTATTCCAATGTGATCTTCACACAATTTATTAGCTGAATGCAAAAAATAAATGACATCTATATAGTATTTTGATGAGATGAAGATAACATAGAAAGTGTTTTTATTTATCACTAGTAGAAAATGTGGCCACATTGTAGAAAAACCTCCAACAAGGAAAAAAATGACATACAAAATCTGCAGTGCCAAATCTACACAATATTTATATGGAAATGCAATTTTTGAGCCTCCAAAATACAATGGAATAACCAAAAATAATTCTAGAATGGTACAATCACCTAGATCTTTAAAAACCATATATGTTAAACAATCATTACTATATATTAATAAATATTTTTTATTCTCCATATCATATGAAACAAGCAAAATCATAGAAATATTTTACAAGATCTCTAAATAATCAAATCTTTAAAAAAGGGCTTTGATACCATTCTAAAATTTGAGAAAATAGATATAAACTAGAATCTAATGAAAGAGTTAGATCGAACAACTAGAAACAAAATAACAATCTATTAGATAAAATGCATGTACATTTCTAGATTTGATTGTGTGCTTTTTAGCATCAATGTTTCAGATCACACTCTGTGATCCATCATCAGGAAGAGAGAGTGAAAGAATTATAATAAAAAAGATGTGATCCAAAACATTGATGCTAAAAAACACACACAATAAAATCCTCAAATGTACATGCATTTAGAAATGGATTGTGGAAATCTCACAATGTTAATATTAGATAAACTTGATATGAATGATCATAGGCATAATAGCATCAAGACCAATGTCCAATGTCCAATATCCCAATATTTCCAATATTCAAAATACAAGAAAGGTAGCCTATTTATATAGGCTAGAGTTGATAAGAATCATGGACAAGGTTGAGATAATTGTCTCAACCTAGAGGAAATAGAGTCCTGATAGGACACAACAATATCTTGTAGAAGAGTTAGAGTCCAAATTTGACTCAATTGAATAGGAAGAGTTAGAGTCCAATTTGGGCTCAACCATATCATAAGAGGAGTTAGAATCCAAGTAGGACTCTAAAATATCTTCCTAAATAATAAGTTTTCCTAAGTAAACTTACGTCAAGAGTAAAATAGAAAAAAAACCATTTACTCCAATAATTTTGAATTTTGATCCAATCTCCTACTACAATGCACATGTGAATTTAAAGTTTATTTTTCATCAATTAAAACATGCAAGCATCTATGCATTTTCTCTTTCCAACAATCTCCCTCTTTGGCATTGATGCCAACACTTGGTTAAAAATAACTAAGTGTCCAAAACTGAATATGCATAGAACTCCAACACTCCAAAAATGATTCAATAATAATTTCCCCTGAGTCACTACTATGTACATTTGCACACATTTTTAATTGCCCTACACTTCCTCTTTGGAAAAGGTAGGGATTCACATGCCAAAACTCATCCAAAATCTATCTATATATATTTGTATATGTACACACCAAAAAATTACTAACTTACACCATCTTGAAAATGTCTATGCAAATAGTATTAAATAGTTGTAGATGCTTGTCCCAATGTTGTTTGAGATTACTCAAAACTAGTACATGACCATTGAACAAGTAAACTTTTTCTTTTGATACTTAAAAGCTAGTTGGAGTTGATGTAGCTAATGCTCCTTGTGCCTCCTTCACCACATTAAATAAATGATGAAGGGTGCTCCACTTAATACCACAAACATATAACAGAAATCGAGAAACAACAACAATATGCAAGAACAAAAAATTGGCTTCTTATTATCTCCACAAATGTGGAATTACAAACTTTCAGAATTACAATATGCAAAGCCACATAGGCATTCCCTTACAATATTTTGTAGGACAAAGCCTTGAATTATTACCCAGATCTACCACCTAGAACTCCTAGACAACACTACGAGCCTTCTTTATATAGGCAATTTCCACCACCCGAGAAGGTTCCAAAAATTTATCCCTTAAGGCCGACTATACATAGAATTAATTTATTTTCACAATTTTTACAATAAGGTCGGCTCAAAAGAAATACAAAATATGATTTTAGGTAACCCAACTTTCGAAGGCCATAACTTTCTAACCATAGCTCTATTTTTCTATTATAACCACTTTTCAGAAACGTCATGATGAGATCTACATCACCTGACATGTCTTAGCACTAGTCAACCAGGGGTCGATCATGATCCGAAGCCTCTAAGGCCTTCAAAATTGACCTAAAAGATTTCATACCCAAAAATCTCAATAACTTCACCAATACTATGATGTGGCAATGAAACTCAATTGGTAGGCTGAAATGACTAGGATGAACCTCCAACTGTGAAATCAAAACATTCTGAGATCATATGACCAACTTACTAAAAATAGTAAGTTTCCATAAATAGTAGCTCTGCACAAGATAGCCCTTATTGAAAATCAAACAAAAATATTTTTGGGTGATGCGAGATTGCAATTACACCCATGATGCTCCTGCATCAAACACCTGGGGTAATTTGAGAAGTGACCCTGTCATGACTCAGGTGTGCAAAGGAAAGCCAAGACGGTTAACCTCCTCCTTTGCTAGCCATGATGAATCTTCAATAGGTCATCCTTTCCATTTGACCAAATACTCTTCATATGTCCTATTCCTTGTGCTTCTACACACATGACTATCCAGTATGCCTTCAATCTCCTTGATATCTGAACTGGTTGCTAGAATACTCCACTGTGCTGCTGTAACCTCATCTTCAACACCTCCTTCATGATACTCTATTAGATCTGAAACATTAAATACTGGTGAAATATTCAGCTCAGTAGGCAACTCAACCTCATATGCATTTCCTGAATCATGCTTCTTTAGTATCTTACATGGTCCAAACTTCTTCATTTTCAACTTGTTATATGTACCAACTAGAAATCTTTCCTTCTGCAAATGAACCATGACTTCATCTCCAACCTAAAATTCCTTATGCCTCCTTTTCTCATCTGCCTTAGCCTTATACTACGTATTCATCTTGGTAATGTGCTTCCTCACCTCCTCATGGATGTTCTTCAAATGCTCTACAAAATCCTCAGCTTCAACACTACTTATTTCTACCTTATCTATCTTTCTCAACTCAGATGCATTTCTTGGACTACTCCCATGTACAATCTGGAATGGTGATTTACTAGTGCTCCTGTTGATAGAATTATTGTATGCAAATTTTGCCTATGGTAAAAACAAATCCCATCCTATTGGCTTATCTCCAACCAAACATCTCAGCAAATTTTTCAAACTCCTATTCACCACCTCTGTCTCTCCATTAGTTTGTGGATGATGTGATGAACTGAACTTCAAATCTGTCTTCAACTTCTTCCACAATGTACACCAAAAATATCCAATGAACTTAGTGTCCCTATCCAAAACTATACTCTTTGGCAAACCATGTAGTCTCACCACTTCTCTAAAAAATAATTCTGCTACATGAAGAACATCATTGGTCTTCTTGCAGGGAAGAAAATGTGTCATCTTTGAAAATCTATCAACTACCACAAAAATTGAATCATGTCCCCGCTGTGTCCTTGGTAAACCAAGACCAAAGTCCATACTGATATCCTCCCAAGGCTTCTCTAGTACAAGTAATGGCTGATACAACCCTATATTTTTCTTTACTCTTTTCTCTATCTGACATACTCTACAACTCTGTACAAACTTCTTGACATCTTGCTGCAACTGTGGCCAATAGTAATTCTCACTAACCAAACCAAGGGTTTTATCATGACCAAAATGTCTAACCAATCCTCCTCTCCGCTTCTCCTTGATGAGATTATCCCTCATAGAACTTCTTGGAATGTACAACTGACCCCCTCTGAATAGCATATCATCCTGAATGATGAAATCCAACCACTTTGTTCTGTCTAGATTAACAGGTTCTTTACAAGCCTTCCAAGCTTCACCAAAATTAGGATCCTTTGGATACAAATTCTTGAGTTCCTTGAACCCAACCACCTCAATCTACATCTCTGTCAGCAATAGTTGCCTTCTGCTAAGTGCATCTACAAACCTGTTAGACTTTCCACTTCTGTGTTTCAAAACAAATGTATAACTCTACAAAAATTCAACCCATTTCAAATGTCTTTGATTCAACTTTCCTTGACTATTCAAATATTGCAAAGCTTGATGATCAGTATACAAAACAAACTCCTTAGGAAGGAGATAGTGTCTCCACTTCTTCAATGCCTAAACTATAGCATAAAATTCCTGATCATAAATAGAATATTGTATCTTGGCATCATTTAACTTCTCAGTGAAATAAGCAATAGGTTTACCTTCTTGGCTCATAACAACTCCTATTGCAGTACCACTAGCATCACAATCTACTTGAAACACCTTATTAAAATTAGGAAGTGCTAAAATAGGTTGTTCTGTAACCTTTTGTTTCAATAGTTTAAAACTCTTATCTTCCCCATTAGTCCACTTGAACTCTTTTCTATCCCCTCTCATTATTTCAGTCAAGGGTCCACAAATACTGCTAAATTTTTTAATAAACTTTATGTAAAAGCTAGCCAAACCATGAAAAGACCTTACCTCAGTATCACTCCTTGGAGTAGGCCATTCAAGGATAGCCTGTACCTTCTTTGGGTCCATTTTTAGACCTTCTCTTGAAACTACAAATCCCAATTACACTAACTCTTTCTTCACAAAACTGCACTTCTTCAAATTAATCAACAATTTCTCATCTCTTAACTTCTCAAACACCATATGAATATGCATCATATGCTCTTCCAATGTCTTAATAAAGATCAAAATATCATCTAGGTACACAATGACAAACTTACCCAAAAATTCTTTCAGAACCTCATTCATGAGCTGCATGAAAGTGCTCGGTGCATTGGTTAGCCCAAAAGGCATGACTAACCACTCATACAGTCCTTCCTTTGTCTTGAAGGTGGTCTTCCATTCATCTCCTTCTCTAATCCAAATCTAGTGATATCCACTCTTCAGATCTATCTTTGAGAAATACATAGCTCCACTCAAACAATCCATAATAGTATCCATTCATGGCAATGGAAACCTATACTTGATTGTGATCTTGTTTATTGCTCTAGAATCTGTACATGTCCTCCATTCTCCATTCTTCTTTTGTGCTAATACTACTGGTATAGCACATGGACTCAGGCTCTCCTAAATCAATCCCTTCTGTAATAACTCATGTACTTTTCTATTCAACTCTTTGCTTTCTACTGGTGTCATTCTATGTCCTACCTTGTTTGGAAAATTGGCTCCTGGAATTAAATCCATCTGATGACTGATCTTCCTTACCGGTGGTAATCCATCAGATACAATATCGTGAAACTCATTCAACAAATCTACAACCTCTATAGGTACATCCTCTACTTCCTCTTTACTAGCTTTTGGAATTAAAACAAAACACACATGCTCATGCCTCATACCATCTAGGAATTTCCTTCCATCAACAAAAGTTATTCTTGCATTACCACATACCTTTTCTTCGTTCTCCTTCAATGGCTTTAGCTTATGTCGCACTCCATCATTTTTCAAGGAATAGGTATTCGCACGACCATCATGTATAGCACATCTGTCAAACTGCCATGACCTACCCAACAACATGTGACATGCATCTATATGTATGATATCACATAGTACCTCATCATGGTACCCACCAATCTTGACCTTTACTAGGCACTGTTCACTGACCATGACCTTGTGGTCATCCTATACCTAGCCAATCCGATATGGATGTGGGTGTTTCAGTCTCTTAAGCTTAAACTTTGTCACCATCTCTTCTGACACTAAATTGTCAGTGCTTCCACTATCAATAATCACATCACAACATTTTCCCTCACACTTGCATCTAGTGTGAAATAGGCTCCTCCTTTGCTCAAGTTCATTCTCACCACTCAGCAGGACTCTTTTGTTAATCAATGTTTCTCCTCTTTTAGCATCTTCAGAATTTGATGATCTGGTATCTTCATCTACATGTACAACTCTGGCCTAGCCTTCATTCCTCCTATCTGTCCTTCCTTGGCATTGAGGACATTCAAATGCCCTATGACCTTCTTCTCCATAGTGAAAACATGTTCCACTGAAGCCTCCTCTTCCTGAACCTTGTCCTCTTCCTCTTCCTCTCTGATCTCTATTGTTCTAATCTTGGAAATGATTGGAATTGTTTCCTCTTTGATTTTGACTACTACTGGCCTCATCCTTCTTTTTTGAATCTTCATTTCGGCCTCCATATGACCATCCACCAGATCATCCACCGCAACCTCTTCCATTTTGTTTGCTCTTGAACTTCTTGTTTAGCTTTTCCTCTATTTTTAGGGAAAACTAGTATGCCTCTTCAATACTATTTATTTGAAACAGATTTAACTCCTCCTCAATGCTTGGCCTCAACCCATTAAGGTAATGAGCAACTTTCTCCTTATCAGCTTCTGCATGGCTTGTTCTGATGAGGATTCAATAGAACTCCTCTGTATACTCCTGAATAGATCATCCCACTCACTTCAAACTTTGCATTTTCTTCAATAGGTCAAGCTCATAATAACCAAGGATGAACTGTCGCTTCAATTTATCCACCATCTGATCCCATCTTGTAATTTTATCTTTCCCTCTTCTATTTCGCTCCAATTGAATCTCTTGCCACCAGTTCTTCGCATGACCTTTAAGTCTAGCCTTCATGAATTTGACCCTATCAGGATCCTCAATATCTTCATACTCAAAATATTCTTCACATTCATTGATCCAATCGATCAACTCTTCTGGGTTAAGATTTCTTGAAAATGTAGGAACCTCGATCTTAGGTGTTTTCCCAATCTTGGAAATGGGTTGAAAAAGCCTTTCTTCTTCTTGGTTCAAAATTTTGCCTTCTTCTTCTTGATCATCATTTCTTTCTTCGGCTTCATCCTCACTTTCATCTCTGATATTAAGATTCATTCCTCTGTGAATCTCTTCTTGCAATGCTCGCACTTGTATCTGGAGCGCTCTAACCTTGAGTGTTACAACACCAGCTCTTCCACCACGTTCTCTTTGTGAAGGCATTTTCGCAATGCGCACTGAAACCCTAACCACGGTCCTGGTGCAAACTGCCTCACAGTCGGTGATCTATTTACACACTCAGGAACTCCTGCTCTGATACCACTTAATGAAGGGTGCTCCCCTTAATACCACAAACATATAACAAAAATAGAGAAACAACAAAAATATGCAAGAGCAAAAAATTGGCTGCTTATTATCTCCACAAATGTGGAATTACAAACTTTCAGAATTACAATATGCAAAGCCACATGGGCATTTCCCTACAATATTCTGTAGGACAAAGCCTCGAATTATTACCCAGATCTACCACCCAGAACTCCTAGACAACACTATAGGCCTTCTTTACATAGGCAATTTCCACCATCCGAGAAGGTTCCAGAAATTTATCCCTTAAGGCCAACTATACATAGAATTAATTTATTTTCACAATTTTTAAAATAGGGTCGGCTCAAAAGAAATACAAACTATGATTTTAGTTAGCCCAACTTCTGGAGGCCATAACTTTCTAACCGTAGCTCCATTTTTCTATTGTAACCACTTTTCAAAAATGCCATGATGAGATCTACATCACCTGACATGCACTAGTGCTAATCAATAGGGGGCCAGTCATGATCCAGAGCCTCTAAGGCCTTCAAAATTGACCTGAAGGATTCCATACCCAAAAACTTCAATAACTTCACCAATACTGATGATGTGGCAATGAAACTCAACTGGTAGGGTGAAATGACTAGGATGAACCTCAAACTGTGAAATCAAAACATTCAGAGATCATATGAACAACTTACTAAAAATAGTAAGTTTCCATAAATAGCAGCTCTGCACAAGATAGCCCTTATTAAAAAGCAAACAGAAATAATTTTGGGTGATGCAAGATTGCTCTTACACCCAGGATGCTCCTGCATCAATAATGTCTATAGTTTGGAAGCAATCAGACTCCTAAGTTCTCCCACTCTTCCAATGATTCTATCTCTTTCTTGTACTAGCCCTTTGATTTTTTCAAGTAAGGAGACTAATTGACCTTTAGCTTTCTAGGTAGAAGCTACCAAAGGATCAAATGATTGAATAATTTCTTCTAATTTCTTCTCACATTCTTTTATTTTCTTATCAATGCTTCCAAAAACATTTGAAATTGATAGGCATGAACTAAAAATGTTTCCACCTTTAACTAGAGCATATTGAATGTGTTTAATGTGAGTTTCTAATACAAATCTGTTATATTCTATCATTCCTTTCAACTTATTAAACCTCTTATCCTTAAATTCTTTTTGAACCTTTACTATAGATTATTTAACAAATTACTCAAATTGAGTACTTATCATATCGATTAGGTTCTTTAGATGTTCGGAGGAGATGTCTCTATAATTTTTAATAAACAATGGTACCAAATTTTCAAATATACCAAATGACTACTCCAACAACTTTCTATCTTCCAAGTGATTTTTCAAAATTTATCCCCTTGCTTGTGTTTCAACAAGTTCTACAAATTTGAGTTTCTAAAGGGGTGAAAGAATATACAAGTCTATTTGGAATTTTGATAGATATGGATAGATTTATATACTTCCCTACTCCATGAGTTCCTTCATTTCCTTAGTAGTGTTGCTTTCCTTTAATTTATCATTTATATCCTTCTCCACACTTATCTTTCTTTTGTCATCTACCTTAGGATCTTCAATTATTCATGGCATCTAGACTAGAGGATGGGTATCCTTCACCTATTCTAATTTCTCTACTTCCTTCTCCTTCTCTAATTCTACTTCATTTTTTCCCCTTCTTCCTTTTCAATTGCCTCTATTTCCACTTCCTTATCCATTCTTGTCTTCACTTGTTCTTTCTAAGTCTCGAGAAGATCCATAGAAATAATTTCACCCATATTAACCTCTTCAAAATTGAATTTTACTTGTTCCACTAGTGGAACACTAGGAACATCAAATATAGGTAAAGCAAGTTTAGGAGATGAAGTATTTGCACCTTGGTTCTTAGTTATAACATCATATTGATTATTTTCAATGTATGCTCTCATTAATCACTTCTTTTGTTTTACCCACCATAAGATTGTTCATTTTGTGTTTTCTTTTGAATTCCTCCTCTAAGTCCTTAAGAATCTAATTTACTTCTTCCACCTCTATAATTGGGCATATATCTAATAATAACTTTTCTCTCAACCTCTTATCCTTAGCTGGAGCATAAGCTTTTCTAGTATCCAATATGCTATGCAAAGTATTAGGCAATTCTTATGCAACTTCTATCAATGCCTTCTTCTCCACCAAATGGTTTGTGGACCTTTGGTTTTCAATAGAATTCACTCACATATCTCTTCTTCTCTTATTTTCTCAAATCCAAAGTGACAAATGCAAGTCACAAATTTCTTTTTTCATTTTTCCTGTGTAAATTTTAGGTATCATTAATGCTTCAAACCCTAAATTTTTTCAAACATCTCGTTTACTTCCTAGTTCACAAAGATCAATTGTGTACCTTCACAACCTATCAAATTATTTTGGTAAAGACATCAAAACCTCTGCACCAAATAATTACAACTTTTTGATGCCTATAACATTAAATCATCAACATCTACATGGGGTTTTATAAGATTTTTCTTGTAATCTCCCCCCTAGGCCAAAGGCCTTGTTAGAACTACATCTGATAAACTACTTGGAGAAAAAAATGGGAGAATGTGAAAATGATCATGAAGCTATTAAGGTATATGTGATACATTAGATCATTTGTTATATTTCCATTGATGTCAACTAGTTTTCACTTTACTTATCATGATAGTTGCAAACATCTAAAGAAGGTAATGTTGGTGAAGGAAATGAGATGTTAGCATGAAGATGTGATGTATGAGTAGTTATGAATAAGGTTTTCATTGGGTAAATTATTGATGAGTCTATGACAGTGTAGAGTGATTTGATTGGCTTACATGATTCTGTTAATTATTGAAGATCAAGAATGTGCAAGTTAATTTGGTCAGAATATGAAGAACTTAGTGTACACTTAGCAGGTGTAGTGTACACCAAGTGAGGTATTAACCGAGAATAAAGAAATTGACATATCATGGTATTGACCGAGAAAGAAGAAACAAACATATCATGGTATTGAATGAGTAGGAGAAATAAGGAGGAACATGTGATTATCAACATGAGATGATGAGTTGGATGAATCTAGAAGATTCCAAGCATAAAGAATTTTTTTTTATGAAGATCTATGGCTGAAAAAATTCAAGGATGATCACATGATGAAGATTGAAAAAATTTCAATGCACAAGTTCTGAGGAAGTTGAAGAAGATAAACCAATGATGGAGATTAAGAGTAAAAATCTATGGATGAAAAGAAAATGGTTTACATGTCTATATAAGGAGACAAGATATACTAAGAGAAGATAAGAGAGATAAAATCACATCCCTATGAAAATTGTTGGTGCATACATGCGAATCTATTCAGACAGACCATTGAAGTGAGAACTAGGAGATTCTGCAAACCTAATCGAGTAACAGAAGGTGATAACCGAGTAGAACAAAGTTAGAGGAAGAAGGAGAATGGAGAGATTATGCTGGATAGAGTGATATTGAGATTAGCATAGATCTGAATATGAGAAAAGGAAGTTTCATTTGAATGAGGTTATATACTATTTCTTTCTAACCATTACTATAGACAAAATATCTTAACCAAGTGAGACTTAACTATCTTTTTTTATTTTCTATTAACATTATATGAATGTTACTTGTTTTCTTGTTGACCCAAGTGAATGTATGGACATAGAGAACTGTTAGTGATAAATCCTCTAACAAGTTCACACCTTAAAATGTGTTTTGTAACCTTTAACAAGGTTGTCTCTTAACTGAGATCACTTTAGAAGAGTGAAAATATTTCGGGTGTTGGTCGCAGGTGGTTTTCCCTTAACAGGGTTTCCATGTTAAAAATCAAGTGCTAAATCTGTATGCATGTGTTTTTTTTATATTTTACTTTACACATTACAATAACTAGTTAAAATGGTATATGTTAACTACTAGTTGGTTTACATTATCTCACAAGTTGGATGATTAATTAGAAAGTTATAGTCAATTTATTATCGAGTTGTTAAGTTTATTTGTTGAATTTGGTATTATACATCAAAGAGTAATTTGGGACTATAGGATAATTGATCATAACTAATTCACCCCCTTTCAATTATCTAATAATTGGTATTAGAGCACACGTACTTGATGGAATAATTTTGAAGGACTTGATGTTAAATATCTAAAGATGTATAAGAGAGAGGTACCGAAGTTGAACAAGGATAATTTCTCAACATGGAAAAGAAGGATGAAGCTATATCTATATAAGGGATTGAGGATTCTGCACTGTACTACTTGAAAAATCAATTCATAGAACCTACTAGTCCTTTGAATGTCACACTGATGAAAGGAAGGCAAGAGCATAATGCAATGATGATTGAGATTTTTTATTCTCTATCAGATGTTGAATTTGAAGACATTAAGAATTGTACAATTGCAAAACAAATGTGGGACAAATTGACACTAGTTCATGGTGGAGATAAAAATGTGCTAAGGGAAAAGGCAGAAAGATTAAAAGAAAAATTTGATGATATGATGATGAATGAAGGTGAAAACATTACTCACTACAACAACTAAGTCAAGGAAGTGGTGAATGCTATCCGAGAAGCAAGTGGAATTATTGAAGAAGAAACTATGGTAAGAAAAATTCTAAGAACACTCTTTCCTATTTATGCTATTAGAGTCTCCATGAAATGAGAGTTGTTCTTGGTAATGATGTTTCCCTTGATAGTCTAATCGGTAGATTGACTACATTTGAGTTTAAAAACTTTGATAACAGTAATGTACCTAAGGTAGAATATGCATTTGTGTCATCTTTAAATACTAGAAGATCAAGAAATAGACATCAGATAAGAAATGAAAGTGATAGTGAAGCTGAAGAAGATAATTTTGAAGAACTTGAAGCATTAATGGGAAGAAGACTACTGAAAGGAAAAGGAAAATACCAAGGTAAAATACCCTTAATATGTGTCAAATGTAATGAAGTTGATGTCTTGATAGGAATGATAATGAGAGGAAAATTGAAAGATCAAATGAAAGAAAGAATGATAGAAGAGATTACCAAGATCACAGAGGTAACCGAAAGCAAGGAAATAGAGAAAACTGAAACTACAGAGATAAAGGAAAAAAGGTATGCTACCTAGTTGAAGAAGATGATGATACCAAGACTAAAACTAATGAAGATGAAGAAGTGGTGTATGTTGCAATGAATGAATATTCTAAAGAAAAATCCAGGTACATGTACAAAAGGAACTTATTTCTAAAGTAAGAAAGAATGATACTTGGATTATTGATGGTGGTTCCACACATAATATGACTAGTGATGATGATAAATTTAAAATTCTTGAAAATTATAATGGAGGATTTGTAAAAATGGTAAATGATACACCTTGTCAAGTGAAAGCTAAATGATCAATATTTCATAAGAACAAGATCAGATGTGAAAATTCTTATTGGATTAAATGACTTAACTATAATATATTGAGTGTAGCATAGTTGAATAATACAGGTCATCGAGTTGCATTTGAGAAAAAGAGAGAAAATATCTATGATGATGTTGGAAGATTGATCGGTACTAGTGAACAATCAAGAGGTAACCTATTTTATGTAGACAATGTTGAAACTTCATGTTTGATGGCTAAGATTGATGATGTTTGACTATGGCACAACAAGTTATGTCATGTGAATTTTGAAAACATGGTAAAGATCAGTAAGAAAAGGAAAGTTAGAGGGTTACTGAGTATTTCTAAGCTTGAACAAGTGATGTGCAAACAATGTCAAATGGGTAAAATGATAAATTCTAGTTTCAAGAGAAAATGATAATCATCTAATACAATTCTAGATTTAGTTCATATTGACTTATATGGTCCAATGATAATTCAAAGCTATTATGGAGAGATATTTTATCTTATTTGTTGATGACTTATTTATAATGATGTCTGTCATGTTTTTAAAAGAAAAAACAAATATTTTTTCAAATGTTTAAGTGGCACAAAGAAAAAGGAGAGAAACAAACCTGTAAGCATCTGAAATGCTTGAGATCTGATCAAGGAGGTGAATTAATTTCTAATGAATTTATTAAATTTTTTAATGAGCATGGAATCAAGAGACATGTATTTGCACCGAGGAAACCACACTAGAATGGAATTGCTGAAAGAAGGAACAAATCAATTGTTGATTGAGTTAGAACATTTCTAATTGAAAAGGAGGTTTTACAAATTTACTAGAGAGAAGCTATCAATACTACTATTTTTACACTGAATCAATTACAACTAAAGAAAGAGTCAAACAGGACACCTTATGAGCTATGGTATGGTTATACACCTAATGTGAGATATTTTAGAGTATTTGGAAGTAAATGTTAGATTCTGAAAGATGATAGAAATGAAAAATTTGATTCTAAAGGTGATGAAGGCATATTTATGGGATACTCTACTAGGCATAAGGTTTACAAATGTTTGAACAAGACTTTTAACAAGATGATTAAAAGTGAAAATGGGATAGTTGATGAGTTTTATGAGAAAAATGATAAAGAAAGAAAGAACTAGAAGACTATAGACTTATTTACATCCAAAGTAAAGATCCTGACACTTTACCCGAGTAACATCTTGGTGTTACCGAGAAATAGAATACTACTACGAAGCAATAGTCATTAAAGATTGAGCAACAACAAATAGCTACCGAGGAAAATGATGATCATGCACAGAGTGGAGAAAACATTAAAGAACAAAGATATGAGCCTATAATAGAAAAATGTGTGAGAAAAAACTATCCACAAGATCAAATAATTGGAGACAAAGGACTAGAAATGATGACAAGAAGTAAGTTGAGGAATAATACTTGTTTGGTTTGTGTATTTGCACCTAGAACTATTAAGGATGCATTGGAAAACAATGACTAGATTAAAGAAATGAATGAAGAGATCAAGAAAATATAGAAAAACAAGACATGAACATTAGTACTAAGGCCTAAAGACAAAAATGTGATTGGCACCAAATGGATTTTCATAAACAAATTGAATGAGAATGGAGATGTTACAAGAAACAAGGAAAGATTAGTCTATAAAGGTTATGCACAAGAAGAATGAAATGACTATAGAGAACCTTTTGTACTTATTTCTAGACTAGAAGGAGTGAGTATTATACTTGCATATGTTTCTTACAAAGGATTTGAGGTATATCGCATGGATGTGAAGTCTACATTTCTGAATGGGATACTTGAAGAAGAGGTATCCATTGAACAACCTAAAGGTTTTATAGATCCAACTCAGAAGAACATGGTTTGTAAGCTACTCAAGGGACTTTATAGACTGAAACAAGCACTAAGAGAATGGTATGAAAGATTGCACTCTTACTTAATAAGAATTTGATTTGTTAGAAAAAGTGATAACAATAATCTATATTTGAAAGGTGAATCTAATGATAAGATCCTTATTGTCAAATTTTTTGTTGATGATATCATATTTGAAGGTCATGATACTTTATGTAAGTCTTTTACTGATGAAATGAGGAAGGATTTTGAAATGTCAATGTTTGGAGAGATCAAATTCTTTATCATTTTACAAATTCAACAACTAAAGGAAGGTATCTACATCACACAATCTAAATACATTAAAGAAATCTTGAAGACATTTGGTATGGAAGACTCAAAGCCAGGAGGTACACCTATGATAATCAGATGTAAGATAACCAAAGATGACAAGTCAATAGAGGTAAATCAAACCTTATATAGATATATGATTGGAAAGCTGATGTATATTGTGCACAATAGACCAGATATTGCACATGATGTTGGAATTATAGTTAGATTTTCTACAAATCCTAAAGAGACACATATAATTTTTGTGAAAAGAATCTTGAGATATCTTAAGAACACCAAGAACTATGGAATGTGCTATAAGAAAGAAGACAATTTTAAACTTAAATTTTATGCAGATGCTGATTGAGAAAGAAATATTGATGATAGAGAAAAATTACTATTGCAGGAGCTTTCTTTTTAGGTGAAAGATTAGTAACATGGATAAGCAAGAAGCATAGTTGCATTTATTAGTCCACTACTGAAGCTGAATATGTGGCTATTGCTACCAACTACACTAATATTGCATTTATAAAACAATTGTTGGAAGGTATGAATGAAGAAGTCACAGACCTAGCCAGTTACAATCTATTGTGACAACACAAGTGCTATTAACATTTCAAAGAATCCAGTGATGCATGCAAAGATAAAGTGCATATCTATCAAATATCATTACTTAAGGGAGAAATTTCAGGAGAAATAGGTTAAATTAGAATATGTGAAGTCACAAGAACAACTTGCAGATATATTCACAAAACCCTTACCAAAGGATACATTTGCATACTTAAGAAGTACACTAGGGGTCAATCCCGCATCTAATAGTCACTAAAGTGATAAGGGGTTGCATCAACCTATTCTTTATCAGAAGATCTAATTATGTTGATGCAAGATATTCACACTTTGGGATTCCTAAGGTTGTGAATAAGATGAAAGACAAGATGAAACCGAGAATATCTATACATGCAAGGTACAAGAATCTAAAAAGGAACAAAAAAGATAGTTATTCAGATATTGAAGAGTTATTTTTGGTATTTCTATCAAATGAAGATATGACTATGGCATAAAATATTGGACAGATGATATTGTATCATCTTAAATTGGAAGAACTTCCATGTTAAGAGAGTTTAGCCCTTTGAGTGAGTTGTTTGGGGTCATGTTAAGTTCCTTAATTGGGTCTTTTCATGGATCCATCTTTCCCCTCTAATATATTGTTCTCTGCTCCTATTTTCACCTAATTTTCTGCATTTCCTAGCATTCTAGATTGAGGTCCTAGGTTTTTTGGACCTCAAGGTCAAAGATGACCTTGAGGGTCAATGAAGACCTAGACCCTGACCTCGGTCAGGGATGACCTCAACCTTGACCTAGGGTGGGGTCTACCTCATCTTTGACCCAAGGTTCAAATTTCAAGATCCCATGATTTCTAGATGTCGGGTTTCGAAAATATTTGTTTTCCTGCTTCTGGGTCAGCCATTTCAGGTTTCAAAAAGGTAAATAATTAAATTGGATTTAATATGGGCCCATTTCTATGGGTTAAGATTAATTGGGATTTAATTCCCCAATGTCGACCTTCTCTAGAGGTTTGTGCCCTAGTTCACTATAAAAGGAAGCCTTCCTCTCTCATTTTCTCAATCAAGCTTTGTGAGAACATCCACTTTTCATGATCAATACATCTAGCTCTCAAGTGAAAGCAATAAGGAGAAGTAAATCAAGAAAGGATTCATTCATCCTCAAGACTAGCATACATTCAAGCATTTAAGCATTCATCAAGGAGATTCATTGTTTTCCATTGAAAGATTCAATCTCTTTGGAGCCCCCTTGAAGATTTCTCCATCCACATTCATACAAGTCCATTCCTATGCAAAGATCCCTTCAAGATTGGTGTTGAAGATCAAATGCCATTGATTTGAGACATCCTACATTCATTCTACATCTATTGGAGCATCCCTACTTGTGGATTTGAGGATTCAAATTCTCTACAAGGACTTCAACATAAGCAAGGTGAAAAATTCCATTTGCTTTGTTTATGCATGTTACAATTTCAATTCAATTTCAAGGTTGATTCCAAATTTGGGTTTTACCAAGGGAAACCCCCCAAACAAACAATAAAAACCCTATTTTTCTTGTAGGTAGAGGTGTGAAACTGTGGATCTAAGCTTGGATTTGGATACCCTTTTCGGTGAACTTCTGAGATCCATGAACAAAGTCAAGGATGACCTTCAAAATCTCAAAGTAGTCTTTGACCTTTTATCAAGGTCAAAGACTACCTGCTATCAGAAAGATAAAAGTTTTCTAGGTTTTCTTCACCTCGGCATTTCCAGTCTGAAATAGGTTGCAGAATTACCTGAAACTACTCACAAACACTAGAAATTGGTATTTTTTAGATCTTCCCTACTTTGAGGTTAGTACTTGTCTTTCAATTATTTTAGATTTAAAGCATATACTCTTCATAGAAAAATATAAGATCTTCTTCTTCATTCATATTCTTCATAGATTGATTCAATTATGCATTAACCTTTTGGTTGATCAATTTGGATCTCTCCTTTGGGAATTTGGATTTAGTACTTGATCTCATATTTCCCACATATTTGAATAAGGTGAACACATTCCATATTTTAACATAATTCATTTTGGTGAACCTAACATACTTACTGTCCTTTCTTTTGTGGAATTAGATGCTTTATTATGTTTTATAGTGTTAGATCTTGCATGTATTAGATTCCTTTTATGTGTTTGCATCTCATATAAAATCAAAATATTTTGTGTTAGTTTAGTTCATTTTCATTTCATTGGTTTATGAGCTTTACTACCTTTAGTCCTACTTATAGCATTCCAGTTAGACGAAGTCATATAATCATGGGTGCTTTTGATCCTGAATCTTCTTCTCCTTTCCTTAGGATCCCAGATGATAATTTAATTCTTCATGATTCCAATCCTTTGATGGAGCATAGCTCTTCTCATTCATCCCATGATGAAGATGATGCTTTAAGAGTTCCTCCTGAACAAGTCCAAAAAATTTCCACTAAACTTGATAAAATGGGTAATTGGCTTCTTCAAGAAAACCATAATCAAGATTCTAGTCAATCTATAGAGGTTCTTAAGAAAGTCTTTCATGATAGTGATCAAGGTATTAACCTCTTGCGTGGTATTACTCACCTTGTGCATTCAAATGTTAAACCTTTAGGGTTGATTCATCCTATTAATAGTGTCGAACCTTCTTCTAATCCTTTACCTAGTATTCCTACCTATACTCCTTTGGTGACTATGATGGTTCCCTCAGTTCCTATGAGTGTTCCTCCTATTTCCCTTCCTACATCACAAACTTCTTATCATAATGTTCCTTTTACTTATTCCAATCCTCTTCCAACTGTAGTTCCTAGTGTTCCTCTAGTTGTGTCTTCTATTCATGTAGCTTCTTACACTTTACCTAGTGTTTCTAATGTTGGTACTCCTCCTATTTCCTCTAATGATTCAAAAATCATCAGTTTGGCTCAAACTATTTCATCCTTACAACAACAACTTGCATTCTTAACTCAAAATAAATTTAGTGTTCCTACATGTGACATGGGAAGCCCTTTGTCCTTAGATATCATTTGTACTCATGTTCCTCAGCAAGGTTATATGCCTCATCTTGAGAATTACAATGGAAAAGGAGACCACGTTCATCATGTTAAAACATTCCAAATCCTTTGTAGTGATTATGCTCATGACCATAGGATTTTAGCTAAACTATTTGCTAAAACTTTCCATGACAAGGCCTTATATTGGTATTGTTCCTTGCCTCCTTATTCTATGGATTCATTTCCTAAAATTTCCAATGCCTTTATTCAACAATTTCAAAACAACATTGGCCCGCAAGTGTCTTTGATTGATTGATGCATTGTAAACAAAGTGATAAGAAAAAAATGACTGAATTTATTGGTAGATTTAAGCATTTGCATGCTCAGATTTCCTATCTTGTTCCTGATATTGATATTCAACATATGTTTATTTCAAATTTGCAAAAGGATATTAGACATAAGATTCTGCTTACTGAATTTACCTCTTTTCAACAACTTTGTGCAGTGCTTCATCATTATAGATTACAGGTGAGTCCATTTGAGAGCAACACTCCAATGGCTACTATTCTAGTTGATAAAAGTGATGCCGCTCCTAATCCAAAAAAATTTCAAAAGTTCAACAATTATGTCAAGATAAACAAACAGGTGAATGTAGTTGTTGATCAAGTTGTTGTTGCATCTCACAATGCCACTTATGCATCCACTGCTTTTCAATTAAATCGTACATTTATTCCTCTCTCTAAATCATTACATGTTATTATGAATAGGTTATTAACTACTAATATGATTACTTTACCTCCTATTCGACCTCTTTTACCTACAATAATTGCATCTAAATCTTTTGATCCTAAAGCCTATTGTCAATATCACCATCAGAATGGTCATGATATTGAGAAGTGTTATTCTTTAAAACATAAGGTTCAAGATTTAATTGATTCTAATGCCTTATTTGTGGATAATCTATTAATATGATTTAGAACAATAGAGAGGGGGGGATGAATTAGTTGTTCTTAGGTCCTGATGTATAAAATAACTTTTCTTTAAATCAAATCAAGCAACCAAAACAAACTCGGTCATCACTGATTCAATAATAGAAACACATAACTTAGCAGTTCACTACCCAATTGGATCTAACTTGTAAAACACAAAAATGTTCAAACCCAAAACATTCACACAAGTATTGACACCAAGATTTATAGTGAAAAACCAATATGGGAAAAACCACTTTGTAACATGCTACTATTATTTTCACTCTTCTGAAGTGAGCTCGATCAAAAGCCAACCCTATCAAAGGTTACAATGCACACTGTCAAGTGTGACCTGGTTAAAGGATTACAATCACTCTGTTAAAAGTGAGCCTGGTCAAAGGACTTACATACACTCCATTAGAATGCAACCTTGTTCAAAGGATTTAACATATGACTGTTAGGTCAACCTCTATTAAAAGGATTTTGACTGTTACAATAGTTAGAAAGTAGCAGTAGTATTGATCTAAAAACATGCAACTCACTTTGCAAATATCAGATCCAATTCCGTACACAAATGCTGGTTTATTGACTTTGAAACTTTTCCATCTCCACTTCTGATCTGCTCAAAACTTTCCTTCAAGCAATCACCACATTTTTCTTTAGCCTTTTCACTTATAGAGTCAATAAAACTTTACTATTCTTCTAGCATCTACTTCACCCATGCATACACATACCTAATGCTTTGATTCCCTTAATACTTTCCTCTGTTAGGTTAACTTTTCTTTTTCCACTTAATCTCCTTCGTAGATCTTAGGGTTAGGTCAAATACATTGAATCTACCTACTTCATGTTCTTCATCTCCTCTTCTAGAATCATCTCAAATATCATAAAGATTTATAATAAAACATTTTACAAAGCATTAAAAGCTTCCATACAATCAATAAATAAAGTCAACATGTTTTACATAATCCAAGAATTCAACAATGTCGGCTCCATATCTAAATTCTCTTCAAATATAAAATTGCTGATGCTCGGTCAATACTGTGATCATCCACTCGGTCTCCATGTAAAATGCTCAGTCACTACTAAAACTATTTCCTTGGCAAATACTGTCTTCCTCGGCAATTTACTGATACTCGGTCAACACTAGATTTTTTCTCGGCATCCACTAACTCGATCGACTCTGTCATAACTCGACTTAAACATGATTTCTTCATTTTGGCTCGATCAAGCCTACCATTTTAGTCTTCAATCTTACTAAGATAAATAATACATTGTCTCATCATTGTACAACATAATCAAGTACACATTGTAGTATCAAGATAACTCAACCTTTCCTTAGGTGCTATTGTTACCAACCTTTCTTTCCCTTCTCACCATAGATATAGTACTTTCCTAAGTAGCAATAGTCTTACCAGTTAAAGTTTGACATCAATGACAATACAAAAATTATTTCAATTGTAGTTTCCAACACAATCTTGATGGTAGTGGGAATAAATCTATTTCTCCTCCTAATCAAAACCTTCAAATCTATATGAATCCTTTACCTGTGCATGATACTAATACCATTGCTCAGCCATCTTCTATGGAAAGTTTGTATGATTCAAAGATGGATGATCTTAATCATGTTGTTAATCAAGTGGAGCATGTTGGTGAAACTATATCTCCACCTCAACCTCAGATTCAATCTCAAGTTCAAGCTCAACCTCAACCAAAACCTAAGCCTAAATTGAAGACTCAACCTAAACTTTAAAAAAAACCTAATAATAAAAGACCTTGGGAACTTTTGATTACCTTTGATGACTCTGAGACTATTAAAGCTCCTAATGGTCCCCTTTTTATATATGCTAGGATTTCTTAGAAACCTACTTGTGGTTGTCTTGTTGATCCTACATCCTTAGTCAATGTTATTACTAAAGAAAATATTTTTATGAAAAGTTTACAATGCAATTCTTATGATACATCATATGTGTGGATTCAAACTTGTAATGGTTTTCTTTATCCATCGTTTCATTCTATTAACTTGTCGATTGAACTTTGTGGAAAAATTGTCAACACTACCTTTGTTGTTGTTCCTACTTTTGATTAGTTTCAAGTTAAGCTAGGTTTTTCATGGTTAAATGAAATGCATGCTATTGCTTCACCTATCCATAAGTGTGTTAAATTTTTTCATTATGAAGAAGTGAAGATGGTTAATCATAGTTTATATCAACCCTCTAGGCCTAGAGATTGTGCTGCTCTTGATTTCTTTTGGCCTTCATTACCTAACTCATGTCCTCCTCGACCTGATAATCTTTTCCATTCATATCAAGCATATAAGCATCATAAGATTCTTGAATGAAGTGTACCTCCTATGGATCTTAGTTGTGGTCTTTTTCCTACACCTTCCATATCTCCTTTAACTATGGCTTCTAATTCTATTAATAAAGTTTCTAATATTCTTGATTATCCTATTAATCTTTGTAAGAATTTGCCTAAGGAAAAGAATAAAAGCCAAGATCTAGAAGCTCAAGAGATAGCACAAGAGAGATAGGAAAAATAATCAAATAATTTATTATAGCTAATTGAATTGATTACAAAGTAGGAGTGCCTAAATATATAGGCAATGCAATAAGACTACATGATAAGGAGATGATAAGATATCACCCACAGAAGGTGGAATCACATGTCCACCAAAGGTGGATCATCCTCCATTGTACATAAAAGTATGTGAAACATGTGAAATAATGAGAGGATGATAATGTGATAAGAACACTAAAGGTGGATCTCACACACAAAGAGGTATGTGATGACAACTATCACACCTAAAGTGGAACTTCTCCTAACTATGTGCTAAAATGAAATGCAAACTCCTAAGTGTCACAATGACAACTAATATGCAAATACATTATCCTAAGTAAACTTAAGTAAAGTGTAATTAGTGAATATTTAATTACACCAATAGTCTTCCTAAAGAGTCTATGAAGGATCCTATGGTTGTTCCTACTAGTTCTCAACATATTTCAAGTAAAGAAAAATGGAATCGATCTGCTAATGAACATCATAAGAAGCATCGTTCTCATGCTAAGGTTTGTAATTTTGTTCTTCAAAGACTTCTACCTTCATTGGATAAACCTATGCATGATGTGTTAGAAGTTATTACTAATAATGATGTTAAGATTCATGATTATGATGATTCTATTTGTATCTCAGATCTTATTTTGATTAATTTGGATGAATAAGATAATCTTGATGATACTGATGATGTTAAGGATGAATATGAGACTATTGACATTGACATTGATTTACTTAATATGCTTTCATCACAATTAACTCTTAAACCTAGTAATGAACATGATGATTCTCAAGAGGATCCTTGTTTGGAACTGGCTATCATTCCTACTATGTTGGATGTAGTCCCTCTTGTGATTTACCCACCTTTCCTAAATGATATACAACAAGATGGGGATAGTAGGTGGCATGCTTGATTGACTTGTCCTTCGTGGTAGATTTGTTGTTTTTTTTCCTGTTGTACTGTGCTTCTCTCATAATGTATTTGCTAAATGTTGTTAGATTATTTTATACGACCCTTGTTACTCAGTTGGTGCAAGGTGATAATGGAATCAAACCTATTTTACAATTCCTCTATATGTATTTCTATTCATCTATATGTTGTTTCATGTTATGTTGTAAATGTGCTATTGTTCATGCATGTTTCCTTGTGTAATCTCCTTGGATTTGAGATGTGGTACCACTGATTCTTTTTTGTCTCCATGTCATGGTCTGAAAAGATTCTTCTTTGTATATCTTATGTGATCTTTCCACTTTTTTTATTTTAGTTCTACTTTCTTTGGGGAATGATGTTAATTCATTTGCAATAATAACATATATATATTTTCTTATGATCATATTGACCGCATGGTAGGTAGATCCCTTATGTTTTCTTTGTATGTTTATGTGGTATTTCCCTTGATTTGTCTTCGTCTGGGGGCATCTCAAAGTGGAAACATAATTAGTGGACTTGTTTATGTTTCCGTTAAAACCATTGCTCCTGTTAAAGTGTTAGCAATGACTTTAACATGGGGGCATATGCCCTGCTCACTTGTTGCACACATGCACTTCTCGATACGCATATATTTTTTTTCAAGATACTTTTCTCCCTCTTTGGATTAGTGACTAATCCTTAAAGCATGGATTTATATTAGGATCTCTTGATCCCATCAGTTTCAATTTTTTTTTTGATACCTTAAGGTCGGAGGTGTCCTTAAGACTGGATCTCTTTTGGTTTTGGTTTTGCTCTTAGAGAATAGAATATTCCTAAGGGTGAATCCTTGATGGGTTGACTAGTGAGTAGCCAAATTCACTAGGAGATTCAATTCCATCTTTCCAGTAGAACCCTTTCCTTGTGTGGTTCACAATAGGACATAAGTTTTCATTGGGCAAGATAATCTCTCTCTCTCTCTCTCTCTCTCTCTCTCTCTCTCTCTCTCTCTCTCTCTCTCTCTCTCTCTCTCTAGATATGTCTCTTTTATTGTGATCTTGCAGTTAATGAAGAATTGAGTCCCTAGGGGCTTGAGATTTCTCTTTGTCCCTTTGATTATTCTAAGATTATCTTTTCAGTATGAATTAATTTACCAAGAGTTTGCATCGAGTCCATACTCTTGCTAAAGTGGGGGCTTAATGTATCATCTTAAAATAAAAGTACTTCCATGTTAAGAGTGTTTAGCCCTTCGAGTGAGTGGTCTGGGGTCATGTTAAGTGCATTGATTGGGTCTTTGCATGGATCTGTCTTTCCCCCCTATTATTTTGTTCTCTTCTCCTATTTTCACTTATTTTTCTACATTTCCTAGCATTTTGGATTGAGGTCGTGGATTTTTTTGACCTCAAGTTCAAAGATGACCTTGAGGGTCAATGATGACCTAGACCCTGACCTGGGTCAAGGACAACCTGGACCCTGACCTAGGACAAGGTCTACCTCATCTTTGACCCAGGGTTCAAATTTTAGGATACCATGATTTCCAGATGTCGAGGTTCAGAAATATTTGTTTTCCTGCTTCTCGGTCTGCCATTTCAGGTTTCAGAATGGTAAATCCTTAAATTTCATTTAATATGGGTCCATTTCTAAGGGTTAAGGTTAATTGGGATTTAATTCCCCAATGTCAACCTTCTCTAGAGGTTTGTGCCCTAGCTCACTATAAAAGGAAGCCTTCCTCACTCATTTTCTCCATCAAGTTTTGTGAGAACATCCACTTTTCATGATCAAGACATCTAGCTCTCAAGTGAAAGAAAGAAGGAGAAGGAAAGAAAGAAATAATTCACTCATCCTCAATCCTAACATCCATTCAAGTACTCAAGCATTCATCAAGGAGATTCATTGTTAGCCATTGAAGGATTCAATCTCTTTGGAGCCCCCTTGAAGATTTCTCCATCCACATTCATCCAAGTCTATTCCTATGCAAAGATCCATTCAAGATTGGTGTTGAAGGTAAAATGCCATTGATTTAAGACATCCTACATTCATTCTACATCCATTGGAAAATCCCTACTTGTGAATTTGGCAATTTGAATCCTCTACAAGGACTTCAACATAAGCAAGGTGAAAACCTCCATTTTCTTTGTTTATGCATGTTACAATTTCAATTCAATTTCAAGGTTGATTCCAAATTGGGGTTTGACCAAGGCAAATCCCCCAAACAAACAACAAAAAACCTCCTTTTATTGTAGGTATAGGTGCAGAACTGCGGATCTGAGCTTGGATTTGGATACCCTTTTCGGTGAACTTCTGAGATCCGTGAACAAATTCAAGGATGACATTCAAAATCTCAAAGTAGTCTTTGACCTTTTATCAAGGTCAAAGACTACCTGCTGTCAAAAAGATAAAAGTTTTCTGTGTTTTCTTCACCTCAACATTTCCAGTCCAAAACAGGTTGAATAATTGCTCGAAACTACACACAGACACCATAAATTAGCATTTTTTAGATCTACTCTACTTTGAGGTTAGTACTTGTCTTTCAATTATTTCAGATTTAAAGCATATACTCTTCATAGAAAAATATAAGATCTTCTTCTTCATTCATATTCTTCATAGATTGATTCAATTGTGCATTAATCTTTTGGTTGATCAATTTGGATCTCTCCTTTGGGAATTTCAATTTAGTAATTGATCTCATATTTCCCACATATTTGAATAAGGTGAACACATTCCATAGTTTAACATCATTCATATATTATGGGAGAGGTGATTATGCATGAAATATCAGTTAGGAAAGAAGCTAACTGAAAGGGAGATAATATGCATTGAATAGATATTGTATAGTGATTAAATATATTAAAAGCATAAGCCAAGGGAGAGCTAACTGAGTCACAAAATATAGGCAAAGTTGTAGACACTTCAAATTTATTTTGTATTCTATGGTATATTTCATATTGTGTTGTCATCAATGTCAAATGAAAAGATTGTTAGAACTATAACTGATAAACTACTTGGAGAAAAAAATTGGAGAATGTGAAAATCATCACCGAGCTACTAAGGTATATGCGAGACATTAGATTAGTTGTTATATTGTCATTGATGTCAACTAGTTTTGACTTTACTTATCATGATACTTGAAAACATCTGAAAAAGGTAATATTGGTGAAGGAAAGGAGATATTAGCATGATGATGAGATGTATGAGGAATTTATGAATAAGGTATTCATTGTGTAACTTATTGATGAGTTTATGATAGTATGATAGTAATTTGATTGGCTTACATGATTCCATTAAGTATTGAAGATCAAGAATGTACAAGTTAATTTGGCCAGTATATGAAGAACTTAGTGTACACTAAGAAGGTGTTGTGTGCACAAAGTGTGGTATTAACTAAGTAGGAAGAAACTAACATATCATGGTATCAATCAAGTAGGAAGAAACTAATATATCATGGTATTGACCAAGAAGGAGAAATAAGGAGGAATATGTGATTGTCGACATGAGATGATGAGTTGGATGAATATAGAAGATTCCAAGGATAAAGAAATTTTTTTTTATGAAGATCTACAACTGAAAAAATTCAAAGATGATCAGATGATATAAGATTGAAAATGTTTCAAGGAACAAGTTTCGAGGAAGGTTGAAGAAGAAAAACCAGTGATGGAGATTAAGAGATAAAATCTATGGCTAAAAAGAAAATAGTTTACATGTATATATAAGGCAACAAGATATACTGAGAGAAGATAAGAGAGAGAAGATCACAACCCTATGAAAATTGTTTGTGCATACATGCGAAGCTGGTTACATAAGTTGAAGTGTGAATTGAAATATTTGGCATACCTAACTGGTTAATATGATATAATCAAGCATAATAGAGTTAGAAGAAGGAGAACAAAGATATTATGATGCCTAGAGTGATATTAAGCTTAGAATAGATCTGAGTATGAGAAAATGAAGTTTAATTTGAATCAGATCATATATTATTTCTTTTTAACCATTGTTACAGACAAAACTCTTAATCAAGTGAGACTTAACCATCTTTTTTTATTTCCTATTGATATTATATGAATGTTACTTTTTTTCTTGTTGACCCAAGTGAATGTATGGTCATAGAGAAATGTTAGTGATAAATCATCTAACAAGGTCACACCTAACAATGTGTTTTATAACCTTTAACAAGGTTGACTCTTAACCAAGATCACTTTAGAAGAGTGAAAATATTTTGGGTACCGGTCTGAGGTAGTTTCTCCCTTAACATGGTTTCCAAATTAAAAATAAAGTGTTAAATGTGTATGCATGTGATTTTTTGATATTTTACTTTACACATTATAATAACTTCTTAAAATGATATATGTTAAGTACTAGTTGGTTTACATTATCTAATAAGTTGGTTAATTAAACAGAAAGCTATAGTCGAGTTATTATCAAGTTATCTATTTTATTTTTTGAAGTTGGTATTATACATTAGAGATGAATTTAGGACTGTAGGATAACTGATCATAAATGATTAATCCCGCCTCTTAGTTATCTGACAGGCCTAAGCTCATGTAGAATTTATAGCACTAGATGTAGGTTCAAACCCTTGAAATGTGTTCTTAGCATTCTTCTTTACCCATGCTTTCTTCATCTTCTTGTGAACATCTTCTACACCCACTTTTTCCATGCCTTTATCAGTTCTCTTCTTAGTCCTTCTCCTATCAACCAAACCTTTTTTTTCTCACTATAGTTCCTATAGTACCTTGTAATATGTCCAAATCTATTGCATTTGTAGCACACAATATTCATTTGCCTATTGTTGTTGCTCATTTGATTTCTCCTTGTTCTACACTATTTTGCAATGTGACCAAATCCATTTCATGCATAGAACTTAATTTGTGTCTTTTATTTTTAGAAGAGTTGTTAATAATATTTCTACACTCACTTTCCTTATGACATTGATTTTTATACTTAAAACATCGACCAAAAAAATATGCATCTGTATGTGATAAAATCTTTCCTTTTGGGAGCAAGCTAAAAAAATCAAACATTAACAATAAACATGTTCTTCAAATAAAAATCTAACGTTTAATAGAACTTGCAAGAACCAACTAAGAAGCTTTCTACACAACCTCCAATGAGGAATAAGAAAATGCACCCAAGATTCACTTGATTTTAGCTCTTAGAGATATATGTGAGTGTTCTCTGCCAACATAATATTTAAATCCCACTATAATTTACAAATGATAAATACAAGAATAAAACTAATAACTACCATGAAAATGACATTGAATGAGCTCAAGGACTAGTTATGAAGATCTATCCTCAAGCTTTTAATATTGATGATCAAAGTAACTATGACATTCTGTCGACCATCATATACAAAGATGATAAGGGGCAAGGTGGGGATGAAAACCAAGTTGTCATCTATGTCGAGAGGGTTGACCAAAATTTTGACCCATTCTTTCATGGGCATCTGTGCAGATTGGCATCCAAGTAGGTAATGTGGTGTTTCCGCATAGGAACTCGAAAAGACATAGAGGGGGGAATGGGGATGAAAAATAAAGGATGGGGAGAGGGTATAGGATGCCAGAGATTGGATAGCAAGTAGTACAGAATAATGAATGTGATGATTGTAGATGGTGGAGGCAGCATTCTAGTCAAGGGAGAGCTTGCTAGACATGATGGGCCTAGCAGAGGAGCTGACACTGGCAGAGTGGGGACAGGTTGCACTGTGTGGCTTGGAGCATGTAAAGCTATGGTTGCAATTGAAATAAAATATAACTATATTGATCACATTGGTAGAGCGGTGGGATAGTCTAACCTCCAGCTTCCATTTTCCTACCAGAGAGGTGACAATCATGCTTTTTGACATTTAGAAAATCTATCAAGTCTTAATTTGAGGACTCACTCTAGAGTACATACAAGAGGTTGTAGATGTTGGAAATATAAGCAGGAAAGCAATACTGAGAGGGGGGGGGTGAATTAGATATTACCTAGTTTTATCCTTTTAATCTGATAAAACTTTATGCATGACATAAACAAAACTTGATCATTGTAAGAAACTAAACATATAAAGAAGCATAAATAAAATCACTCATAACACCATGATTTTGGTAACCTAGAAACCCTTGAAAGGTAAAACTAGGGTGGGGATGACACCCAAAAATCTTCACTGTACTACAGTAATAAGTTTTGCCTGTTAAGGCTTACAAAATATGATCAATTCATGATCTACCCTGTAAAAGGTTTGCTCTGTCAAAAGCTAAAAGACTTATATAGTCTACCTTGTTAAAGGATTTACAAACTTACAACAAAGTAAGCACTCAGTAAAGAGATTTACATAAATTCTGTTAAGACTACCTTGTTAAGAGATTTACCCTAATACACTGGTCAAAATGTCTCAGTACCTAATCTTTTGGTTTGCACTTGTATGCAGATTATGGATCTCCTCTTTACTGTATATTGTTGATCTCTTCTATTTGATCTTTATTGATTCTACCCTTTCACTGCTTAGCTCAGTCACTGGACTCTGTCTGAATACTTAACTATTCTGAATATACTTCTCTGATCATTTTCTCATACTCATTTGATCTCAATATCTCTTATCTCTCCAATTCACACTCTTCTCTTTGGCACTTGACATTAAATGTACTCGACATCAGTTAAAATTCCCTGTCACTCGGTAATCATTGATAGATGTAACTTAGCAAAAACTATACTTGGCATATTACAAACACATAGTGACCATGACTTTACTCGACAATACTACTACTCAACAAGTATACAATACATAGCTTGGCCTTCACAAAATAACTCGGTCATAGTGATGACCGACCATCATTGCCTATATATATGACTAAGTGTGAAGCACTAATGGTCAACAAAACTATAGAGATCTAAAATCTTCCCCTTTGACATTAGTGACAAAAACAATTTTTCTTGAAATTTGTACTTACAATTACAAAAAATATGTTTGTACTAGCCTAATACTCCCCCTGAGATATATATACATTCAAAATTTTTGTTGCTTGTCCTAGTTCAGTCCTTGTCTGTACTCATGTCATGATGATTCCCCCTTGTTTTTGACATGATGAATTTCTTCATCAGTAGGTAGCTCACAAAATTTCTCCAAAAAATGTTTATGGAGCACCATGATCATGTAGAGTGCATTTGTCCAAGTTGTTGAAGCAATGTTTAAAACTTTAGTCTGCACTTCTAAATCGACATCTAAATTGATGAGACTCTCAGCTATGGACAAATGTGGATCACTCTAGATTAATTCTTTAGCCTTTGCTAACTTTCTCTGTATACCCTCCAAATGAGGTGTCAAAATAGTTTGAATAGAGAGTAGGCAAGAATGAATCTTGCCATCATTAGCCATCAGCTCGGCTAACTTACCTTGGGTCTACATGATTTTGACATAATGTGCAGCACTAGTGTCTGCATCCAAGGTTAGGGACTGACTTGTAGCCTTAATCTCTTGCTTGAGAGTATCAAGCAATTTTTGATTCTCATCAATGAATAGTTCAACATTACATATTTTGGCCAATAGAGACTGTCCATTCACAACTAATCCCTTCATGTCCTTCACCAAATTGGATAGCTCAACCTGTTTCACTACTATCTCGGTAGATATCTTTTCCATCATTTTGGTCTCAAACCTCCGTTCTAACAATTCAAATAACTTATCACTTGCACAGCTAACTTCATTATTTACTTTCTGGACAATGTGTACAAGTTGTGCTAATGAATAATTCCTAAGGAATTATTCAACTTGTGCTAATGTACTCTCCCTTATTTCCTTCTTTGTTTGCAGAGCATACTCCCATTTCTATGCAACCCTGTTGCATAATTCCTTAGGAATTCTATTTTCAATTTGAATTGGCCACATCTTGAAAATGCATAACATTTCAAGAATAGCATCCTCAACTTTCTCTTTATCTCCAATGCTCATGTTTCCAAACTTTAATCTTTTCAACTCATCCATTGCTGCAGTGCTAGTAATCTTGAGACATAATTCATCAATAGTGAGTTTATGTGTACCCTATTGTGTAACCTTACCCTTTACTCCTTCATCACTTTTAGTTTCTCCCTCATCATCTTGTGTTAAAACAAGTTTCCTTCTCAGCTTCTTCATAGCCTTAGTTGACACTGACTTGGGTTGAGCGGATTTTTGCTTGGTAGATGCAGGAGACATCTTAGGAGTCTCAGCAATAGTTTGTCTAGTTCTAGGCCTAAGTGATGGTGTCTCTGACACTTTATGTTTCAACACTCTTTTCTTTGGCGGGGACTCAAAAATTACTAGTTTCTTCTCTTCTTCTTCTTCTTTTTCACTACCACTAGTTACACTTTGTTCATCTCCTCCCAATCCTTGGGTCAACTCTAGTGGTGCATCCTTCTCAAATTCTTTAACATAATTTTCCAAATTTTTCACTATCTTCTTTCTTTTCCTCTCTATGGTGGCAACCAATAATCCCAAAGAGATCTTGGATTTGGCTTCTTCAAATGTTCCAAAGTAAGGTGCTTTATTATCAATTTCTTTAGCTAAGAGGGTTGTGATTGCAACAATAGCTTCATCTATGTTGAGTTCATAGGGTAATGTCATTAACCATGAAACCCTAGGTAGGATTGCCTGTGCATAAGTAAAGTCTATGTCTACCATAAAACATATATCCTTACTATATTTCTCAATCAAAGATAGGGACCCTAGTCCTATTTCTCATCTTCTTCTTAAACTCAATGAAATAATTATCCATTATTCCTTCAAAATCATTACCAATCTAGTTTATAAAATCATTTATTTGAATAGTGATGGGTTTCTTCTTGTCCCATGTTACATATCCATGTGTAGGAAAACACTTCTTGACATAAAAGAACAGATAGATCAGTAAGGAACTGAACTTACACATAGAATTCTTTGCCATCCAGATGGAGTTCAAGTTCTCAACAAGTTGAGTCAGTTGGAGCTCAGAAAGGTCATACGTGTGTCCTTTCTTGATTATCTTCCATGCCTGGTCCACTACCATACAGGGGACGTTGTCCAACTGACTAGATTGATAGAACTTGTGCAAGATGACTCTAACAGAAAAGTCAATTTCTGGATCAGTTATGGTGGAAATTTTCATTCTTCATTTGTACCAAACTACCTGGGTGTTAGCTTGAATATCCTCCTTTCCTACACATTTCATCATTCTTTTTCCTTCAATTGTAGGGTAACTAATGACTTTATGTATCATTTCCTTTGTGATCTTCACTGGTCCATCTTCCATCCATAAATGCATGTCATGTACTCAACTCAAAATGATCTTTATCCATTCCACTTTGAAATTTTGCAAGAAATTTAGGGCATGCACTAACTCTTGATCGGAAACAACCTTATGTTCTGGCTTCAGCACTCCGTTGAAACATAGTTTATCATATGCTTCCCTGATCTCATAATCACCTATTTCTCTAATTTTACACATATAGCAAGACCTAACATTGTTCATCAATAACACATTCTATGGAATGGAAGATAGGGCTCCATTCAAATCTCCTTTAATAGCACTATCTGATATTGCCTTGAATACCTTTGGCTTGCAAACTTGATTCCTTACAAGTTGCACATTGAAAACTTCCATCCCTCATTTCTTGACTAGTGCAGATGAAGATGATGCCATTTTAAACTATAATTTTTGAAAAGAAAATATTTACTCAGTAAAGTACCTTTTTTGTTAATAACCCTATAGATGAATTTTATCGATGACACACTAAGAAAATTTAGAATTGCTTTGCTTAATCTAGTTTCACAAACTCTAAATTGCTCTCTGAGATCTCAAATAGCCTGGTGAAATGAAATTAACAACTTTCTGCTTTATAGAATCTAAAAAATAGAATTAGGGCCTCATAAATGCTCCGTACAAGTTTTGGTGGATTACAACTATCTCGGCAAACTTACAAGCTCGATCGATATAACTATTGCAATATAGCTCGACATACATAGAATTTTGGCCATAGCAGGTGCTTGACATACATTGATAGCTCGGTCAAGACACTGATGCTCAACATCAAAAATGAAATTCTCTATTTTTCTCAAATATATCCTAATACATCTTTATCTAGGCAGATGTGGACTTTTGCTCACTTCTATGTTAGGAACTAATGAAAGATAAGAATTTGCAAGACTCAATTCCAAACATACCTTCCAAGCTTAATTAGAAGAGGTTTGATCACTTGATCCATTGGATTGGGTGATCGCAAATGTGCTAGCTTTGCGTGAGTTTTCTTCTTCTTTCTTCCTCCATCTCTTTTCCATATGATTCTTCAGTTTCTCACGGATATCTTCATTCTAATTATTGTCATTGCTTGGCATAGGTGATCTACAATCTTTCTTTAAGTGACCGACCTTATTACATTTGTAATAGACCATGCTTCCATTCATCCATCTTTTAGATTTGCCTCTTAAATGAGTCTTCATGCAATTTTCTCCAATGTGTCCATATTTACCATAATAATGGAAATTATAGCAAGTGTTGTAATCCAAATTGTAATAGTTATGCTTTGTGACTGGCTTGATTTGTTCATTTGATGACCACCTTGGTCTAGATCTACATTCAAATGCTTTGTGCCCATATTTCTGACAATTGAAACAACTTCCTTGAAACTTGGGTGAGGTGGATGAATTGATAGCCTTAGATCTACATTCATGTGCTTGATGTCCATGCTTCTTGTAGTTAAAACAATGTCCGTTAAACTTAGGTTTAGAATTAGACTTACCATGTTTGCTTCTGTATATGTTAGTTGTATGTCTTGGCTTTCCACAGTGACGACATGTGGGCTTGGTGTTCTTTGGTTTAGCAATATTTTGTTCTCCTTTCTTTGATAATTCTCCTTCTTTAGTAGATGAATGTTCATTCAGTCCAAGTCTAGATCTATCACCAGATCTTCTAGGTGATCTTAATAGCTCTTCAAAATATTTTGCAGCTTCATTGGGTTTTTTTCATCCTTTCATTGATTTCCTTTTCAGTTCTCAAATCATGTTTCAACTGATCATTTTTAGACCTTAGTTGATTGATTTCCATATCTTTCCTACCCAATTCCTAATTAACCATCAGTAGTTGATTTACCATGTCTAGGTGATTATTAATCAACCTTTGCATGTCACTTGTTCTTTCATCTAGCCTGTTTGTAATTTATCTTTTGTCTTCCTTAGCCATTGTCTTATCATCTTCAGCTTTCTTTTTCTGTTCCACTAATTCACAAAGTCTGATAGATTGAATTTCTTGTTCTCTCCTTAGAGTTCTGATGTCATCATTTAGTATGGTATTTTTCTCCACTAGTTCTTTTATAGCTTTATCACTCTCAGCAGAGTTACCATTGTCAAATAGTCTAGAGATGTCTCCTTCTTTGTACTGTGGCTCATTTTGTTGAATTGCAATCTCTCTTCTCTTGCTTAAGGATTTCTTCAATTCTCCTCTGGCTACTTCCAGTTTTTGTAATGCCAATTGTACTTCAATCTTTTGATTCTCTATGATCTTCCCCAGTTTATAAGCTTCCATTTTAAGATCTTTTTCCTCACGTGGTTAGACTTACTTAAGAGAAACCTTGCTGATCTGATACCAATTGTTGGAAATATAAGTGGGAAAGCAATACTGAGAGGGGGGGGGGGGTGAATCAGATATTACCTACTTTTATCCTTTTAATCTGATAAAAATTTATGCATGACATAAACAAAACTTAATCATTGGCATAAATAAAATCACTCATAACACCATGATTTTGGTAACCCAAAAACCCTTGAAAAGTAAAACTGGGGTGGGGATGACACCCACAAATCTTCACTATTGCAGTAATAAGTGTTACCTATTAAGGCTTACAAAATGTGATCAATTCATGATCTACCCTATCAAAGGTCTTCTCTGTCAAAAGCTAAAAGACTTATATAGTCTACCTTGTTAAAGGATTTATAAACTTACAACAATGTAAGAACTCAGTAAAGAGATTTACATAAAGTCTGTTAAGACTACTCGGTTAAGAGATTTACCCTGATACACTAGTCAAAATGTCTTAGTACCTGATCTTTTGGTTTGCACTTGTATGAAGATTACAGATCTCCTCTTTACTGTATATTGTTGATCTCTTCTATTTGATCTTTCTTGATTCTTCCCTTTCACTACTTAGCTCTATCACTGGACTCTGTCTGAATACTTAACTATTCTGAATATACTTCTCTGATCATTTTCTCATACTCATTTGATCTCAATATCTCTTATCTCTCTAATTCACACTCTTCTCTTTGTCTAGATCTTGACCTTATATAATAACAAAAATGTTTTATCATTTCAAGATCTACAGTTCAGATTTATTTCTATTGCCGCCTAAGCTATACAATTTTTTGATTGGCTCTAGGCATTACATGGGGATCAATGATAAAAAGATGGATGTGTAATTACCTCTGTAATTACCTCAATAGATAAAATACAAAACATCATTATCACCAAAAATGGTTTGCCTCGATCATTGTGCCATTCCAAACTTGTATGTCATTCCTGGCTAACTTGGCAATAGCTTTTCCTGGCACTCAACATTAATTGTACTTGACATCGGTTAAACTTTCCTATCACTCAGTAATCATTGATATATGTAACTCAGAAAAAACTATACTCGGCAAATTACAAACACATAGTGACCATGACTTTACTTGGCAGTACTACTACTCGGTAAGTAGACAATTCATAGCTTGGCCTTTAAAAAATGACTCGGTCATAATGATGACCAACCATCATTGTCTAGATATATGACAGTGTGAAGTACTAATGGTCAACAAAACTACAGAGATCTACAATAGAGCCCTCTGTGGAGGCAACATTTGGTTGTTCCTATGAGCTACTACTGACATCCATAAAGTGGTTGTCATGGAGAGTAGCTATGATAGCCTAACCATAATTGAGGTGAGTGGCATTGTACTTGGAAGGGTTGATTGGGGGGAGGTTAGTGCCAGATTTGGTAGGGCGTGGGTTTCTTTTGGGATGGTCACGAGTATTGATCACCATGTTGGAGGACGATGGAGAGAGGTATTGTTGGGGTTACATCATTGTTGGATAGTTATACTATAATTTATATTTGTGTGCCTATTGGAGAGGCACGACACTAGGGTGAGGAGAAAACTTATTACTAGTGTGGGCTTGTGAGAATATTGCAGTACCTTGACTGATCCGATTATAGGAGACCCAGGTGAGATATGACCCCTATGTTGTTCAGAAGTAAAGTCCACCAAGAAAAATAAGAGGGGGGGGGGGTGAATCATTTATCAAATAAATACAACTCTTATCAACTTCAATAGATTTTAACCATGTAAGAAATGGAATCAACAACCATAGAAAGATATACATACACAATAACACAATGACAAAAGATATGTTGACTAGAGAACCTCTTGATCAAAGAATAAACCCTGGTGGGAATGATGCCCACAAAAGATGTACTAATAGGAAAGATCCTTATGAGAGGATGGACTCTATTAGGAGTCTTATGAAATACATTTAGTACATATGAGTCTATGCTAGGAGACTTTATATCCCAGCTAAAAGATTCTAACTCTATTCAGAGTTATGGAAGACAGAATGACCCACTACCCAAATAACTTCAGGAGTAAGATCACTAAACACAATGTCCAACTGATCTTTGTATTACTCAATAGAATAATACCAAAATATTACTGATCTCAACAACTCAATACTCCTTCTTTGACTATTCCAAACCACATCAACTGCTTCATCAGATCTCAATACCAGATCTCTATACTTCGCATATCCTCTTCCAACAAGTATTGCATAATTCCACAGCTCACTTTAAAATAAAATACATAATTACATGCTACAATAAAGAAAAAATTCCTTCCTTTATACCACACTCAAATAATTACAAATGAATCATCATAAAAATTACAAAATAAAATCTTCCACATGTTACATTAAAATTACACAAAACTGTCAGCTTCCAATTAAGATAATTCTTCACTCATGTGACCTTGGACCTTGTGCTCACATACATGTCACTATCATAATGTCTTCAATTTTTGTTCAACTTTTCATGATCAGATTCAATCTTGATTAGGAGGTATCATCTTATTTCCACAAACTGCTACTCAGGAACACTGCCTGAATACTACTTCCACTAAGTTCTACATAATTGTCATGAATAAATGAATTTCCATACGTGATCTTAACCACAATCTTATAGAACATCATAGAGTTACTATTCAACTCCACATAGCTTCATCTTCAATATCCCATGTGCGCTAACTCAAACACTATCTACTTCTCTTCTAATCTTCAGTAGATCACTATGTTGACATCAATGACAATCATAGTCATTAATGAAACAACAACTACTATAGAATGGTTGTGAATACTCCCCCATAGGATATATTCAGCATTCATTCCTAACAATATCCCCCATTGGTATTGATGGCAACATAGATGAAAAAAAATCCAAGCTGCATGAATAACAACACTGCAACATTGCTGCTCTAAAAATACTTTCAAGTCCTCTTCATCAATCAAATCTTGCTTCATTTTCCTATTCAATTCTCTCTAATAGATGGCTTTTCATGTATACTTCTCCCCCATTGACATAAATGATAGATGTTTCATCATTATGTCAACAACAACTTCAATGTCAAAAGACACTTTTCAGAAAATACATTCACTAGAGTCCTCATGTCTCAGCTCAGATACAAAACTCCCCCATAGAGGAAGTACTACCATCTAATCTAGAAGAAAGATAAGGGTCATATACCACTAGAAAAATGCAAAAATATTCATCACCTCTCAAAAGTAGGCTAGGGTATAACCCCAAGCATACCTCTTAGATACTCAAATGTATCCTTAGGCAAAGGTTTTGTAAATATATCTGCAATCTGCTCTTTGGTAATTATATACTCAAGTCTGACTTCTTTCTCTTCCAATTTCTCTCTCACTACATGATACTTTATTTCTATATGCTTTATCTTATAATGTAATACAGGATTCTTTGACATACTAACTATGCTGGTGTTATCACAATGTATAACAATAGGCTCAAAAAATTTTATTCCAATATCCTTCAGCATTTGTTTCATTCAAATTATCTGATTACAATTGTTTGCTACTGCTACATACCTTAATTTTCTTGTTCTTTGTGAAATACAATTATGCTTCTTGCTTAGCCAAGAAACCAATCTTCCTCCAAGGAAAAATGCTCCACGACTGGTGCTCTTTTTTTCATCAACATTGCCTCCCCAATCTACATTTGTATATGCACATAGGGTAAAATCATTAGATTTTTCATACCACAATGCATATTGAATTGTGCCTCTTTACTACTATATATTGTGATTCTCTGGGTTTAGCTTGAAATCTTGCAACAATTCCAACTGCATGTGATATATCTGGTCTTTTATGACTTAAATATTCCAATCATGTATTTGTACTTTTTCTATTCCATTGCAGGAGTCTCATTTGTGCTAGATAACTTGTGTCTAGTTACCATAGGTGTTCCAACTAGTTTATAGTTCTCCATTCCAAATCTCTTCAATAAATCATTCAAGTAATTTGTCTGACTTACAAAGATGCCATCATTGTTCTATGTTGTCTGCAATCCTAAAAGGTATTTCATTTCACTAATCATACTCATTTCAAATTCAGTCTTCATTTCATCTGCAAATGTATCACTAGCTTCATCTTCTCCTCCAAAGATAATATCATCAACAAAAATAACTACAACCAACAAACCATTTTCAATTTCTTTTGTGTATAGGTTTCTATTAGCTGTGCCTTTTGTAAATCCTAATTTTATCAAATACTTATCCAATCTTGCATACCAAGTTCTAGGTGCTTGTTTTAGTCCATATAAAGCTTTCTAAAATTTACATACCATATCTCCTTCTTTAGTTAAAGAAAAACCTTCACACTTCTCAATGTAGACCTCTGTTTCCAATTCTTCATTTAGAAATGTTGACTTCACATCCATCTAATACACTTTAAATTTCTTATAGGTTGCATAATCCAAAAATATTCTTACTGCTTCAATTCTTGCTACTGGTGCAAACTTTTCTTCATAGTCAATTCCTTCTTGTTGTGAGTATCCTTTACATACCAATTTTTCTTTGTTCCTTACAACTTCTCCTTGTTCATTCATCTTGTTCCTAAATGCTCATTTAGTTTCTATAACATTCTTATCCTTAGGCCTAGGGACCAATTCCCAAGTCTTGTTCTTTTCAATCTGATCTAGTTCTTCCTTCATAGTTTTTTTCATGTCAGAACTCCTCTATCTATGCTTCCAATAATCTTCTCAATAGGATGATTTCTTGATAGATTCATGTTAGGTGTCATTGTCTCAGTTCTTATTTCTACTATAGGTTCTTCAATGATTTCTTCACTATGCTTTCATTCAAAAAATCACTATTAGTTTCATAGAATAATTTAGTGTTCTCTGGATTAGTTCTAGGATGAGTTCCTTCATCTGATTCATAATCAAGCATTCTTTCCTAAACTTTGAACTTTTCATCAAATTTAACATTTGTGCTCTCAATAATAGTCTTAGTTCTTTTATTATAACATCTATAAGCTTTTCTCTTTAATTAATATTCATGAAATATACCTTCATCACTTCTAGGATCAAACTTTTCAATGTCATCATCTCTCTTAATATAACATTTTCTTCCAAAAATTCTAAAATACTTAACTGATGGTGCATGTCCAAACCATAGTTCATAGGGTGTCTTGTATGTATCTACTCTAATATGTACTCTATTCATTGTATACACTGTTGTGTTCACTGATTCTATCCAGAATATCTTCACCAAGTCATTTTCAAATAGCATGGATCTTGCTACTTTAGTTACTAACCTTTTTCTTCTTTTTGTAATACCATTTTGTTCAAGTGTCCTATGGGATGAAAATTGTTTCTTAATACCATTCACTTCACAAAAATGGTTAAATTCTTTTGAAGTAAATTCTCCACCTCTATTTGATCTCAAACATTTAATCTTCATTCTAGATTCATTTTCAACTTTGTTCTTAATAATCTTAAACTTATCAAATGCTTCAGACTTTTCTTTAAGAAATACAATCCACATCATTCTTGTAAAATCATCAAAAAGAATCATAAAATACATTTCTCCATAGAATCCTCTAGTCCTTGTGGGACCACTGAAATCTGTATGAACAATTTCCAACTTCTCTGTTGTTGTAAACTTCTTGCTTGGAAATGAGCTTCTCTTCGATTTAGCCATCACACATTCCTTGCAAATCATGTTAGTAGGCTTCATAATTTTAGGCAAATCTCTTACTACAAGTGTAGTAGTTACTTTCACAATGTTATCAAAGTTTATATAACAAAATCTTGTATGTCATAACCAACTATCATCAATCTTAGTAATCAAGCATGTCATCTCAGTAGGATTCAACTGAAATACATTACTTCTAGTTCTAGATCCAATACCAATCAAATTACCATTCTTGTCTTTGACTACACAAGTTTTCTCAGTAAACCAAACTTGATATCCCTTATCAACTAGCTATCCAACACTCAAAATATTATGTTTCAATCCATCCACAAAGTAAACATCATCAGTATTAGTCTTTCCATCAAGAGTAATAGATCCTATACGTTTTATCAAACAAGGTGCATTGTTTCCAACTCTAACAAATCCTCCATCATAATTGTTAAAATTTATGAACTTTTTCATGTCTCCAGTCATATGATGTGAACAACCACTATCTATAACCCAATCAACTTTCTTTTCTAGTTGAGAAATTAAAGATTTTTCTTCCTTAACTTTTGTTTCAAGATTTTCTTCTTTTATTGCTATAAATCCTATATCATCATTCTCAGTATCAATTTCACTTAAAGATTTCTCCATACTAGCCTCAAGTTCTTCATCATTAGCATAATAAAATTCTTTAGATCTCCTAGGTTTAAAGTTATTTCTATAGTTATTAACTCTCTTAGGACATTTAGATGCAAAATGACCATATTCTTGACAAGTCCAACATTTAAAAATTTTCTTACCGTCTAGTTCTCTTTTCACAAGCAAGGCAATACCTTCTTCAATCTTCCCATCTTCTTCATTTCTAGATCTTTTTCTGCTAGCATAATCTCCACTTACACTAATGCTTTGTGATAAAGTAGGGAAAACACTAAGTGCACTAAATACTATCTCCATTCTAGGTAAGTCTCCTGATTGTCTCAAGTTCATCTTTGCTGATTCTAATCTTCCAAGAAGAGTTTCTCTAGCAAAGTTCTCAGTACAAGGTATAACTTGTTCAATCATTTGTGTTGTCTTCTTAAATGCATGAGTCAATGTCCTCAGAATTTTCCATATCACTTCATTCTCTATCTTGATTCCTTCACAATATTTTATACCTACAACAATCTCTGACATTCTACCAGTATAGCTTCTAACAGATTCATCTTCCATCATTCTTATATCTTCAAATACACATATCCAATTATGTAATCTGACTTTCTTTGCATGTTCATCACCTTCAAAAGTAGATTGTAAAGCTAACCAAATTTCATGAGATGTTTTTCTAGATATTTTACCTGACTATACTCATTTTTTGAAAGGGCTGACAAAAGTGCTTCTCTGGAAAGTATGTTACACATGAATAGATCTCTTTCCTCATTAGTACATTCTTCAATATTGTCTTCATCAATGATAGTCTTCTGATTCTTTGTGATTAACAAATAACCTGGTCCTAAATAGAGTAAATGTGTCTTCATCTTTTCTTTCCAGCTGTCAAAATTTACTCTATCAAACTTAGGGCTTTCTTTCCTAAAATGACTCTCCATGGATCTCTTTAATCTATTAAAATTTTCCTTCAAGGACCTGCTTCTCTAATACCAATTGTTAGAAAGTAAAGTCCACCAAGATAATTGAGAGTGGGGGGGAGTGAATTATTTATCAGATAAATACAACTTTTATCAACTTCAATAGATTTTAACCATGTAAGAAATGTAATCAACAACAATAGAAATATATGCATACACAATAACACAATGACACAAGATATGTTGACTAGGGAACCTCTTGATCAAAGAGTAAACCCCGGTGGGAATGATGCCCACAAAAGATGCACTAATATGAAAGTTCCTTGTGAGAGGATGGAATTTGTTAAGAGTCTTATGAAATAAATTTAGTACATATGAGTCCATGTTAGGAGACTTTGAATCCCTGCTAAAAGATTCTAACTCTGTTAGGATTTATGGAAGATAGAAGGACCCACTATCGAAACAGCTTTAGGTGTAAGATCACTGAACACACTATCCAAATGATCTTTGTATTACTCAATAGAATAATACCAAAAGATTGCGAATCTCAATAAATCAAGACTCCTTTGACTGTGCCAACCACACCAACTACTTCATCAAATCTCAATACCAGATCTCTATACTTCGCATATCCTCTTCCAACAAGTATTACACAATTATGTAACTCACTTTCAAATACAATACATAATTACATGCTACAATAAGGAAAACATTCCTTCCTTTATACCACACTCAAATAATTACAAATGAGTCAGCATACAAATTACAAAATAAAATATTCCACACGTTACATTGAAATTACATAAAATTGTTAGCTTCCAATTAAGATAATTCTTCACTTGTGTGACCTCAAACCTTGTGCTTATGTCCACATCACTATCATCATGTCTTCAACTAATTTTCAACTTTTCATGATCAGATTCAATCCCAATTAGGAGATATCATTTGATTTCCATAAACCGCTACTTAGGAACACTGCCTGAATACTTCTTCTAGTGATTTCCACATAACTATCATGAATAAATGAATTTCTGTACACACTCTTAACCAAGATCTTATAGAACATCATAGAGTAAGTCCTCAACTCCGCATAGCTTCATCTTCAATATCTCATGTGCACTAACTCAAACACTATCTTCTTCTCTACTAATATTTAGTAGATCACTATGTTGACATCAATGACAATCACAGTCATGAATGCAACAACAATTGTTACAGAATGGCTATGAATACTCCCCCATATGATATATTCAACATTCATTCCTAACATATGCATGAAGATATTAGTCACTAATTCTCTATGAGTCGGTTGATTCTATTGGGCACTAGAAGCAAGTACTAGATGATATGCAGAGCTTCAAATGGATACCATATGCAGGGTGTGAGGCATGGTACCACCAGGTGGCACAACAACAAGACTACACATAGGATAGGTGGGAGGAATTCTTGTATTTGAGGTTTACATAGATAGATTTTCAATTGATAGGTTGGATACTATATATGATCCCCTGATACATGCCATCACAAGTAGCATAATAGTTTAGCCAAGTACATGACCAAGTACCAGACTCATTTCTTCATCCACTAGTGACATGAGAGGTGGGGACTTTATGGGGACTAGGAGTGGATTTATGAAGTTCTAGAGCATCCTAGGTAGGTATGGTAGTAGTACCCTAGCAACATGAACATGCTCAAGTATGGGATGTAAGAGTGACACTTGCTTATGCACAATGGTGGGTAGTACAACAACCCATCTGATTAATGTTACCATATGTAGTGCCCGCAACAAAGTAGCCTACCAAAGGAGGAGATGGATTTGGGGTAGACAAAGATGGGAATTGAGATGACAAAGGATATGGGGATGGGCTCGGAGGAGGAGGAGGACATGGGGCTGAAGGATGAGGAGTTAGGGGTAGTGGTAGGTGATAGTAACACATTGTCAGGGGTTAGTACATGAACCGGTGAATAGAGAACCACCATTGATACCACATGTGCAGGATTAGGCATAGGGGTAGGGATAAGTAGAGGAGTATCCTCTAGCTCTAACATAGGGATAGAGACTATGACCTAGTTATATATCCTAGTAGGTACATGACATTGTTGTGGCAGAGCATGGTAGCCTAAAGATAGAGGTCAGTAGGGTAAAAGGGCTACTAGCTACCACATAGGCATTAGAGATGAATCTTTAGGTGGAGGTAGCCAGAGTACAAGGTCTATTAGCTACAACTTAGGTAGTTGAGCTCAGTCTATAGGCCAAGGTGGAAAAGATATAAGGATTATAGGTAGGGGAGTGAGTATGAGCAGACAGTGCTAAAAGTGCTCTAGATAGGTTACATGCCCAGCTAGATAGTGGTGAGTTCACAATTATGGTGACCCAGATAGAGGAGATGAAGGGACATGATTGATTGATAGAGAAGTTGATAGAAGAGTTATAGGTGTTGACCTAGGAGAGGGACCTATACCATCACCAACTCGAGTAGTATAGGGGCTAGCGAGAGATCACAGTACAAGTGGTGACAAGTCTGGGGGTTATGTAGGTGGTGCAAGAGACTTTCATTGCTCACAAATGAGAGATGAAATCCATTAGGGAGATGGAGTATTACCATGGTTTTTATTATGAGGTTGTTCTTGAGGGACAAAGGGTTGTGATATACAGGAAGGGGGGTCACAGGCCTTAGTAGGGATGAGACCCCTTGGAGATAGAGGGGGTGATGGTATAGGAGGGTATGGTCCTTCCACACAGTTGACATCATGATCCTTACATGTTATTGTTTACACTTGTACAAATTTTGAGTGATATATGTGTAGTGGTACTTGATATATACATGTATATACATTTATGTATTTGATGGACTTGTACATTTGATTATTTTATATATATACATGATTATGATGGTTCTATATGATGTTGTATGAGTTGATTCTTCTATGAATATGTTTTTCTAATACTATTATGGACTAACACGTGTGATGCAAGATGCAAAATATATGTTGATATGTGTATGCTGTAGGTTTATATATGTAGTGGATTATATGATTAAATGGATGTATATATGTATGTAAATGTGATGTAATGATTGAGATAATGAGTAAATGCATATGTAATAATGGTTAATGAAAAGCTTAATGAGTAATGTAATAATGGATGAATAGAATAATGAGTAATGAGTAAAATGGATAATGATTAATGCAACAAAATGAGCTAATGATTAATGAATGAGCTAATAATTAATGAGTAAAATGGATAATGATTAATGGTTAATGAATGCAATAAAGTAATGATTAATGATTAATGAATTAATATAATGATGATTAATGACAAAATAAGCTAATGATGAATGTAATAATGATAATAATTAATGGTTAATGCAAAGAAATTAACTAACTAAAATGCAAGAAGTGTGTCAAATATAATAGATAGGAGCAATCAACGAGTTGTAGGAAGGGAGAATAAATAGAAACCATGTCAATAGTAATATGCAAATGTGACCAACAAAATGCATTCTAACTACATGACTTTTGTGAGATTTATATTATGTTTTTGTCAGAGAGAAAACCCTATTTTGATATTCCAAAAGGAGGTGTGAATCATGTGTTATGAAAGCATAGATGAAATTGTTTTGTTGTGTGGACTAGACTCTTAGGAAGACTAGATAACTTTAGGGATGTAAGTGTAGGTTTCCTAATCATGAAAGAACCTATGACATATACTTATTCGAGAGGTCTGGGTGTACTGATGTCTGTTTGAAAGGACATGAGTATGCTAACCCATTGCTCCCAGTAAGGTATGCATAATCATGAATAAAAAACTAACAAGAACATGCCTAAAGTATCAGCAAATAGATCACACTGCAATTGACATATGCATCAATGTTTACCATTCATAATATAACAAGATATGAAAGATATAGAAAATCATGAGTAGGATCCATTGACACAAAAAGTTAAAATCAACAAAGAAGACCTCATTACCAAGTGGTCATTCGGTCCACATTTCTTGCCATGAACATGAGAAGATTTGATGAGTTTGATTTGAGCCGACCGAGGAAGGACACATTTTGTAGGGAAAAGATTGATTGAATTCAAACATATATTCTCTAACAAAAGATGTGAAAGGAACAAGAACTCAGAGATTTGATTTCAATATTGATTTTTTTTTTGAGAGTATCTTGTTTGTGATCACCGTGTTTGGGAAAATATCACTGTGATGAGATTAAGCTCAGCTTGCTAGGAATTGCACATGGATCTTTATGGAAATGAGGGAAGCGATAATGAGAAACTAGGATGAGGATGGGAATGAATATGTACAGTGGGTGAGGGAAGACAATAGATATAAATCTACTACCATAGTACATGAAATAGGTTTTTACCATGATACTTTCCCAAAGTGCTTGTTTGCTAAGTTTTCACTTGTTGGATGAATTTATTTATTTATTTGCTAGGTGTCTATTGACCATTTTTTATCCAAACAATGATTTTTTCAAGAACATTTTCTACTGTTTAGGATTTTCTTCTTTTTGGATTTTTATGAGTTTATCAGGATCTTTTTTTATTTTTAACATTTCTTCAAGAATTTTTCTATTTTTTTAGGGATTTTTTCAAGTTGTTTTCTAATTTTTAGGGATTTTTTACTAAATGAACATAGTATAAGAACTAAATGTTGAGATATGCATAAAACTGCTTTAGATGTACAATATAAACAGGATTAGGGAGCGGATCTCCCTCAAGTGTGGCAATCTAATATGCCCTAGAACTGAATTTAGCAATAATAATAAAGGAACCTAGCCAATTGGGTTCAAACTTCCCTTTCTTTTCTCATCTTTGAAGATTCTTTGTGTTATGCTACAGAACCAAGTCACCAATGTCAAACTTACGAGGTTTGATCTTCTTGTGGAATTGTAAGCATAGATGATTTTGATACACACAGAGGTGGTTAAGAGCATTAAGGCATATCTCATAGAGGAGTTGCATCTATTGCAAGAAGATAACCCTATATTATTCTTCAGACATTAGGTTCTTGAGAGAAATACTGAGGGAATGGAGCTCAATTTCAATGGGTAAGATATTCTTAGATCCATATACAAGAGTGAATAGAGTGGCACTAGTGGAAGTATGGATGGAAGTGCAATATTCTTAGAGGGAGGGATTGAGTTGCAAGTTCCAATCATGGCCAACATCATCAATAGTCTTTTTGAGGATTTTTAGGATTGTTTTATTTGTAGCCTCAGCTTGATTGTTTCCTTGCGAGAAGTATTTGGATGAGAAATTCTAGGTAATGCCAAATTTATTGCAAAGGTTAGAGACATCCTAATTTTTTAAGGGTGTTCTATTATCGGTATGGAGATCTTTCAAGATGCCATAGGGACAGATAATATAATGCAAGATAAATTTGGAAATTTTCTTACTAGTTGTTTAGGTGAGGATGTCGACTTCCACCCATTTGGTAAAGTATTCATTAGTGGCTAGGATATACTTTTGGCCACTAGTAGAATTTGGGAATATTTAGTCCACAAGATCAAAATCCCAGTGGGAAAAAGGCCAAGGTGTAATTGTGGGTTGGAGGGATTGAATGGGAGTGTGTATAAAATCACCATGTTGCTGACAAGGAACACATTTCTATTAGGAATAAGGTGTCTCAACCTTGAATAATTCCTATTCTTATTATTTGTTTTATAAAATTTATTTCTTGCAAATAATGTAATTAAGTGTGAGTGTACATGTCTAGTTGGCATGATGATGTGTCACTCCACTTGATGTGTCGGCATCTTGAATTGTGTGTAAGGAGATCATGGCTAAAACGGTTATGATGGATTCCTATGACACGTAAGAGCTATGTCTAGAAGATTCAATAATAGGTGAAGATATGTGGCAACTAATAAAATTGAGTGTTGTACACTCTTCCCTAATCATGAGGTTTGTGGGATTCCTATTTTCTTAGAGAATGGTAAAACCCTAATACGACTATCTTTGGAAGTTGCCCTAAAAAGGGAAGCACGTGTAATAAGCATTTTTAGGGTTGCAAAGATAGGAGAAGTAAGTTTATTGTTGAAACATTTTATGCTACCGTAATTTGTCTTCAGGAGTGGGAAAATCTTCTGAAAGAGCTTGCATTGCAAGTGTATTGTAAACTATAATAGTTTTGATTAATACACTGTGCAGGTTTTGGAGTGTTGGGGTTTTTACAGAAAGGTTTCCCTAGGGTAAATCATTATGTCATTCTCTATTTTCTATATGCATGGTATATGGCTACAATACCATTGTTAAAGTAGTTAATGAATCTAAAATTGTAAGGATTTAAAAGAATTTGCACAATACTTTCCTTTAGAGATTAGTGTAGGAAGTTTTTTCTGCACCTGAGTTTCCTTACAAGTGGTATCAGAGCCTAATCAAATTTTGATCCTAGTTGTTGGGTAGGGTTTTTTGAGCTAATCTCAAGTTGATTGGGAGTTTTGTGCAGAGCATTCTGAATCTTATTTGCAAATTGATATGGCAAGTTCCTCATATAGTAGAATGGAGGTGGAGAAATTTAATGGCACTAATTTCGAGTTGTGGAAACTCAAGATGGAAGACATGCTTGAAGACTATGATCTATGGGAGGCTACTTCACTTGATGTGAAACCTACAATGATATCACAAGCGGATTGGGAGATCAAGGATTGGAAGGCTAAGGGTCTCATCAGACTCTTTCTAGCAGATGTCATTCTTCTGAATGTTCTTGATGAGACTACTAAAAATTTTGTGGAAACGGCTTGGGTTTGTGTATCAGGCCAAATCTTTTGTGAATAAGTTGTTCTTGAGAAATAATTTGTATTCTTTAAGAATGGAGGAATGTGGATCCATAACTAATCATACCAACGCATTCAATTTATTGATTGCACAATTGGCATCATTTAGTGCCAAGATTGAGGAGGAGGATCATTGTATGACCCTACTTTGTTCCTTGCTGGATTCATGGGACCATCTTGTGATGGCTCTTGGAAGTACTATAGTCACATTCCATATGTATGATGTGGTGTCTTCACTACCATTTGAGGAGATGCAAAGAAAGACTTTGGATTCATCTAAGGAAGCCCTTGTTGTTTGCGGGAGATCCAATGAAAAAGGAAAGCAAAATGACAACAAGTCAAAGAAGGGTAGATCCAAATCCTGTGGGAGTTCTAAGCCTCCTAGAAAGTCCAAGGAAAAATTTTAGAACTATGATAAATCTGGGCACTTCCGGAGGGACTGCAAAGAACTGAAGAAGAAAAAGAAAGGCTCAGATTCAGCTTCCAAAAAATCTCAAGAAGATGGAGATGCTTTTATTGCAGCTTTGGTAGCCCATGCATCTGATGATGTGTGGTTGGTAGACTCGGGTACTTCTTTCCACATGACCTCTCATTGAAACTAGTTCTCAAAATATGAAGAGTTTGATGGTGGAAAGGTGTACTTGGGTGATAATTCTCACCTAAAGATAGTTGGACGCGGAAGGGTCACTATCAAATTTCCTGATGGATGAGTAAAGGGAATCAATGGAGTTATGCACATTTTGGGTTTGGCACAGAACCTATTATCTGTAAGTATGCTGAATGATGTAGGTGTGTAGGTTGTTTTTTCGAAAGAAGGATGCAAGATGATGAGAGGATCAATAGTTCTTGCAAGGGGTACTAGGAGAGGTACCTTATTTCAGCTAGATGCATGTATTCCTCTATGTAATAGTTCTTCATCCTCACCATCTAAATGAGTAGTGAAGAATTCTATGGTTATTGGTTCCAATGGTAGTGCAAACACTTTGGAAGGTAAGCTTCCTGTAGAAAAGACAATGTTGTGGCATATGAGATTTGGCCACATTGGTGAAAAGGGTCTTAGAACCCTGAAAAATAAAAACCTCATTGAGGGGTTAAATGATTGCAATCTTGAGTTTGACTTCTACGAACACTATGTCTATGGTAAACAAAATCATGTTCATTTTTACTCTAGTTATCACAAATCTTTTGATGTTTTGGATCTTATTCATTTTGATGTATTTGGTCCTATAAAAGCTCCTTCAATCTCCAAGTCTATATTTTTTGTATCTTTCATAGATGATTATAGTAGAAGGACTTGGATTTATTTCCTTAAAAGTAAGACACAATTCTTTAGTCGGTTCAAAGAATTTAAAGCTCTTGTAGAGAATCAGACTAGTAAGAAGATTAAGTGTGTGAGAACTGATAGCGGTGGTGATTTTTGCTCAGTAGAGGTTGAATAGTTCTGTAAAGAACAAGGTATCGAGAGGCATAAGAAAACTCCTTATACCCCACAACAAAATGGAGTTGTATAGAGAATGAATAGGACACTAATGGAGAAGGCTAGGAGTATGCTAAGTGGAGCTAGTTTAGAACAAAGGTTTTGGGCTGAAGTCGTGGCCACTATTTGCTATCTAGTTAACAGATCTCCTACATCAGCTCTTGTTGGTAAGACACCCATGGATGTGTGGTCTAGTAAGAAGCCTTCAATTAGACATCTTCATGTTTTTAGTTGTGAAGCTTATGCACATGTTCCAAAGGAGAAAAGATCTAAGTTGGAAAACAAAGCTATCAAATGTATTTTCATCAGATACAATGTTGGTGTAAAAGGATACAAGCTTTGGGATCATGTGAATAGTAAGGTGTTGTATAGTAGAAATGTTATTTTCAGAGAGCTAACATCTTCTCCTATTGTCCTACAACCAGATGAAAAAGAAAAGGAAAAAGATGTTGTTCAATTGCCTCCTACCCCTGAGAAGACTGAACAGAGAGACCATGTTGGGTCTAATGATGAGGAGAGCTCAAGCAACTCTGATAGTTTAGAAGAAGAGGAAGAACAACCTCAAGCTTAGCCCTTGAAGAGATCCATGAGAGAAAGAAAGCGACCAGAAAGGTTTGGTTATTCTATGTTAGATTCTAGTTGTGCTTTTTCTTTGATTACTAACATTGATGAGCCTAGATCTGTGAAAGAGGCTTTAGGCATGGAAGATGTAGATTCCTAGATTGAGGCTATAGATGATGAGATGGCTTCATTGGAGAAAAAAAAACTTGGGACCTTTTACCTTTTCCTAAAGGGAGAAAAAATATTGGATGTAAATGGGTTTTCAAGAAGAAATTCTATGCAGATGGCAATGTTGAAAGGTACAAAGCTAGATTGGTTGCAAAGGGGTATTCACAGGTAGAGGGAATAGATTATGCTGAAATATTCTCTCCTGTTGCAAAGTTGACATCCATTAGATTTCTATTATCCCTTGCTGCATCATATGATTTAGAGATAGAACATATGGATGTGAAGACAACTTTCCTTCATGGTGATTTGGAGGAAGAGATTTATATGTCATAGCCTAAACACTACATTGTTAAAGGTAAAGAATCCTTAGTTTGCAGATTAAAGAAATCTCTATATGGTTTGAAGCAATCTCCTAGGATGTGGTACCTTAATTTTGATGCCTTTTTGTTGTCAATTGGATTTGTAAGATCAAAATCAGATCATTGGGTTTATTTCAGAGTTGAAAATGATCGCCTTCTTATTGTTGCATTATATGTTGATGATATCTTGTTGTTTGGGAAGGGTAAGGGTATGATTTCTAATTTTAAATCTCAGTTGTTAGCACAGTTTGAGATGAAAGATCTTGGGGAAGAAAGGTATATCTTGGGTATGGAAATTAGTAGAGATAGGTCTAACATAAAATTTTAGTTGAGTCAGAGTAAGTATGTGAAGTCTGTGTTGGACAGGTTCAACATGGTAGATTGTAGACCACTATGTTCCTATTTCTATGGGAACAAAGTTATCTTTAGATGATTGTCCAAAATCTCCTAGTGAGGTGGAGGACATGAGTAGAGTACTTTATGCTAGTTTAGTTGGAAGTCTTATGTATGCTATGGTCTGTACTAGACCAGACATTGCCCAAGTAGTGGGAGTCCTGAGTCAGTTTATGGCTAACCCTAGACAGGTACATTGGGATGCAATTAAGTGAGTATTTAGATATTTGAGGGGTACATCTGATTACTCAATATGTTACCATGGTAACTCTTCTGGATCTCTACATTCAGTTTGTATTCATAGGTTTGTGGATTCAGATTGGGCAGGTGATATTGACAGTAGGAGATCCACCAGTGCTTATGTGTTCACTATGTTTTGTGGTGCTATCAATTGGATGAGTAAGCGACAACCTGTGGTTGCTTTGTCTACTACAAAAGCTAAGTATATGGTTGCTACTCATGCTTGTAAGGAAGCCATTTGGCTTAGGAGATTGTGTTCTGATGTTGGTGTTGATGTAGAATAGATTACTATTTGGTGTGACAGTTAGAGTGCTATTTGCCTTCCAAAGAATCAAACTTTTCATGCCAGAACGAAGCACATTGATGTGCAGTTTCACTTTGTGAGAGATATGGTGGAAGATGGAAAGGTAAATTTGGAGAAGGTAGATACTGTGAAGAATATTGCAAATGCATTAATGAAACTAGTGGGTACTGAGAAGTTCTAATGGTGTTCGGCGTCTATGGGCCTTTTGGCCTATAGCGGTTAGTTCTTGTTATGTTCCTGTTGCTCTTACAAGATGTTCGACAAGTGGGAGAATGTTAAGAATAAGGTGTCTCAACCTTGGATAATTCTTATTCTTATTATTTGTTTTGTAAAATGTATTTCTTGCAAATAATGTAATTAAGTGTGAGTGTACATGTCTAGTTGGCATGTTGATGTGTCACTCCACTTGATGTGTTAGCATCTTGAATTGTGTGTAAGGAGATCATGGCTGAAACAGTTATGATAGATTCCTATGACACATAAGAGCTATGTATGGAAGATTCAATAATAGGTGAAGACATGTGGCAACTGATAAAATTGAGTACTGTACACTCTTCCCCAATTGTGGGGTTCAGGGCATTGACCCGAAAAAAAATTTTGGGTTCCTATTTTCTCCAAGAATGGTAAAACCCTAATACGGCTATCTTTGGAAGTTGCCCTAAAAATAGAAGTGCATGTAATAAGCATTTTTAGGGTTGCAAAGATAGGAGAAGTAAGTGTATTGTTGTAACATTTTATCCTGTCATGATTTATCTTCAAGAGTGGGAAAATCTTCTGAAAGAACTTGCAATGCAAGTGTATTATAAACTATAATAGTTTTGATTAATACACTGTGCAGGTTTTCGAGTGCTGGGGTTTTTACCAAAAGGTTTCCCCAAGGTAAATCATTGTGTCATTCTCTATTTTTTGTATGCATGGTATATGGCTGAAATATCATTGTTAAAGTAGTTAACGAACCTAAAATTTTAAGGATTTAAAAGAATTTGCACAATACTTTCCTTTAGAGATTAGTGTAGGAAGTTGTTTTCACGCCTGAGTTTCCTTAGAATTTCTTCATATGATGATAAGCATCCTACTCCATTGTCGGCTAGTAGTACCTAGTATGGAGAAACTTATTTGCTAAAGTGAGGCCACTAGGATGGACTCCACAAATTACTTAATGGACCTCTTCTAAGGTTGTGTGTGCTTCCTCCAAATTCATAGATCGAAGAAGAGTTCCATCAAAGTGTTTGTGAAACAAGGTGTCTCCAAGGATTGTGAAATGGGAAGTGTGGCAAACAAAATTTTTTGGTTGGTTAGGCATAAGGATAAGGGGAGTGGTTTTGTCATGAAAATAGGAGAGTATTTCTTGATACCAAGGTGATATGGGACCAATAATTTCACACAACATCTCAGAATTAGGCTGGTCATAGGAAGGGACCATAAGGTTCTTGACAAAAAATTCATATTGTGTTCTTGTCTTTGGCATGGATATCAGTGAAGCAATAGTAGCCATAGCATTGGCTACTTAATTTTTTTCTCTTGGGATCTACTAGAAAAGAATATTTGTAAAATGGTATATAAGATCTTCAACCATGTGATGGTAAGGAAACAAATTGTCATCTTTTGTCTGATACTCATCATTTATTTGTTTGATAACCAACTAAGAGTCATAGAAAATAAGTGAATACATGTAAAATGGATTTAGCACTATTCAGATGTAAAGGGGAAAATATGAGATCTATTCTCACAACCAAAATTCCCCAAAGAAGAGATACAATTTGATCAACCACAAGGTTAATAAACAATTAAATCAATTTTGTGAAGAATATGGAAGATAGAGAGTAAATCCAATATTTCCCTATGGAGGAGGATTATGTTTGGAAATCTGAAATAATTGAAATACAAATACTACCCTCAAATTAGGGAAGATCTAGAAAATGTTGAATTCTAGTGTCTGTGTACACTTTCGAGAAACTATGAAACCTATTCTAGACTGGAAATGCTGAGACAAAGAAAACCCAGAAATCTTTCCTCAAGATAGCTCAGCTTGGGTTTGACCCTGATAAAAGGTCAAATACAACATTCTTTATTTTAAGTCCGATTTGAATTATGTTTGCATATCCTAGAAGTTTGCCAAAAAAGGTATCCAAATTCATTCTTAGATCAAAAATTTCACACCTGTACCTGCAAGAAAATGGGGGTTTTTGTTGCATGGGGGGTTTGCCTTGGTCAAACCCTAGTTTAGGAATTAACCTTGAAATTGAATTGAAATGTAGTATGCATAAACAAAATAATTGGAACAAATCACCTTGCTTATATGTTGAAGTCTGTGTAGAGGATTCGAATCCTTAAATCCATAAGTAGGAATGCTTCAATGGATGTAGGATGTTTCCAATCCATGGTATTTGATCTTCAACACCAATCTTGATTTGATCTTTCAATATGAGAAGGCTTGAATGAATGGAGAAGGATGGATCATCAAAGGGGGCTCCAAAGAGATTCAATCCTTCAATAGCTAGCAATGGATCTCCTTGATGGATGAATGCTTGAACACTTGAATGCTTGAAGACTTGCTTGAATAATTGAATTCACTTGAGAGCTCTAGATGCTTGATTGCCAAACTTGATGATGAAAAATGAGAGAGGAAGGCCTCCTTTCATAGTGAACTAGGGTACAATCCTCTATAGGGGCCACCTTGGAGAATTAAATCCAAATTAGGTCCTAACCTTTAGAAAATATACCTAGAGTAAATGTAATTAAAGGATTTACCATCCTAAAATCTGAAATGATTAACCTGGAGGCGAGAAACTAAATATCTCGAAGGCCCGAAGCCTAAAAATTTTGGAAATTGCAATTTGGAGAAAGGGGTCAAAATCAAGGTTGGACCTGACCTAGTTAGGTTCGAGCTAAACCCTGACCTAGTCAATTTTGACCTCGAATCTGACCCTGGTCCTGGATTGGCTCAGAACCAAGTCAAGAGGTCCCGGGGATGCCCAGAAACCTAAAACTGATGCCAGAACAGGATAGAATGTTAGGGACAAACATAAAATCCTATGATGAACATGATGGATTCTAGCAGGACCTATTTCAGAATCCTACCTAGAAAATAGAGCCATAGAAGAGGAAAAATAAGGAGAACTCTTGGGATCCTAACCCTAATTTTACCTAGAATGAAGAATTCTAGTGCCAGGAAGAAGTGGAAAGCGGGGAGAAAAGAAAAATACATGCAAAGACCTGATCAAGGTGCTTAACATGACCCCAAACCACTTACTCAGAGGGCTAAATGCTCTTATCATGGAAGTTCTTCCATTTTAAGATGATACATTAAGCCCCCACTTTAGCAAGAGTATGGACTCGATGCAAACTCTTGGTAAAGGAGATCAGAATAAAAAGATAATCTTATCATAATCCAAGGGACAAAGAGAAACCTTAAGCCCCCAAGGACTCAAGTCTTTATTGACTCCTAGATCACAATAAGAGAAACATCTCTAGAGAGAAAAAAGAAGGTGTGATTACCTCGCCCAATGAGAACTTATGTCCCATTGTGAACCACACAGGAAAATGGTGCAACTAGAAAGATGGAATTGAACCGCCTAGTGAATGCGGCTACTCACTAGTCAACCCATCAAGAATTTATCCTTAGGAATATTCTATTCCATAAGAATAAAACCAAAAATAAAAACAAAAGAGATCCAATCTTAAGGACACCTCCGACCTTAAGGGATCACAATATATGTGTATTTGAAACTTGGATGGATCAAGAGATCCTAAAATATAAATCTGTGCTTTAAGGATTAGTTACTAATTGGAAAAGGGAAAAGAAGTATCTTGAAAAAATATATGCATATTGAAAAGTGCATGTGTACAATAGGTGAGAAGAGCATATGCCCCCACATTAAATTCATTGCTAACACTTTAATAGGAGCAATGGCTTTAACAGAAACATAAACAACTCCACTCATTATGTTTCCACATCGAGATGCCCCCAAATGAAGACAAATCAAGGGAAATATCATAGAAACATGCAAAAAACATAGAAGGGATCTACCTACTATGTGGTCAGTATGATGACAAGATAATATATATATGATATTATTGCAAATGAATTAACATCATTCCCCAAAGGAAGTAGAACTACAATAACAAAGGAGGAAAGATCACATAAGATGTATGAAGGAGAATCTTTTTAGACCATGACATGGAGACCAAAAATAATTAGAGCTACCATATCTCAAATCCAAGATGATTACACAACATGCATGGCAATCAACCAAGGCAAACCTAGCTTAACTTGAAATTGATCAAAAGTAGGAATGACAACAAAGGTAGTGTTCACAATCTTTCCACAAAGTTCAACTAGTATAGTAATAGAACCAAATGATGCATAAAGAAAACCATTGCAAGTTTGAATCCACACATCCGATGTATCATAGAATTCACATTGTAAATTTTTCATAAAAATATTTTCTTCAGTGATAACATTGACTAAGGAGGTAGGATCAACAAGATAACCATGAGTAGGTATCTAAGCAATCCAAGCAGCAATTTAAAGGGGACCATCAGGAGCTTTAATAATCTCAGAGTCATCAAAGGTAATGAAAACTTCCTAAGGTCATTTATGCTTAGATTGTTATCTAGGTTTTGGTTGAGTTTTCATTTTAGTTTTAGGTTTTGGTCGAGGTTGAGATTAAACTTGAGGTTGAATCTAAGGTTGAGGTTGAGGTTGAGGGTGAGGTGGAGATATAGAGTGACCAACATGCTCCACTTAATTAACAACATGATTAAGATCATCCATCTTAGAATCATACACAATTTCCACAATAGATGGTTGAGCAATGGTATTAGTATCATGCATAGGCAAAGGGTTCATATAGATTTGAAGGTTCTAATTAGGAGGAGAGACAAATTGATTCCTACTACTATCTAGATTATCAACAGATAAAGCCTTAGAATCAATTAGATCTTGTACCTTATGTTTTAAAGAATAACATCTCTTAGTATCATGACCATTCTGATGATCATATTGACAAAAAGCATTCTGATCAAAAGATTTAGATGCAACTGTAGTAGGTAAAAGAGGTCGAATAGGAGGTAAAGTAATCATATTAGTAGCTAACAACCTATTCATAATAGCATGTAAAAGTTTAGAAAGAGGAGTAAATGTATGGTTTAATCAAAAAGTAGTGGATACAGAAGTGGCATTATGAGATGCAACAACAACTTGATCAGCAACTGCATTCGCTTGTTTGTTTATCTTGACATAGTTGTTGAATTTTTGAAATTTGTTTGGATTAGGAGCAGCATCACTCTTATCAGCTAGAACAGGAGCCATTGGAGTGTTTCTCTCAAATTGACTCAGTTGTAATTGATAATGATGAAGCACTACACAAAGTTATTGAAAAGAGGTAAATTTAGTAAGCAGAATCTTATGTCTAATATCCTTTTGCAAATTTGAAATAAACATACATTGAATATCAATATTAGGAATAGGATAGGAAATTTGAGCATGCAAATGATTAAATCTACCAATAAATTCAGTTAATTTTTCTTTAGCACTTTGTTTACAATGCATTAAATCAGTTAAAGACACTTGCAGACCAATATTATTTTGAAATTGTGGAAAGGAATCAATTGAATAAGCAGGCAAAGAACAATACAATTGTAAAGCTTTGTCACAGAAATTTCTAGCAAATAGTTTGGCTAAAATCCTATGGTCATGAGCATAACCACTACAAAGGATTTGGAATGTTTTAACATGATGAACAAGATCTCCTTTTCTATTATAATTCTCATGACGAGGCATCTCACCTTGCTGAGGAACAGGAGTACGAATAATATCCCAGGACAAGGGACTTCCCATGTCACATGTAGGTATACTAAACTTGTTTTGAGTTAAGGAAGCAAGTTTTTGTTGTAAGGATGATACAATTTGAACCAAACTGATGATTGTTGAATCATTAGAGGAAATAGGAGGAGTAGCAACATTAGACACACTAGGTAAAGTGTAAGAAGCTACAAGAATAGAAGACACAACTAGAGGAACACTAGGAACTATAGTTGGAAGAGGATTGGAATAAGTGAAAGGAACATTATGATATGAAGGTTGTGATGTAGGAAGGGACATAGGAGAAACACTCATAGGAATAGAGGGAACCATCACGGTCACCAAAAGAGGAGTATAGATAGGAATACTAGGTAAAGGATTAGAAGGAGGTTCAACACTAGTGATAGGAGGAATCAACATTAAATCTTGAGCTTCCTGAGCTAAAGGTTTAACATTTGAATGCACAAGATGAGTAATACCATGTAGGAGATTAATAGCCTAATCACTATCATGGAGAACCTTCTTAAGAGCCTCTATATCTTGAATGGAATCTTGATTATGGTTCTCTTGCAAAAGCCAATTACCCATTTTATCAAGTTCAATGGAAAGTTTTTGGATTTGTTTAGGAGGATTGGAATCATGACGAATCAAATTATCATCCAGAATCCTAGGGAAAGGAGATTTAGGGTCAAAGGCACCCATTATTCTATGACTTCTTCAAACTGAAATGTTATAAGTAGGACTAGTGGTAGTAAAGCTCATAAACTAATGTAATGCAAATGAACTAAACTAAAGACACATAAAGCATGAAATCTAATTAGCATGCAAGATCTAACACAAGGGAAAAATATAATACTAACAAGATAAAAAGGATAGCACAATAAGGCATCCAATTCCAAAATAAGAATAGAGAGGAATCTAACACCAAAAAGAGAAAGAGAGTAAGCTAGTCAGGTTCACCAAAATGAATAGGCATAAAATGGATTCAGCACTATTCAGATGTAAAGGGGGAAATACGAGATCTATTCTCACAACCCAAATTCCCCAAAGAAGAGATCCAATTTGATCAACCACAAGCTTAATACACAATTGAATCAATTTTGTGAAGAATATGGAAGAGAGAGAGTAAATCCAATATTTCCCTATGGAGGAGGATTATGTTTGGAAATATGAAATAATTGAAATACAAATACTAACCTCAAATTAGGGTAGATTTGGAAAATGTTGAATTTTGATGTTTGTGTACACTTTCAAGAAAATTTGAAACTTGTCCTGGACTAAAATGCCGAGATAGAGAAAACCCACAAATCTTTCCTCAAGATAGCTCAGCTTGGGTTTGACCCTCATAAAAGGTCAAATACCACATTCTTTATTTGAAGTCCGATTCAAATTCTATTTGCAAATCCCAGAAGTTTTTCGAAAAGGGTATCCAAATTCACTCTCAGATCTAAAATTTCACACCTGTACTTGCACAAAAATGGGGGTTTTTGTTGCATGGGGGGTTTGCCTTGGTCAAACCCCAGTTCAGGAATTAACCTTGAAATTGAATTGAAATGTAGTATGCATAAACAAAATAATTGGAACAAATCACCTTGCTTATGTTGAATTCCTTGTAGAGGATTCAAATCCTCAAATCCACAAGTAGGAATGCTTCAGTGGATGTAGGATGTTTCCAATCAATGGTATTTGATCTTCAACACCAATCTTGATTTGATCTTTGCATATGAGAAAGCTTGAATGAATGGAGAAGGATGGATCATCAAAGGGGGCTCCAATGAGATTGAATCCTTCAATAGCTAACAATGGATCTCCTTGATGGATGAATGTTTGAACACTTGAATGCTTGAAGACTTGCTTGAATGCTTGAATTCACTTGAGAGCTATAGATGCTTGATTGCCAAACTTGATGATGAAAAATGAGAGAGGAAGGCCTCCTTTTATAGTGAACTAGGGTACAATCCTCTATAGGGGCCACCTTGGAGAATTAAATCCCAATTAGGTCCTAACCTTTAGAAAATATACCTATATTAAATGTAATTAAAGGATTTACCATCCTGAAACCCAAAATGATTAACCCGGAGGTGGGAAACTAAATATCCCAAAGGCCCGAAGACCAAAAATTCTGTAAATTGCAATTTCGAGAAAGCGGTCAAAATTGAGGTTGGACCTGACCTAGTCAGGTTTGACCTCGACCCTGACCTAGTCAAGTTTGACCTCGAATCTAACCCTGGTCCTCGATTGGCTCAGAACTAAGTCAGGAGGTGTTGGGGATGCCCAGAAACCTAAAATTGATGCCAGAATAGGATAGAATGTCAGGGACAGACATAAAATCCAATGATGAACATGATGGATTCTAGGAGGACTTATTTCTAAATCCTACCTATAAAATAGAGCCATAGAAGAGGAAAATTAAGGAGAATCCTTGGGATCGTAACCCTAATTTTACCTAGAATGAAGGATTCAAGTGCCAGGAAGAAGTGGAAAGTGGGGAGAAAAGCCAAATACATGCAAAGACCCAATCAAGGTGCTTAACATGACCCCAAGCCACTTAATTAGAGAGCTAAATGCTCTTATCATGGAAGTGCTTCCATTGTAAGATGATAAAATAAGAAAACTCACAATCCTCTATTTTATATCTTGGCAAAGCCTTTTGACTAAGACATCATATTCATCAATGTTGTTTGTGAAAGAAAATGTTAGTTTATAAGAATTAGGGATAAAATCCACTCGAGGTGTCATAAAAATAATTATTACCCTTGATCCTTTCTGAGTGAAAGATCTGTCAAAATAAAGCTTCCACTAAATGTTGAGATGAACAGTAATGATAGTTTCATCAAGAAAGTTGGTGACAATAGGATAGTCTCTAGGAATAGGATCATGTACAAGTTGATCTACTATTACTTTTCCTTTGATGGTTTTGAATTTTGTATACATGATATCAAATTCACTAAGAATCATGACCTATTTCTTCATGTGGCCTATTAGAGTGTCTTTGGATAAGAAATACTTAAGTTGGTCAATCATTTCTATCAACTACACCTTATGATGAAGCATATAATGATGTAACTTCTACAAACAAAAGATTATAGCCAAGCTCTCTCAATAGTTGTATAGTTGAGCTCATAACCTACTAAAGTCCTACCAAGATAGTATATGGTGCACTATTTTCCATTTTCATCTAGTTGTGCTAGGAGAGCACACAGTGCTACGGTAGTTGCTGAGATGTAAATAGTTAAAGGACTTCCTAGGATGGGAAAGACAAACACTGGTGGATTAGCTAGATATATCTTGAGTTTTTCAAAAGTCTTTTAACACAAGTAGTCTCAAATGAATTTGATGTCCTTTCTTAGTAGGTGAGAGAAAGGATGCACCTTGTCTTCTAGTTGTGACACAAATATCTAGATGGATTGAAGTCTCCCTTGTAGGCTCCATAATTGGTTTAGAGTTTTCAGAGGTGGCATCTCCAAAAGGGCTTTCACCTTCTTAGGATCCACTTCTATTCCTCTATGAGAGACAATGTAGCCTAAAATCTTGCCTGATTGCATATGAAAGACATAGTTCTTGGGATTCAATCAAACCTTTTATTTCTCCAATCTATCAAAGATTGTGGTGAGAATAGAAATGTGTGATTCTCATGGCTTTGGTTTTCCTAAGATATCATCTACAAAATCTTCCATGATCACATGAAGGAGATCATGAAAGATAGTTGTCATGGCTCTCTAGTAGGTGGAGCCTGCATTTTTGAGACCATAGGGCATGACCTGGTAACAAAACATACCCCAAGCTATGGTAAATGTAGTATTGTGCTGGTCTTTGGCTACAATGTGAATCTAATTGTATCACAAAAATCCATCCATGAGGGATAACATCTCATGTCCAATAGTCAAATCCACTATGATGTCAATGTTGGGAAGTGGAAAATCATCCTTAGGACAAGCGAGATTAAGATCTCTAAAATCAGTATAGATTTAGATACCTCCAAAAGGTTTACCTAATGATACAATATTGGAGACCCATTTAGGATAATATATGGGCCTAATGAATTCTTCTTCTAGCATCTTTTGTAATTCAGCTTTAACCAGGAGTGCCACTTTAGGATGCATCTTGCGTAATTTTTTCTTGACAGGTTTGATTTTTGGATCTACGACAAGATGGTGTACAACTAGGTCAGTGTCAAGCCCAGTCATATGTTTATAAGTCTATGAAAAATTGATGTGATCTTTATTTAGGAATACAATCATGGATTCTTTTTCTCTCTCATCTAAAGAGGCTACAATGTAGGTGATCCTTGGATTTGCTTTAGTTCCCAAATTAATTGCAACTGTATCTTCTATGAGGATAGAAGATTTTTCTAATGGAAATGACATAAAAGGAAAGTCAACTTCCCCTTCCTCTAGCTCCTCAAATAGGTTTTCACTAGATTTCATGTCCTTTATTTTATCTTTTTCTCCATCCAAAGGTTCCTGAGAAATTTTTTCACCCAAGGATGTTTTATAATTTTTATAATTTTCTTTTTCTTCATTTTTGCCAGACTAAGGGAGTTGACTTGGCTACCAAAGTCATATTTTTTGTTGTAGTGAATTTGATGCTCATTTTCTTAGAGATATCTTAGTTTGAAAAGTGCTAGAACTACCTCCTCTAAATCACATATGTCGAAGACAGGTGGTGAATCTTGTTGGTCCTAATCGATTAGTTAAAGATTGGTAAGGGGAAGTTCAAGTGAGGAAAGGTTGAGTTGGGTGATATGGAGGACATAGGTATCAATATCATCTTCAATGTACTAAAAAGTGATTTCAAAGAAATCTTCCACGGTGTTTGAATCATATTGAATCCAAAAATAGTCTTTGGAAAAGGTTTTATCAGTTTTTATGGAACCCATTCCTCTTTCTCGAGATATCCAATTGCATTAATGAGAGTTTTTTTGTCTAGTTTCATTTTCTCTGACACTAGTGTCATGGTATCCCATTCTTTCAACAATGGGTGTGGCCTTTATATACTTCTATTTGGGAATGTTTGAAGGTTTATTCTTCCTCATCAAATAGCTAGGAAAGAACATTATATTCCATATGTTCATCTAAAAGAGATCCCCAGTGTTCAAATGTATTTTGTTTACACTTCATGGTTTCTTTACTTTCCTTAGGGAAGAGTTGTGAAGGTTTTCCATAAGACCTAGGGGAGAGGGGGAGTTGACCAATTCTAATGGAAGTTTCAATTATGTATTCCCCTGGGCCATGATCTGTGAACTTAACTTTCTTTTTAGGCTCAATATTCTTTTTTTGAGTAAACTTTTCTTTTCCTTTAGCTTGTTTAGACAACTGTTCTTTAGAAGAAGTGTGTTGGATGGGATTATCTTGTGAAACTGGATGAATATATTCATTTAATGGGAAATAGTTTTATTGTTTTCCTTCTATCCTCTTGCAATATTGAAAGGGTTCATGATCTCTTAGAATGGTTATTTCAACTCCATGGTGCAGGAACCTCAAACACTAGTGAAATGTGGATGGGACACCTGAGATAGTGTGTATCCATGATCTATCCAAAAGGATATTGTAGGGTAAATATAAATGAAGCACTTGATAGATAGTTTGAATAAGGGTTGGGCCCACTTGTGAGAGGAGTGCAATGAGACCTTTACTTAACCTTTCTCTATCATCATATGATTTTATTGTTATTCTTTCATTTACATCAATGAGGTCCTTAGAAAGACCAATATTACAGATCATACTTAATGTACATAGATTTAGACTGGATCCATTGTCTATAAGGACTCTTTTAATCTAGGTGTTATGGATGGTGACTTGGATGTATAGGGGTTTATTATGATGGGGGTCAGGGCCTTGAAAATTTTTGTCAGTTAGTAAAAGGTGTTGTTGGGCAGCCAAATTACCAATCATTTCTTGGAATTGAGAAGCATTGATGTTTTCCAAGATGCAAGATTCATTTAGGGAATTCTCAAGGACCTCTTTGTGAATGGGAAATGTGTGTAGAAGATCTAGTATGGATATTTGTGTAGGGGTCTTCTTAAATTGAAAAGCAGGTCCTAATGTGGTGCAGGTCATGTCAAGGTAGATGGTGCAGTAGGAGGATCTACAATAGACAGACTGGTAGCAACTTGTACAGTTATGCGAGGGCAGTGAGTAGTGACATTGCAATCAACACTCTTTAAATTTAATGTATTTACATAATTTTTAGATTGTTCAATATGGCCACACAATGAGTCAAAGACACATACATCATTTTCATGTAGTCTTTCATAAGTGTGTTCATCTCCTAAGATTTTTCTTGTAGAGTAATTGTAAGAAGAGCCCTTGGATGTGGATGCATTGTCTTCATTATGTTTTGGAAAAGGCTTAGAATACATTTTTAGTTGGGCATTAGAGGTAGAGGCATTTTGTCCTTCTACCTCAATTTTACCATCATCAATCAAATCTTGCACAAAATGATGAAATTTCATGCATTTTTTTATATAATGTCATTTTATGCGATGATAATTGCAGTATTCATTATCTTTATATGAGTTGGGTTTCAGTTGATTTTCATTAAAAGGCCTTGTGTTAGGGTAAACCATCATCCCTTGATCGACTAGACATTGGAAGATAAAAGAGAATTTTTTAGCTATGTAAATTATCATCATTGTTGTTGTTGATTGTTTTTATTGTTTTTGTTGTCATTATATTGTGAAAATAGAGAGCCACGATAACCAGATCCTTGATTCTGATTCTAGCTATTCAAATTATTCTGATTATTTCAAGATTATTTTGATTTATCTGATTGTGATTATTCTAGTCATTATGATTACGATTTCCTTATTTATTTTTGTTGAATGGTTGAACATTTTGAATGTGTTTAGCATCTATCACTCCATCATTAACAACACCTTTGTTATTGGACCAGAACTTGGGTTTATCATTAGTATTGTTAGATGAATTAGGGGTGTAATGTTTAATTGCTCCTTTCATCAAATATCCATCTTCAATAGACTTCCCCTTTTTAATGAATTCCTCAAAGGAATCTAGGGCATCCATATTCATCTAGCATGATATTTCAGTAACTAGATTCTAAGTAAAGATATCAACTAGAAGTGAATCGACAATTTTCCAAGGCATGTGACTGGCAAGATATTGTCATCTTTGGAGAAAATTGGCAAAGGTTTCTTTGTTTCTTTGTTTCATGTTGCAAAAGTCACTGATTGATGCTTGGTGTTCAATGCTATAAGATTATTATGTAACAAAGTTTTTAGTGAGATCATGAAAGGTAGATATGGAACTAGGAGCGAGACTCAATAGCCACTCCAAGGCTGGTCCACCAAGACTGCTAGTAAAGATTCTTAGGAGAAAATGATCATTATGGGAGACCTCTTGAGATGCTACATAAAATTCTTTGACATGTTGCATAGGGCATGAGTCTCCTTTGTATTTATCAAATTTGGAATTTCAAAGTTGGCAGGGAATGGTTGAAGAGTGATTGATTTGTCAAAGGAATAAGGACATATCTCAAAGGAAGAGAATTCCTTCTTCCTGCCTTTCTACATAGCCGTCATCATACCTTTGAGCTCGTTGACTTGTTGGAATAGTTCAAGAGAATTATTATTAGTAGCTATGTGGGATTGATGTGTTCCTCCCCCTAATGATGCATTATGTCCTCTGAGAGGGGGAGGATTGACATTATGTGTTTGGGCAGTATTTTTCAAATGTGTAAATTTTTTATTTCTTAGGACTCGACTAGGCTTTGACAAAATGGAAGTCGAGTGTTGTCCTGAGGACCCTCGTTGTGCTCAGGTCAGTGACCCACATTTAAGCCATGACTACTCAACCCATTGTTTGAGTTAGGCTTGTTTAAAAGTTGTCATATTTGTTCAAGTCTATCATGGGGAGACTGATTTGTATTTTTAGATGTTGATGGCATGATAGGCATTGCCTTGTCTTTGTTGGTTTGAATCAAGTTATTTTCAAGAAAAGTTTCATCAAAATTATCAGGAAGTATAACACCCATTTGAATAAGATTCATGAAGATGTTAAAATTGTTGGCTTGGATTAAATCTTCCACTAAGATTAAGTTGTTAGGATCATCAAAGAACTCCTTAGCTTATGGACTAGCATCAACACTTTTGGGTATGACTGTTTTAGATTCCTGGTAGACAGTCTCCTAATCATTATCCATGGCTAGAGATTCTTGTCTTAACTTTTTTTGTGATTGGCTAAGTACCATGCACAAGTGACCTTAGTAGGGTTTGATCAAAGAAAGATGAATTATTGATGAGAGATGATGAAGAAAAGAAAGTGTTTGGTGAACTACGAGAAACTTGGACTAAGTTTGGATTAAATTGTGAGGATTAAGCCTTGATGATTGATTACATTGATTGATTAGATTAATGATTAGATTGATTTATTAGGTTAGATTAAAGAGGAACTAAGAATCAAGTATTGGTTTTATTTAAAGTTTTGGAACAAACGTAGGTTAAACAAGACCTTGTGATTATGCAAACATAGGATTGGATTTGATTTAAAGCCTTCTCTTATTTGGGTGATAGACTGATGATCCCCAAACAAAATAGGGCTAGATTAGGACTAGTAAAGAAAGAATTAGTTCTCAAAGTAGGCAGGGATTAATGTTTCTTTGATTTAAGGTCTATGAGACACTATTAGAATGATTCTTTCACCCTATTTCTTGATGAAGGTGTGAAAGATGGATTGATTTGATTTTGATTTAAAGCCCAAGATTCTAATTAATGCTCCCAATATTTCAAAACGTAGATGAAGGAAGAGGTATTTAAAGATGAGAAACTGATGAATTAATTGAAGAAGAGTGAAGGTCGATGGTACTTAATCATAATATTCCCATGTGACAAAGACCATGTTCACTTTGTTATTGGCAACAAAATTTGCAATCCAATTGTTGTAGGTGATTTTATCGGATTTCTCAATAGCCTCTAGAAATATTTGAATGGATTTTGAATAAGATTGATTGGTTTTAGTCTTCTGGTCAATGATTTTATTCTCTCTATGAACTTGTGCAATAAGGAGTTTTTCTTTCTTGTATTTTCTTGAATTGGTCATGTCTTGAGAAAATATTGATTTTAATGGGGTAAATCAATGTTTCACATCAAATGAGTTGAAGGACTTCTGAAGAATCAATTTTTAGATGTTTTGGCCAAATCAAATTGTTCACTATATTTAGGTGGAGATGAATTTTCTCAGACACAGATGACAATCTATGGAGATGACAATACCAGGTCAGAGACGACAATCTATGGAGATGACAATACTAGGTTGGAGATGCAAATCTAGGATTCAGAATGTTTTTTCACACAATTTTTTTAGTCAAACATTTGATTTAATTTTTGTCAATTTATTCAGTAGCAAGAACTGATCCTCAAACTGATGCATGAGCATCTTGGGTCCTTGGCAATCCCATGTCACCAAAAACATGTTTGTGTTTTCCTGTGTTGCTCAGTTCCTTCTTTAACCGAGTTAGTTCAATGTTTCTCAGTTTTATTTATTTACCAGGGTTGGTCAGTTATCTCTCTAGTGCTCAGTGAATTTCTCTGGTGCTCAGTGATGCTTTTCTGGCACTCAGTTTCCTTTCTTACTGAGTTGTTTGTTTTAGTTTCCTGTTGAGGCCGACTCTTTCAATTAATTATGGTCATAGATTTAATGATGGTATCCATCATTGGGAAACATGTGGACCTAGATTTGGTCCTTCCTTTCATTGATGGTGGATCTAAAAGCCAACTTGTTCGATAGCCTCTTGTATATAATGTAATATTTGTTTGTAGTTTTAGGAGAGGAATTAGGACATCAAAGATAGAAGCTAGGAGATAAAATATTGTTTCAAATCCTCACATGTTGGAGGACTTCTATACTTGATTGTAATATCTAGCCTAAAATGGGAAGGCCTTACAGCCCAACATGTATGAAACAATTGAAGTAAATAAATGAAAGATATCTATATTCTCTCTCTCGCTTGTGTGTTTTTTGATTCTGTGTGTGATCTCTACAAGGTGGATCTAGTTAGGGTGTGCCTTTTTCCCCTCTCCCCATCCTCCCTTGCATCATGTGGTATAATGAGACTGAGGTGAGATCTGGATCTAGGTTTTTGAATCTAGGTTTGAGGGTTCCTTCTTGTCAAACCCTAGTTGATTTTTTTGTTGGGTAGAAAATTGTGATATGACCTGCAATTATAGAGGTTTTCAAGATGGTTCGTGGGAGGTGAGATGTGGATCCAAGATTGGTAGACATGTTGAGACAACTTGCTGCTAGATTAGAAGCTATTGAAACAACCCAAAGAAGGGGAAGACATCTTGAAGATGTTAGTGATGATGAAATTAAGGAAGAACAAGGTGATGTATAACCTACACTAGTAATGGATCAAGGTGAGGAAAAGTAATTTGAATAAGAAAATGTACCTAAGAAAAATAAGGTGAAAATTGCAAGCACAAAGTTGAAAAGTCATGCATCCTTGTGGTGGAAACATTTATAGTTGGATAGAAAGAGGAAAGGCAAAGATAGAATTAAGGTATGGAATAAGATAGTGAATAAATTGAAAGGAAAGATTTTACATTGTGATTATCAAATTAACCTAGTTAGATGAATGCAAACTTTAAGGTAGAAAGATAGCTCAGTAAAAGATTATACTAAGAAATTCTATAGATTAGATATCAGGTCTGGACATGATGAAGAAGATGTGTAAAGAATTGCTAGGAACCTGAATGGATTGAGAGTTTCCATCCAAGAAGAAATTATTTTGGTCAAATTGGAGAACATTGAAGAGGCTTATCAATTTGCATTGAAAGCTAAGGATAAATTGAACAAAAGACATGAGAAAAGAGAAAGAGGTAGAGGTGGTAGATTCCCTAGAGGAAGAGGTAGATATTATAGTGAAAAAAGTAGATCTGAATTGAAAAAGAAAAATCTGGATAAAGGTAAGACTGAATGGAAAGGTGAAAGTTCATCTAGAGGAAGAGGCAGTCACTACTGAGGTCGTTATAATAGATATGGTTTCTGAGAAACTTGTTACAATTGTGGAGAAGGAGGACATAGATCATTTCAGTGTACACATGCAAGTAAGAAGGTTGGTAGTAGTAGAAATGCTTTGGTGCAAGAAGAGTCACCAAATGAACCTGAGAAGGAAAAGAACTTGATGGTAAGGAGAGCACTTTGGAGTGAAAGTAATAAGGAAGATCTGGTAAGGAAAAGTTTGTTCAAGACCAGATGTAGAGTTTATGATGAAGTTTGGAAGGTAATCATTGATATTGGTAGCTCAAAGAACTTGGCATCTAAGGAAATGGTTACAAAGTTGTAGTTGAAAAGGTTGGAACATCTGAAGCCCTATCCGATTTCATGGATCAAAGATGAGCATACACTCTTGGTAAGTGAACAATGTTGTGTGAATTTGAAAATTGGAAAATACTATGATAAGGTGTTATGTGATATCATGCCTATGGATTGTTGTCATATTTGATGGGTAGACCTTGGCAATATGATAGACATGCTATATATGATGGCAGATTGGATAAATATACTATTTGGGCTGATGGAAGAAGAAAAATCTTGTTACCTTTGATTGAAGAACTTGTTAGTAATGTTTGCACATCTATGAAAGTTTTCTTGATAGAAGGAAGAAAGTTTGTTAAGGATTTGAAAAAGAATGATGTATGTTTTGCTGTGATTCCTAACAAACCAAGTAAGAAAATAGAGGATAGTATCCCTGAGGAGATTGATAAGTTACTCACTAAGTACAGTGAAATCATTTTTGATAATGCACCTGATGGTTTTCCACCAAAGAGAAACATTGATCATTGCATGGATCTAATCCTTGGAGCTAGTTTACCAAATAAGGGACCACATTGGTTGACACCTACCGAGAATCAAGAATTGAACTGACAGATTCAAGAATTATTGCAGAAAGGTTTGATCTGGGAAAGCTTGAGTCCTTGTGCAGTACCTATTGTATTGGCACCTAAGAAGAATGGAGAATAGAGAATGTGTATTGATTCTAGAGAAATCAACAAGATAATAGTGAAATATAGGTTTCCTATACCAAGAATGGATGATGTAATGGACAGTTTGACTGGAGAAAAGTATTTTACCAAAATTGATTTGAAAAGTGGGTATCATCATATTAGAATTAGAGAAGGTGATGAGTGGAAGACTCCTTTTAAGATAAAAGAAGGTTTTTATGAGTGGTTGGTTATGCCTTTTAGTTTAACTAATGCACCGAGTACTTTTATGAGGTTGATGAATGAAGTTTTGAAGAAATCCTTGGGTAAATTTGTGATTGTATGCCTAGATGATATTCCGATATTCAATAAGATCGGAGAATAAATTTTTTTACATGTTAAACAAGTGTTGCAGAGGTTGAAAGAATAAAAGTTGTTGATAAACCTGAAAAAGTATTCATTCATGAAAGAGGAGATTGTGTATTTGGGATTTGTGATTTCAGCTGATGGTTTGAAGATGGATCCTAAAAAGATTGAAGCTATTTTGAATTAGACTACACCTGAGAATGCTAGTAAGGTAAGATCATTTCATGGTTTGGGAATTTTTTACCAAAAGTTCATTAGGAATTTCAATTCAATTTTTAATGTTGTGACTAAGACTATGAGAGGAGCTAAAAGAGAATTCAAGTGGACACATGGAGCTGATAAAAGTTTTGAGACTTTGAAGCAAAATGTTGTTGAATTACCTATTTTGGCATTCCTTGATTTCAATAAGCTATTTCAAGTGGAATGTGATGCAAGTGGAAGTGGAATAGGAGTTGTGTTGTTTCAAGAAGGTAAACTTGTTGATTTATTTAGTGAAAAGTTGAATGATGCAAAAAGGAAATACTTTGTGTATGATCAAGAATTATATGCTATTGTTCAAGAATTGAAGAAATGGAGACATTATTTGATACCAAGTGAATTTGTGTTGTATACTGATCATAAAGCTTTACAAAATTTGGGTAGTCAAAATAAGTTGAATTAGAGACATATGAAATGGGTTGAGTATCTGCAGAGTTATACATTTGTGATAAAGTATAAGAGTGGAGTTACTAACTAAGTTTCTGATGAATTGAGTAGAAGGAGATCTTTGATGACCAAGATGAAAATTGAAGCTCTTGGATTTGATGACATGAGATATTCTTATGAATTTGATCCTAATTTTTCTAAGCCATGGAGAAAGTGCAGATCACCTATTCAAGATCAACTGAGTACTAAATAGGAAGAATATTTCATTCAAGAAGGTATGTTGTTTAAAGGTATTCAATTGTGTATACCGAAAGGATGAATGAGAACTAATTTGATAAAGGAGAAACATAGTAGTGGTTTGGCTAGATATTTTGGTGTTGATAAACATTGAATTTTCTTAAGGAGAAATACTTTTGGCCACAGTTGTACAAAGATGTTCAAAAAATTGTGAAAAGTTGTGGAATTCATGAAGTTGCAAAAGGAGTAAGTCAGAATACTGGATTGTATACACCGATTTCTATTCTTGAGAAACCTTGGATTGATATCAGTATGGATTTTTTTCTTGTCTTACTGAAGATAGTAATAGGTAATGATTCTATATTTGTTGTTGTGGATAGATTTTCTAAAATGGCTCATTTTACACCTTGTATAAAGACATCAGATGAAGTACATATAGCAAATATTTTCTTTAAGGAAATTTTTAGATTGCATGGATTACTAAGGAGTATTATCTTTAATTGAGACATTAAATTTGTTGGATACTTTTGGAAGACCATCTAGAGAAAGATTGGCACCGAGTTGAAATATAGTTCTACATTTCACCCATAGACCGATGGACAGACATAAGTTGTGAATAGAAGCTTGGGAAATCTTTTGAGATGTTTAGTTGGAGACACACTGAGTAATTGGGATTTTGTGTTGGCACAAGAAGAGTTTGCATATAATAATTTAGTGAATAGGAGTACTGGAAAAACACCTTTTGAGATTTTAAATGGCACATAACTAAGAGGTATATTAGATTTGAGGGATATTGCTGATGAAAGAAAGAGAAGTGCAGAAGGAGTAAAGTTTGTTGAGTACATGAAGACATTGTATGAAGATGTAAAATATAAGCTAGAGAAAAGTAATCAGAAATAAAAAGACATAATTGATAGATCAAGAAGACATAAGACTTTTGTAGTCGGTGATGAAGTAATGGTTCATTTGAAGAAAAGAAAATTTCCTATTGGAACATATGGGAAGTTGAAAATGAAGAAGTTTGGTCCTTCTAAGATTTTGAAGAGATTAAATAGTGGAAATTCTTATGAGATTGAGTTACCTGATGACATGGATATATCATCTATTTTCAAAATTTCTGATTTGTATGAGTACCATGAGTTGGATGAAGAAATGACAATACCAAATGATTATCCTAATAAACCAATAGAAGAAGTTGAGCAGATTTTGCAGCAAAGAATTGGTAGAAGTACAAGAGGAAAATAGTTTATGGAATATCTAGTAAAGTGGAAGAATAGACCAATTGAAGACAGTTCATGGATTTTACAATCTAAGTTGGATTTAGCTCGGATCGTATCTACTTCATGATTTGTAGAAACATTTTTAAATAACCCTAGGTGTCTAATGTAGGAGCTTCTCAGGTCCTTGGCAATCCTGTATCATCAAAAACATGTTTGTGCTTTCTTGTGTTGCTCGGTTCCTTCTTCAACCAATTTGGTTTGGTGTTGCTTGGTTTCCTTTGTTTACTAGGGTTGGTCGGTTATATCTCTGGTGCTTGGTGATGCTTGTCTAGCACTTGGTTTCCTTGATTATCGAGTTGTTTGTTTTAGTTTCTTGTTGAGGCCAACTCTTGCAATTAATTATGGTCATGGATTTAATGATGGTATCTATCATTGGGAAGCATGTGGACCTAGATCTAGTCATTCCTTCTATTGCTAGTGAATCTGAAGGCCAACTTGTTTGGTAGCCTCTTGTATATAATGTAATCTTTATTTGTAGTTGTAGGAGAGGAATTAGGACATCAGAGATAGAAGCTAGGAGATAGAAGGTTGATTCAGATCCTCACATGTTGGAGGACTTCTATACTTGATTGTAATATTTGGCCTAAACTGGGAAGGCTTTACAATCTGACAAGTATGAATAAATTGAATTAAATAAATGAGATATATCTTCATTATCTCTCTCACTTGTGTGTTTTTTTTCTTCCGCATGTGATTTGTGCAAGGTGGATTTGGTTAGGGTGTGCCTTTGGCTCCTCTCCCCATCCTCCCTTGTATCACAAACATACATCAAACTTTTGGATTACAAGCACATTTATTGGAAATCATCCTATGAGGGATAAAGAACCTTGGAGGATTCAAGTGTATAGGTTTAGTTTGTAATGAAAGTAAAAAGAACACTTTTAATCCCTAGAAGGAGATTGGCTAAGATTGAAAATCTTTTCTCACTGACAAGTAGGAACACACCCAAAAACTCCTCAGAATATAGCCATCACTAGGCACAGAATGGCTGCAGTCATGATGTTGTATTATCAAAGTTCTAACGTTGAAGGGGGCTCTATATTGTGAGTGTCTTTGGGAGATTACTAGTCTCCTTGTACATATATTATCAACCTTTTGGAGGTGAATTAGGTGGCTACTACTCTAAAAATTCTACTAAGGATCTTCATTTGAACACACCCTTTGTGTTTGTGCAAGAATGATTAGGACACATAGACCCACAAAGCACCTTGACACAAGTAGAAACATAAACATGATTTAGACTATGAGGCCCTACTAAGTTTTAGGTGAGAGATGTGTATAAGCTCAAATACCATCTGACTTCCAAGGCTTTAACCCTAAAAAAAAAAATTATTGACGTGAGTTGGAGTGGTGGGCTAAAAAACTTATTTTCATTTGGGTCATTCTCGAGAGATTTTTACCTTGCTGATAGGCCCATCTGATGGATGAAATGAAAATTCATGGATTGGCCATAGAAGGATTCTAGATTTTTTATTTTCCCTGAAGGGGAAAAGAGAATAATCTCCTATCTAATGCGATTTTCTCCCAAAAACACCAAACACACATGTTCTTTTCCAAAGCCCTATTAAAGTATGTGTTGGAAAGTTGACTATACTAAATTTTATGACTATATTTAGTATTTTCATTATGGAAACAAATTCATATGAAGTTTTTTACTCAACGCATGTTGAAGAAGATAAAAAATATGGTTAAGTATGGAAGATTGGATAGATAGCAGAGCACCAGGTGATCAGAGCATTAGAACACATGCGTATGATAAAGTTATGACACGCACCCTTGAAGATAACCTTCTAAGTATGTATTCATCCTAAGTCTAAGAGCACATGATGATATGAGACAGTATGAGGAAGTTACAATCAGATGAAGTGGCATAGATAGTAAGCGGTAGAACAGGACAAAGCATGGAGCTGACTGTTTGTATTTTGATTAGCGCTTGTAATATTATTTTGCAAAGGCTATCTACCTACTATATTTAGGTCATAGACATGTTAATATGAATATATGTAAACATTCTTGAGCCAATTCAATTGGAAGTGGTTTATGTAATTAGTTATAGGCTGACTTGATGAAGAGTTTTATATGCACATATAAATAAGACATGCACCCTTGTAAATAAGCATGGCATGAGAAATAGATATCATATAAGTAGAGAAGAAGTATGCAAAGAGAAGATAGAATGTGGTATAGCTTTACAAGATTCTAAAGCATCAACGTGAAAAAGGAACTAATCAGACAAGCAGTGTCACAACAATAGTTCACCTTGCAGATATAGTGTGTATCTGATATCCATAAGGTTGTAGCCTTCACCACTTGAGCAGTGAGCTCTAGGACAGTGTGTCCCCAGCCCTAATAGGGTTAATTGTAAAAGACTCCTAATAGGGTCTCACCCTTCACCAAGTCATTGTACTAAAGCATTGTACAGAACAACTCCTAATAGGGTTGCAAGATCCTCTGAGAGGGATCATAATACACTAGTGCAGTTCTTAGTGGGTGTCAATTCCCATCGAGGTTTTTACCTATTTGGGTTTCCCAAAAATCATATTTGGTGTCATGTGTTATGAATGTTTATCTTACTTTCATTGATGTTCATTTCAGTAACTAAGCAATTAAGTTAAGTTTCAAAGTATCAGGAAAAGTAATAAAGTATTGAACATTGATTCACCCCCCCTCTCAGTGTTCCCATTCCTAACAATTGGTATCAGAGCTCTGATCCTATGAAAATAATTTTAACCACTTGAGGAGATCATGGATAAGGGAGAAATGAAACATCTAAAAAAATAATCTTGAAGCAGCTCTTGAAGACCTTGATAGGTCAAAAAAAGAAATTGAAGAACTAAAAGAAAAGGTTGGTGATTCTCACGTAGTCATTAAAAAACTCAGAAAAGATTTGAAATACTATTCCACTAATGATTTGGGTAAAATGGTTAAAAATATAAATGAGGAAAACACATCTCTGAAAGATCAGATTGAAGAATTGGATGAAAAGTTACTTAATAATCAAGAAGCCTATGAAGAAAAGATCAAAGAAAACAAGTAGTTGGATGAACTAAGGCAAGATAACATGATAATCTTGGAATTAGAAAACATCAAGAAGAAAGTGGCATCTGAATTGATTAAAGAAAAGAATCATATCGACAAATTGCACACAAGCAAGGATCTAATAGAGCCACAGTTGTATGCACAAAAGGTTAAAGGAGACACCAGCGATATTGGATTCAATGAAGCACAAAATCAGATCAATGACATGTAAGAAAGAATGAAAGCTTCAAAAGAATCTTTAGAAGAAAAGAAGACATGAAATTATACTGAAATAGAAGTTGAAGCACCCAAGGATGAGCACAAGCTAGTAAAAAAGACTTATTATGCTTGTAAAAAACATGGGTACATAGCAAGGAAATGTAAAGAGGTAAGACCATTCAATGGTTACTGTTATTCATGTAATAAGTTTAGTCATAGAGCTATAAATTGTAGATCAAATCAAAATTAGAAAAATCAAAGAAGTCATCCACAACAAAATGTAAGAAATTCTCATAACATTACATGTCAGATATGCAATTATGTTGGTCACATGGCCAAATAGTGTAGTATGATAACCCACATGAATGCATCGAGAATTATCAGGCCTCTAGTCATTTTTCACTCATGTAACAAGGTTAGACATATCTCTAGGTTCTATAGAACAAAAGCACAAAGATAGGAAAGCCCTAAAAAGATGAAAAGTTCAATATTAGAAGAAGCATGAGAAGTCAAGTTTGTGCAATTTGTAGAAGATGTGAGCTTGATTTGGAAGGAAGAAAGGAAGGATAATGTTGATGAAATAGTTAAGGTTGCATTCACAATGGACACACCTCCTATTTATGGTTAAATGACCTTAATGGTCATAGGGGAAGCTAGATTATCTCTAGACCCTTGTGTGGCTGGTATAATAACTCTTAGAGTATGTGCCTTGGACTAAAACTATTTGGAGACTATGTGATGTAGTATGCAAGAGTGCACTATCATATTTTTAGTAGAAATAAAGGAAAAAATTTACAATTACATTTTGTGCTTACATGGCAAGCATTAATGGCAAAAAAATTTCTTTATAGCTGTATCATCTTAAAATGGAAGCACTTCCATGTTAAGAGCATTTATCCCATCGAGTAAGTGGTTTAGGGTCATGATTTGCATCTTTGCATTCTCCCTTGTCTTCCACTTCTTCTATGCACTTGATTTCTTCATTCTAGGTGAAATTAGGGTTAAGGTCTTAAGGACTTTCCTGATTTTCTCTCTTCCATGGCTCCATTTTCTAGGTAGGATTTAGAAATGAGACCTCCTAGTCCTTCACCATATCATTCCAAGGATTTTATGTCTATTCTAGACATTGGGTGCTATTCAGACATCAATTTCTAAGTTTTGGGCATCCACGGGGCCTTTAAATTGCATCCTGGAAAAAGTTAGGGTTTTTGGTCAAGGTCAACCTTGACCCTAACTAGGTTAGTGTCAACCTCAACCCTAACTAGGTCAAGGTTGACCTCGACCTTGACCTCATCTTGCCAAGATTTCAAATTTTCAATTCCCGCTAATTTAGCTTTTGGGATTATTAATTTTCCACCTCCAGGTCAACTGTTTCGGGCTTTGAAATGGTAAATCCTTTAATTAAATTTAATTTAGATCCATTCTCTAAAGGTTAGGACCTAATTGGGATTAAATTCTCCAAGGTGGCCTTTCTAGATTAGTGTGACCTAATTCACTATAAAAGGAGGCCTTCCTCTCTCATTTTCACATCTCATCTTAGGCAATCAAGCTCTCAAGTTCTCAAGGTGATCAAGAAAGCATTCCATTCAAGCATTCAAGTCCTCTTCTTCATCCAAGTTCTCCATTGAAGATCAAGGATTCAAGCATTCAATCCATTGAAGGGATTTGGTTTAAGCATTCAAGATCCATCATTCAAACCCTAGATCTAGCCATCATGATGGTGTGATCTTCCTTCAAGGTCCTTTGTTCATCTTCAAGATCCATTTCATTCTTCCCTTAAGGTGGATTCCAAGCATACAATCATGGAGGTTTGATTTACATTTATTGTTGTGTTCAAGATTTCATATCAATATACTTGTTTACATTTCAAATACAATTGCATATCTATTGAATTGCATAGCTTCATTGTTAGATCCTTTTCTACTACTTGCTAGCATTCTCTATTTCAATTTCAATATTAAGGTTGATTCCAAACTGGGGTTTGACCAAGGCAAACCCCCCCAAAAAAACAACAAAACCATTTTTCTTGTAGGTACAGGTGCAAAATCTCATATCTGAGAGCAAATTTGGATACCCTTTTTGGCAATCTTTCAGGATCTGTAAACAAAATCGGAATTAGACTTCAAATAAATAATGTGGTCTTTAACCTTTAAAAGGTCAAAGTTGACCTGTGTGAATTTGGAGAAAAGATTTATGGGTTTTGTAGATCTCGCAGTTTCGATTGAGAAGCGCAATAATCGACAGTTTTTGAGATTGTTTGATAGGGTTTTCAACCGATTCTTTTTCAGAGGTAAGTACCTTTATTTCTTAATTTCAATATTAGTCATCTACATTTACTTTCTATATCAATACAATTTCATGTAAGTGTAAAATATTGGCTTTGGGGACTCTTTTATGTGAAAACCATTGTCTGAAGACCCCCTCCATATTTTATCCTCTACATTTTTGTGAACCCGCGATAGACAACTCTTTCTTTTTTGGTGTCAGATCATTTATTTTCTTGCATTAAGATTAGGTTTCTTTTATGACCTTGCATTTATATTTCAAAAATAAAAAATAAAATAAAATTGCAAAATTTCTTTAAAAATACAAAAATATTTACATTTTCATGTTTTTAGTATTCAACATGTATGACTCTTGTTTTGAGTACTTTGATGAGGCTTTTGTTGTTCAAGATAATAGATACCTTAATGAGGTACATGGAAGTGAGGATAAAAATTGTGTGAATGAGATCTTTATTGATTCTATTCCTATTTCATCTTCCTCTACAACTTCTTCAATTGACATTTACAAAGATGAGTTAGGGATTGATGATTATTCTTCTCCTAATATATGTCTTTTCTATGAGCCTACTTTAGAATACAATTTACCTCCTTTCCCCTTTAGGGATCAAGCTTTAAGGACTTCTGACACTCCTACAATTCACTTTATGGATAGGGATGATACTGCTCCTATTTGGGATGAACCTTTGGATTTGGATGTTGATTACTCTCTTCCTCATGAAAACATTTTGTATAATCCTCCTATTTGGGATGAACCTTTATATTTCGATGTTGATTACTCTCTTCCTTATGAAGCCATTTTTGATAATCCTCCTATTTGGGATGAACCTTTGGATTTCAATGTTGATTACTCTATTCCTCATGAAACCATTATGGATAATCCTCCTATTTGGGATAAATACATTGATTTATCCCCTCCTTGTGAAAAATTTTTGATAAAAAAGGATGACATACTCTCTAAAAACCATTTCCCTTATGCGAAAGAAGATGACATTATAGATCCTTCAGCTCAATTTGGGATTTCTTCTAGTCATGAGGCATTAGCGGAGAAAGATAGGCATTCCCTTAATTCTCTTCTCCTTAGTAGTGACCTTATAGAAAATCAATATCCTACCTCACAACCTTCTTACTAAAGTATTACTTATATCTATTCCAACCCTTTTCCAACTGTGGTTCCAAGTGTTCCTTTGGTTTTTTCTTCCATTCATATCACTTCCTACACTTTTATTAGTGTTCCTAATCTTCCTAATCCTAATCCTATCTTTCCTAATCCGATTCCTAATTCTCCATCTGCTATTCCTAGTTCTTTTCACACTTATGTTGAGGTTCAAACTATGGTTCATGATGTGCAAATATTTTTCAAAGTAGCTTCTCCTTATTAGTGGATCCATAAAGATAAAAGAAAAGAAACTTATCCTTTGAGATTTATTCGTAATTTTACCCCTCACTCTCTTTTCCCCTCTAGATTGGGGGCAAGAGGTATATTTCTTCCTGTCTTTTAGAATCCATTATGTTCCTTCTTTGAGCTTAATTGGTTATTCTTTTTGATGGTTTGTATTATGATATTTTTTCATCTATTTATCTCTTCTATTATTCCAGATATCTTTTCTAGGACATGTGTTTTGCAAAGGTATCCCTTGCTTTCATCTCTAGGGGGCAAGGTTATTTCTTCTCTCTCTTTGTCTAGGGAATTGCTTTCCTTAGCTTAGTGGTATTTGTTTAGATTGCAATATTATTTCATTATATTGATAGATATTTTGACTATGGATAACCTTCTTATATGAGAATTTTTTGTCCTAGGTTGATACTTCTTCTCTATGTTGCAAATTATATTTGATATAATCTTTTACTCTTGCTTTGTGTTAGAGTTGTTTTCTCTCATTCCAAAGATTCCTCTTTCTCTTCTTCATAGAAGGCATGATGATTGAATCTTCATTCCCACCTTTTGGAAGATGATATTTTATCTAACACACTCCTCTTTGGTGGGGGTCTTGGTGATAAGATCTCTTTCATTGAGGATCCTTTTCCATAAGTGACATATCCTTTTCACGATTATCTCCTTGCTTTGTGAAGTGGGTATCCTCTCCCATCTTTGTTCCTACACTTGGGGGGCAAGGATGCCTTCTCCTTCTCTTCTATTTTAACACATGAAGTAATAAATATGAATTGTGAGTTTGATAGAAGTGCTTTAGCCTCAAGGGGCTTGGTATGATTTTCTATCTTATTCAAATCTATACATTGTTATTTCATTCACATATTCATGCTATGGTTTTGTTCAAGCGGCTCTGATCTCAGCATTATCAACATGCAGTAATAAATATGGATTGTGAGTTTGATAGAAGTACTTTAGCCTCAGGGGCTTGGTATGATTTTCTATCTTAGTCAAATCTACGCATTGTTATTTCATACTTGATCATGCTAGGGTTTTGGTCTTGAGATTTTGATCTTAGCATTGCCAGCTTTTCACACATGGAGTAGCACATACGGATTGTGAATTTGATAGAAGTACTTTAGCCTCAAGGGCTTGGTATGATTTTCTATCTTTTTCAAATCTATGCATTGTTATTTCATGCACATCCTTATGGTATTCTCTTCTTTTCTTTCTAGGGATTCACCTCTTTCCTTAGCTAAGTAGTATTTATCTACTATGTGATATCCAATCATACATGAAAATTATGGTTTCCATTAAGGACCTATGTCCTTGATAGGAACCTTATTCTTTGTTTGAAATTGGGTTTCCATGGTTGATACATCTCTCACCTTGGAAATTGAATAGTGTGATGTCCCTCATTAAGGGTTACTTCCTTTTCACTTCTTGCATGATATCTCTTTACATTCATCTCTTCCATGGCCTCATAGGAGATGTGACCTTTTTGGCTTGGACTGGGATTTGTCTATAGATATTGTCTTGATGTTGAAGAAGGCTTTATCCTTGTTCTTTTTCTTTCCTTAACATGAAAAAATAGTATGTTTTTTCCATCTTAAGGAGGGGGGCATATATAGGGTCTCCCTTGTACTATAGTTTTTTATTTTTACATGATAAATCTTGGAAGGTAACACACATAAGTTGCTAAATATTGAAAAGACATGCATTCATATGCTAAATCTTCTGAAGGTAACACACATAAGTTGATAAATCCTGAGGAGACACATTTTTCAAAATATTTCAAATATGCTAAATCTTGGAAGGTGACGCACATAAGTTGCCAAATCCTGAAAAGACATGCACCTATATGCTAAATCCTAGGAAGACATGCATTTCATATTCATAGTGATACAAGAAGGTGGATCTATGAGTATTCTACACTTAAAAGCATAGTACAAGCATAGTTTATGGGTGAATTGATTGGGCTCTCCCTCCAAGGTGATTCATGGTAAGGTCAGCATTTTACCGAGTGAGGTAATCACTTTCTCCTTCTTTTCATGCATGGAGTAACAAATATGGATTGTGAGTTTGATAGAAGTACTTTAGCCTCAAGGGCTTGGTATGATTTTCTATCTTAGTCAAATCTATGCATTTTTATTTCATACATGTTCTTCTCTTTTCGCTTTCATGCTAGTAGGACTAGATCATGAAGCTATGTTGTCTATAGTTTTGCTCTTGTCTTTCTTATGTAATCATTTATGCTGTTATGATAGCTTTCCAAATATGATATTGGTATGAGAAATATTTCTTAGCAAGGTTTCTTATGCTAATTGATTTGGGTTGTTTAGTACTAACCCTTGTTCCTTTTGTACACTCTCATGTATGTATGTTGAGTTAGAATCCTTGGTCTGGGGGCTAGTGTTTCTAACTAAGTGTATTTTATCTCATTTTGAATCCACTAGGATCTCTTCTTTCTTCTCCTTTACCAAGAGTTTGCATTGAATCCATACTCTTGCTAAAGTGGGGGCTTAATGTATTATCTTAAAATGGAAGCACTTCCATGTTAAGAGAATTTATCCCTCCAAGTAAGTGGTTTAGGGTCATGATTGGCATCTTTGCATTCTCCCTTGTCTTCCTCTTCTTCTCTACACTTGATTTCTTCATTCTAGGTGAAATTAGGGTTAAGGTCTTAAGGACTTTCCTAATTTTATCTCTTCCATGGCTCCATTTTCTTGGTAGGATTCAGAAATGAGACCTCCTAGTCCTTCATCATATCATTCTAAGGATTTTTTGTCTATTCTAGACATTGGGTCATGTTCAAACATCAATTTCTAAGTTCTGGGCATCCTCAGGGCCTTTAAACTACATCCTGGCAAAAGTTAGGGTTTCTGGTCAAGGTCGACCTCAACCTTGACCTCATCTTTTTGGGATTTCAAATTTTCAATTCTTGCTAATTTAGCTTTCAGGATTATTAATTTTCTACCTTCGGCTCAGTTGTTTCAAGCTTTGAAATGGTAAATCCTTTAATTAAATTTAATTTATATCCATTCTCTAAAGGTTAGGACCTAATTGGGATTGAATTCTCCAAGGTGGCCCTTCTAGAGGAGTGTGACCTAATTCGCTATAAAAGGAGGCCTTCCTCTCTCATTTTCACATCTCATCTTAGGAAATCAAGCTCTCAAGTTCTCAAGGTGATCAAGAAAGCATTCAAGTCTTCTTCTCCATCCAAGTTCTCCATTAAAGATCAAGGATTCAAGCATTCAAGCCATTGAAGGGATTTGGTTCAAGCATTCAAGATCCATCACTCAAACCCTAGATCTAGCCACCATGATGGTGTGATCTTCTTTCAAGATCCTTTGTTCATCTTCAAGATCCATTTCATTATTCCCTCAAGGTGGATTCCAAGCATACAATCATGGAGTTTTGATTTAAATTTATTGTTGTGTTCAAGATTTCATATCAATATACTTGTTTACATTTCAAATACAATTGCATATCTATTGAATTGCTTAGCTTCATTGTTAGATCCTTTTCTACTACTTGATAGCATTCTCCATTTCAATTTCAATATTAAGGTTGATTCCAAACTGGGGTTTGACCAAGGCAAACCCCCCCAAACAAATAGCAAAACCATTTTTCTTGTAGGTATAGGTGCAAAATCTTAGATCTGAGAGTGAATTTGGATACCCTTTCGGGAAATCTTTTAGGATCTGCAAACAAAATTGGAATCAGACCTCAAATAAATAATGTGGTCTTTAACCTTTAAAAGGTCAAAGTTGACCTATGTGAATTTGGAGAAAAGATTTATGGGTTTTGTAGATCTCGCAGTTTCGATTGAGAAGTAGAATAATCAATAGTTTTTGAGATCGTTTGACAGGGTTTTCAGCCAATTCTTTTTTGGAGGTAAGTACATTTATTTCTTAATTTCAATATTAGTCATCTACATTTACTTTCTATATCAATACAATTTCATGTAAGTGTAAAATATTGGCTTTCGGGTCTCTTTTATGTGCAAACCATTGTCCTAAGACCCCCTCCATATTTTATGCTCTACAATAGCCATCGAAGATTCATTATTATCATATTGTATTCTAAGTTGAGTGATTGGAGAGCACAAAAGATCAAGGAGTTGAGTTGTGAAGCGTTTCAGTTGAATCTATCATCAAAGAGGGAAGATTGAATGTTGCAAAGCCCTAGTTTAGACACGACGATCCAAAAAACCTTGGAAACCATTTAGAAGCATTTAATCAAGTAAGACATGGCTACACTAGTTGTATTTGATGTTGTTGAAAGAAATAGATATGTTTTTAAGAAGCATCCATTTAAGTCCACCCTTGATGACCTAGAAGGAGCATTTTCAAGAACCCCAATGGGTGTCATGCATGTAGAGGACATATGCGCTTACATCTATTACAACAAAGAGCCAATTGGTTTGGACAAGATTAGGTTGCACCTAGAAATAATAATGAATCCAGACAAAACATTCACTATTGAGTTCGTGCACCTTGAGAATTATCTAATCATTGAATATCCTACTGCATATGAGTTTTATGAATCAAAATGGATTAAGATTCTATTAAGTAGGATTTATGATGACCTATTCTGGATAGGAGAAGTCCCTATAAGAATAACCACTGATCTCATCCATGAGATGATAGGACTCTCAAAGTCAAGCACCATTCTTCTAGTTGGCAAAGATGTCTTGAATCTAGTAGAACAGGCATGTAAATCCTGCAGTGATAGGTGTAGAACGACCATTGATCCAATTGAGGAGAAAGACATCAAATTGATGTCTATGATAGTTGGGTACAGATTTCAACATACAAATAGGGCTAATAGTGTGTCCACAACCACTATTATAGAAACTATTAGATTGGTAAGAGAAAATGGAGAATTCAATTTGTGTGAGATCTTGTGTGCACAATTGATAGATAACATAAAGGCAATTAAGCATGATAAGAGTAATATTTTTAGATTTGGATCACTTATCATATATATGACTTACACATAGTCGATAAAGTATCAGACTTGTATCTAGACAAGAGTCTTCCTACTATGCCACAAATATCATTCAAGGAATCTACTGAAAGCACCTTGAAGGATTACATACAGTTAGAACTCAAAACATTCATGATAAAAATGCAAATGAGGTATAGGATTCCTAAAAGTATAGTTGAGAATTACAAAGATAGTATATGTTTCATGGTGGAGACAAACACCACTTGTATGGAAGCAGTGGAACCAAGGACCAAATGGATTCATCCACTTGGATATGAAGTGAAGGAACACATGTTATAGGCATATGCACAAGTCCTCATAGTGCCAAAGGATCCCAATGAACCTAGATGGGGTACCTATGAAGAAAAGACAAGGGAAGTTGATGCAGTTCTTAATAGTGCTATGACCAAGAGGAAAGCTTCCAAAATTACCTCAAAAATAATGAAGATTCATGGTGTGACACAAGTTGATCTGGATTAGGAAAGGGAAGCCAAGATTGCAATGCAACTTGAGAGGGAACCCACTGGTGAAGAAAAAGATGAGAAATTAGATGATCCTAAGGAAAAGAAGAGAAAAACTACTAAGAACACCCCTACACCCTCAGATACAGTTGATGTAGAATCCATATCACCTCCTGAGTATAAAAAGATGCCAAAGAGGAAGAAGGAGACTGACACAAGCCATCCATCCTCTAGGATAACCATAAATCTAAGCAAGAACTCTCAAGCTCCTCTTGAAGTAGGCTTCAGACCTAGTTATCCAGTATTGAAAAATAGGATTGTTGATAAAGGAAGAAATGATAAGATAAAGAAATTCTATGATATGTATAATGAGATTGATAAGTCAAAGAACCATGGAATGATAATCAAGCATATGATTAAGTTCAAGAAGACATTTATTCTAGAAAAAGTATGGGACATTTTAGAATTCTTGAAGAGACAGGCTATTGAGGAAGACCTCAGAATAAGGGAAAATATTTTAGATGAAAGCCTCCCTATATGCTCATTAGTAGAGAAAACACTATTTTTAGATCTAGTGAAGGCACACCTAAGAATACAATTGAGAACTCTACAAATAATGGATAAAGACTGTAAGTTGGTAGCAAAAGAAACTAAGAAAGCATTTGAGAAAGTTTTCTTAAACAGACACATGTATCCACCTATTATACCCATAACTCAAGTGCCTCCTAAGCAAGCCAAGGAATAAGAGATCACAAATGTGCCAGTAATAGGTCTACAAGAATCAATACCCTCAGTGACAGTGTCTATAGATGAGGTAAAGTCTGCGCCCATGCCCAGAACTCAAAAAGATGACACAATAATGATTGACAATGTGGATACATCAATGGTAGCCACTGACAAAGACTTGGAAAATTTTGAGGAAGCCTGTGTGAGTACACAAGAGGTATAAATACTATGCAATGATAATTCACCTAAGTAGCAAGAAGAAGTGTTGATTGAGGATCTATTAGGTAAAGAAGAGGAGAAAGAAGTAGAAGAGGAAAAAGAAGAAGAAGAGGAGAAGGAAAAAGAACCAATAGATAAACCCTCTATTGAAATTCCAATAAGGATAAAGATAGAAGCGATGGATATCACACCTATCACTCCCATGCCTTCAACATCATTGTTGTCAAGTTTGACCCCTAACACTACAAGCTTGGACTCTTGGGGAGAAGAAGACCCGATGAAGATTAGTGTCCTTGCTATGGAGAAGGCCAAGGAGAAACAAGTAATGATAAATCCTCTATTTGTTGAGTCAATAGATATCTTGACCAATCTACTGCTAGTAGAGAAGAAGGTACCAAAAATGCACTCAGTGGAGGATGTCAAGAACATCCTAACAAGCTTCAAGGTAAACTTCTCATGCCTAGAAGAATCAACGGCTAAGGTAGAAGAAGAGAAGTATCTTAAGAAGAGATTGGATGAGCTAACTACAAACTTTTCACTTGACCTCAACTCTTTAAAGGTTGTTCAAGCTTCACTGAAAGGATTTTTCACCAAAGGAAGGAAACTGATTGCAAACTGCATGAGCCAAGACAAGCTGACTGTAGATCTCTATAAGAAAATTTAGGAGGTAGAGGCTATGATAGATAAAGTGAGGAAATCAGTAGAAGATCCCACTATAGATTTAAACATGTGTAACAATGTATACCAGGGACAAGTGGATAAAATAGAAAATATATAAAAAGAAATGTCCAAGATAAGTGCAAGGCAAACACAGTTGAGAAATGCTTTTGTGCCCTCACTAGATGTCTTGAATTATAACATCAAGGAGATCTATGCCACTATGGTGACCTATGATCAAGGTTCATGTACATAATTGGAGAAGATGGAAAAGTTAACATATTCTTTGGGCACCCATCTCCAGACAATAGACACATTGAAGAAATTTTGGTAGAATGAGATTGCTAATCTAAAGATAGCATATCTGGATGTCTTCACATTGTAAGTACTTGTGAATACATTTTTTGATCACATTTTTCATTAATGTCAAAGGGGGAGTATAGTATGTAGAAGGAAGAATATGGAGCCTTGTAAATGATGTAAAGAAAAGTATAGTACATAAGGGGAGATATAAGTTAGAGTATATATTAGAAATTTTTTTATAAGGATACAGTTAGTAACTTTGCCATATTCATTTGTTTCCATTAATGAAAAAGGGAGAGATTGTTGGAAAGTTGACTATAATGAAGTATATGATTATATTTAGTGTTTTCATTATGGAAACAAAGTCATATGAAGTTTTGGAGTCAGCACATATTGAAGAAGATCAGAAATATGGCTAAGTATGGAAGACTAGACAAATAGCAGAGCACCAAGTGATCAGAGCATTAGCGCATGTCTATATGACATAGTTATGACATGAACCCTTTAAGATAAGCTTCTAATTGTGTATTCATGCTAATTCTAAGAGTACATGATGATATGAGTTAGTATGAGGAAGTTACAGCTAGATGAAGTGGCACAGACAGTAAGTGGTAGAATAGGACAGAGCATTAAGATGACTATTTGTATTTTGATTAGCGCTCGTAATATTGTTTTGTAAAGGGTATGCTCCTATTGTATTTAGGTCATAGATTAATATGAATATATGTAAACACGCTTGAGCCAATTCAATTGGAAGTGGTGTATGTAATTAGTTATAGGCCGACTTGATGAAGAGTTTTGTATGCGCATATAAATAAGACATGTGCCCTTGTAATTAAGGATGGCATGACAAATAGAGATCATATAAGTAGAGAAGAAGTATGCAAAGAGAAGATAGAATGTGGTAGAGCTTTACAAGAGGCTAAAGCATTAGTGCACAAAAGGAACTAATTAGATAAGCAGTGTCACAAACCAGTTCACCTTGCAGATATAATGTGTATCTGATATCCAAAAGGTTGTAGCCTTCACCACTTGAGTAGTGAGCTCTAGGACAGTGTGTTCCAACCCCTAACAGGGTTAATTATAAAAGACTCCTAATAGGGTCCAACCCTTGACCAGGTCACTATACTAAAACATTGTAAAGAACAACTCCTAACATGGTTGCAAGATCTTCTAACAGGGATCATAATACACTAGTGTAGTTCTTAGTGGGTGTCAATTCCCACCAGGGTTTTTACCCATTTGGGTTTCCCTGTAATCATATTTGGTGTCATGTGATTTGAATGTTTATCTTACTTGCATTGATTTTCATTTTAGTAACTAAGCAATTAAGTTAAGTTTCAAAGTATTAGTAAAAGTAATAGAGTATAGAAGAATGATTCACCCCCCCCCCTCTCAGTGTTCCCATTCCTAACACTATGATGCCAAATAGGTCTAGGTTTCTGATTGTCTCAAAGAGACAAGAGCATTATCCCCTATCACTTGGAAAAAAACTACAAGTGAAATTTCATTAAATTCCTAAGAAAAAATTAAATCAAAGCACAATGTTTCTTCGTATCTCCTAGGAAACCCATAAAACAAAAATGTGAATAGTTTGGTGTTTGTATGAATCTTCTGTCAACATCCTACAACACACAATATTAGTAATTTGGAATTTTTAATCTTTAGATTCTGTGTGCTGCAAAAAATGAGATAAATTAGCAGAAAAAGAGAAAACATTAATGCTAGGTCACATACAAAAATTTGTATAGATGACAGTCAACTATCATATACGATAGTCAAAATGACAAATGTCAGTTTACAATCACAGACAAAAAATTGAAAAATTTATATCTGATAGCTAATGAAATAGTTTTTGAGGGGTGCAGACAATAGAGTACAGTCACAGATGCCAAACTGCATAGATGACATAGAACCCACATAGACGATAGTAATAAAGAAATTTTGATTTATAAGATTTAAAAATGAATTTGGAAATAATTGCCAGTATTTAATTCTGTAAAAATAATGCTCTAACAGAAACCCAAGAGTTAAAAATTTAAAATCTTCCAAAAAACATATTTAAATGTAAAAATTGAAAACTAGGCAGAGATGATAGCCCCTAGGCATAGACGCCAACCTATGCAGATGACATTTATGGGGAAGAGACACAAATGTGTGATAGCTTTTGAGAGCTGCAAGAAATAGAAGAAAAATGAGTTTTAAATAGGGAAGTGGGTCCCACCAGGCATGCAAAAATGTATGTGATGAACTATTTCCTATTAGAAGCAATCTAAAATATTCAAACATTAGAAATTAAAATGTTATTCAAATACAAATCTAACATTTACAAAAAATTGCAAGAACCAACTAAGAAGCTTTCTCCACAACCTCCGATGAGCAATAAGAAAATGCACCCAATATTTTCTTTATTTTATCTCTTAAAGATATATGTGGTTGTTCTCTCCCAACATAATGTTTAAATCCCACTATGATTTACAAATGATAAATGCAAGAATAAAACTACCAACTACCATGGAAATGACATTGAATGAGCTCAAGGACTAGTTATGAAGAACTAGCCTCAAGCATTCAATATGGATGAACAAAGTAACTATGATCTAGCATGAAACTATTCTACCATTAATGCAAGGAAGTACCAAACATGTTAGATAAACACTAAATGCAAGAAAACTCTAAAATGATACTAGCATAATAACTCTAATGCAAAAATAATGGGTGAATTATGCTTGGAAATGCTCCAATTTATAGGATTTTGGAAGGCTGGGGTAAGGTGGATCACATCTAGCATCCACATAGGTACAACATGAAGGACACATACTCCATGCAAGAGGCCAAGTTTTCTCACACATGTGGGAGCAACTTGAGATGTGATGGGTTAATGTGTACTTCAAGTACACGTGTAAGGTGTAAGAGAAAAAGTTGGGGATTTTTTAGATGATTTTGAAAAGGCAATTATTGGAAATTTTCTCATAATTAGGGCTAATGGGTGTAGGAATCTAAAATTATCTTAATTAACCTTAGTTAATTAAGAATTAGGTCTATTTTTTGAGAGTGATGTGTGTAGGGTAGGATCTAGGTTCATATTTAGGATTACTTTAATTAAAAATTAAACTAATCTTCGTTTAGAAGAATAATATAATGTGAACGGATTTAAATAAATTAGAATTTATTTAACAAGAGTCTATGTGGGGAAAAGGTATTAAATACACTTTCAAGAGGGGTATTTAAATTTTAAATTTAAATACTATAGAATAATAAGCCAAATTTATTTAAATAGGCAAGAAGAATATAATTGAAATAATTAAAAAATTACAATGTTATGGGATGCTTTTAAGTGTCTACAACATCATTCAGATTTATCCTGTTCTGACAATGCATGGGTTTGTGACCAAATTTTTTATAGATAAAGATCATACCACTAGTTCTTTGAGCATTAAGTTATCTTATGCATTTCTTCTCATATCTAGGGTCTCCTTGACCAGATCAAGATTTGGATCTTTCTCCTTCCTCAAATCTAATACCATGCTTGTCATTTGGACTCCTCTAATGTTCAAGTAGCGAATCAAGTTTATCTAAAATGATTATGAAATTATCCTTGTAGTAATTAGGAATCACAAGCTCTTCTATTAGTTCTTCTTCAATAGCCTTGGCCTCCTACAAATCAGCAACAAGTATATTACCTTCATCAGATCTTTTCTTTAAGGACTGATTTATATTCTCTTCATTTTTTCTTCTTCTCCTCAATCTCTTTGGTCATCCTCATCACTATAGATTTAATGAGCATTCTTCATGAGCACATTATCTTTCTTGAGTTTATCACATTCTTTAGTCTTATCCTTCAAGTCTTGACTCAATTGGTCATCACCTAAGTTCTCACTATCCTTTTTCTTTAAATGTTCAAAAATTTTACTTCTCTTCATCGTGGCTTTCTTCAACTTTTCTTTCAATGTTTTAATGAAGATTTTATCTTCTCTTAGATTCCTCTACAACTCTTCAACTTCGGCTTTAGTATGATTAAGATCATCCAATGCAACTATGAGTTGATCATGGAAACTTTAATCCATTATTTCTTCATAGATCACCGTCAACCTATTAGGATTCCTCTAAAAGACTTGACTCTAATACAAATTGTTAGAAAGAGTGAACATTGAGAGGGGAGTGAATCTGTGTTTACAAAATTTAAACTTTGACATTCACTTTGTGAACATTTGGCAGAGGATGAAAGTTCAAAGAAATTAGAACAAATAGATGCATCTCTGGTGGTGCAGTCTACAAAAGAACAAGCTAAGGCAACAAGCTAGTTGCCTAATATGATCAATTATTTGAAGACAGGACAATGTCCTGTAGGTTTGGATTCAACAAAAAGAAGGTATTATAGGTTACAATCTATTCCTTTTGTGCTAATTGATGATGTTATTTTCAGAAAGGATCACAATGGTGTCCTTTTAAGATGCATAGATTCAAAAAAGATAGCTGATGTCCTATTTGAGTTTCATGATGGACCTTCTGGAGGTCACTTTTCTCCTAGAACTACTACTTTTAAAATCATGAGGGCTAGATACTATTGGCCATCTATCTTTAAGGATAGTCATGATTATGTGAGGAAATGCATCATGTGTGCCATGTTTGCAGGAAAAGAAAGGCTTGCAGCCTTGCCCCTACAGCCAGTCAGAACAAAGCAACCTTTCATGAGGTGGGGTATAGACTTCATTATCATGATCAATCCTCCATCTAGTGTAGGCCATAAATGGATAATCACTGCAACTGATTACTTCACCAGATGGACAGAAGAAATTGCATTAAAAGAAGCTAATGAGAATGTTGTATTAAGTTTTTATGATGACATAATTCATAGATTTGGCATTCCAGATTCCATCATCTCAGATAATGCATTGGAATTCACAGGCCTCAGGGTCTCAAAGTGGGCAATCAAGAATGGCATCTATCTGAATACCAGTTCCAATTATTACCCCCAAGGTAATGGCTTAGCAGAATCAACAATTAAAAACTTGATTAGGATAATCAAGAAGACTCTTCAAGAAAATCAGAGAGATTGGCATACTAAGCTTAGGTCTGCCTTATGGCTAAATAGAATTACTCCAAAGAAAATCATTGGTAATTCTCCTTACATGCTAGTATATGGTAAAGAGGCCAAGTTGTCCATTTCAGCTAAATTGCCAGCTCTGGACTTGACTACTCAGTATGCCCTATTTGAAGAAGGAGATCCTTTATAGATTAGCTATGCTCAGTTGATGGAATTAGAGGAACTCAGAGACAAATCAATGTAGGATATGGAATTCCATCAGATTCAAACAAAGAGGATTTTTGACAAAAGAGCCAGGGTCAAAAATTTCAAAGTTGGAGATGTAGTTCTCAAGTGGGATGAGTTCAGATCCAAGCCTGGCAGACATACCAAATTTGATTCATTTTGGGCTGGACCATTTGTTATAACAGAGTGCAAGGGGTCTAATTCTTTTCAACTATCAACCCTTGAAGGAGATGCCTTGCCAATATCAGTAAATGGTTTCCACTTGAAGCCCTTATTTGAGGTTAATCCCTCTCTGTAAATTTTTGTAAATAATGTTTCCCCTGCTTTCCTACTTTCTTCCTATTTTATAGGTTAGTTTCCTACTTCTCAAGAAGTTCCCTAAGCACATATTTAGTTTTGTCTCCCTATGAGAGTTTTGTGTTCCTAGAGTGACCCCATGCCCAATGGATATGTCAAGGCCACTGATCTATGTCTAGCAGGCTGACATCCAGCAAAAATCATGAAAATGTTACCCTAATTTTCTTGTGCATGAAAATTTGGCTAAAACCTATCCCCAGGTCTCTATTTTTATCTTGCTAGGCATCCTTGAAAATTTCATGAATTTATCTCTTGTTTCCTGGCCTCTACAATCTTTTAACTCTTTGGTCTATAGGTAAAAAAAAAAAAATTCATAAACTAGCCGTTGGTATTCATAAACCCTAGAAAACCCTAAGCCTTGTTATAATTTGTAGTTACTTTATCTCGGCCACTTAAGTCCCTTCAATTTTTTCTTGCCTTTTTAAATCCTTTAGTCGCCAAGTCTCTGATTCCTGGTAGTTAACCCCTTAACACTTAGCGATCCTGCAAGTGGTTACAGTTTTGATTGGCGGTCTCAGTTCAATGGCCTAGTCAAGGTTCTAGATCTATGGTTGTCACATGATCTCATGGTCCTGAAAGATTCCATGAGATCTTGTAACGGTCGCCAATCTTCCTGTCTACAAAAGTTCATCTTGTCAGTGGGACTAGTCCCACCTCATCTGATTTGGTAGCTTTTGATTCATTGGCGGTTGGTGATTTGATTGTCTATCAATGGGCCCTTTCCTTTTGGCATGTTAAGTTTCAGTTTCATCGTGCGGTCTTTGTTATATCAAAGACTCAAGATGTGACCTATTTAAGCTAGCAGTATAGCGATAGCTATTTGATGAAGATAAAGAAGACTGTGGCTCTACGTTATTAGATGGGCTGATTTGTAAGGCTTCTGATTGGTCCACATGCTAATGAGTTAGCTCTTGTTAGTAGGGTCGGGCCCTTTCACCAGTCAAAGGCTTTGACATCTATAGAGGATCGATGGCTGGTGTATGTCTCCAAGGCTTTGTGTTAGAGCTTGCGATCACATGATGACCGTTGATCTTTCTTTTTCTCTGGGCTCTGTCAAGTGGGTCCTTAGTTTTTGATGTGCTTGTTCTTCATTGGTCGGTAAGATGATAGCTGGGCTTTTTTGGTAGGACTGTGTCAGAGTATCTATAGGGAAGTAGGATCTATGGTTGTTGCTTGATTACAAGGAATATTCCTTGCCCTTGCAATCTTGTGACAACCGTCTGATGTGATCTTTTCTAATCATGGGTCCTGTTGTCAGAAGTGTATGTGACATGTCTTGTTTGGCGGCATTTGATTGGTTGGTTGGTTTGCTACGTGGCAGTTCTCAGTGGGTCCGTGGGGTCAGGGATTTCTAAAGCACTTAACATTCAGTTTGATTTTGTAGTTTTCATTATACCATTTGGTCAAGATGCTCGACTTTTAGGATCATGGTATAGCAAGAACCATCCAATCCTCTCTTTGTTGATCGTGGGTCCAAGTCTGCCAGGTGTGATGATGTGCTTGATTTTCATTGGTTGTTGACTTCCAGGTGGCCTTTGACTTGATAGAGGGGGATTTTATGTTGTTTTCTCAGTGAATCATAGTCGTTCATCTACCAGGAAGGGTTTCTCATTGATGGTTACATTTTAAAATTTTCCGCTAGCTGTTATATTTAAAAATTTGAATGCTTTCTGCTGGTTTTGCTAGGGTTTTGCATTCTTTCGGCCATGCATGACGTCAGGTAGCTCAAGAATTGATTTCTCAGGATAGTTGTGGTTGTGAAGATGATTAAAGTCACTTTTGGTTGGTGTTGTAGGGTACTATGCCACGTTTTTACACCAGGAAGCGCTAGAAAGAGTTAGCACCACCTTTTGAGCGGTACTGTTACCCAGGGAAATATGACTAGATTTGAAGCCTTCATGGCTTAGTGGAGTTGCAGGTGGGTAGATGGATTGAGGTTTCTATGTCTATAGGGGGGGGCTCAATACAGGATCAACATGTAAAGAAAAGATTTGATTCGATCACCGGTTCTCAGAGATTTTCATTAATAGGTGATTAGTGTACCTTTAGGGTTTGATATTATTGTAAATTTGTAACCCTAGTTAGGCTAGTTTTGACTCCTGCCTGCGTGTAGTTGAGTATGTATATATTGTTTTGGATCTTTTTGAAGCTCAGAGTTGGACAATTGTAAAAAGAAATTCACCTTTCTTAAAGGCTATCCATGGCATTTTCTCTACCCTCTGGCTTCTACAATTGTATTTCTCCCATTGATGATTTAGATATTGCAGAGGTATTTTGTGACAATTCTTCATGTCCCTATGCTTCCTTGTTTGAGTCTTCTCTTATTGAATTGAAGTATAGGATGTTTTCAGCAGTATCTTAGGGTTCCTAATCCCTCTTACTTTCTATACCTGTGTGTGTTATTGTGTTTGATCTGATTTAGATGCTTTTGTGGGTATACTTCAGTCCCCTAACAATCTTGTCTCAATCCTACACCGAGTTGCAGAAGTGAATGTCTGCTTACAGGTCATAAATTGTGTCTTATGTTCAGGCCCTTCTATGAAATACTTATGCAAGCCTATTCAGTAAGTTGTGACCTACTAGACTTGAGCCTTTCATTGATTCCATTCCTCTATACTGAGATCCAAACCCTAATTTCAATGTATCACCTAGTAGGTAGTTTTCTTTTAGTCATTTCCCTTTCAAGCACTCCTTCTATCCCTTTCCCTCAAAAATTTTACTTTCACGTCTAGAAGCAAATTAGGGTGATTATCCAAGAGGAACTAGCGTAGAACCTAGAGGTCTCATCTTAGTTAGCATAGGTCCCAAACCTGGAGATGATTCCCATGTTATACTAGGTTATCAAGACTACAAGAGCCTGAGACAAAGGCACAAACTTAGTGTATAACAATTGCCATATCAAGTACCCCTCAAGATCAGCATTGCTTAGTTCATTAGACAATTAGGGGATATTGAAAAGAAAATTCTTGCAGGTAAAGCTAGAGGAACTCTATTTCCAAATGTTACAATTGCCCGCCAGTTTATAATCACAAAGGGAGGATGGTTGCATATTGATAAATTCCTCGCACCCTATCACATGGCTACATCAATTGCTAGAACAGCAGACCTTGAGGGTTTTTATAATGAAATACTCAAAAATAAAGTAAGGTGCTCTTCAATATGTCACATTCTTAATTTCCCTAAGGATATTATCAAAAATATTCCTAATATACAGGAACAAGAAATAAGAAAGGAAAAGTGGTTAGTATACAAGAAGACATTAAATTTTTTCCAGTAGTTTGAGAAGGAATATGATCCCCTAAAAAGTATCAATCCAGTTGGAAATAAAATAGACACTCTTATAGATAAATTTGAAGATATTATTCAAACCCTAAATTAGGAAAAGGAAAAAGCCATAAAAGTTGAACCAGAGATGGTTCAAACAATATTGACCAAGCTTGGATTTGCACAAGTATTGCCCCCAGGCAAATTCATGGTAGAAACAAAAACTGGTTATAATGTGGTTTTACCAGGATCTCAAATCCACAAAGAATAGAAAAGGAAATAGGATGTTCCTTCCACATCACAGAAACAAGAAAAAGACAAGATTTTAGACATTCCATAGTCACCTTAGGATCGGGCATATAAATATAATTCTGATTGTCTAGTTCCCTCAAAGAAATAAAAATTAGAAGAAAGGCCTTTACATGTAGAAGATGATTATCCTCCATCATAGTCACCTCTTAACATAATAGATGATCAAGAGGTGACACAAAAAATGGAACAATTGGGAGCCCTAGGTCAAATTTTTATGACTTATGAAGAGATAAATGAGGGGGTTCCTGAACCACCAAAAGACCCTGAATTAGATTTGGCAATGGGAGAGATGGCAGGTACAGAGCTAGACATAGTAATCAAACAAGCATGTGATGAGTTCTTAGTTGATGATGACTTTGTAAAGGCAAGAGCCTTCATGCGATTTTTATGGAAATTAAATATTTGTCAATTTCAAGAAACTTGTGAAAAGAGGCATGAGGAGAACCCAGATAAAGATCTAAAGATTATAGAAAGTGATGTGATGAAAGAGATGACTGAGCAGTTTGAGATAATTACTGCAGAATAGGGAAGAGACTTGATAAGAAATTTAGGAGTGCTTATTCTCCCAAAGTGGGATATAGTTGATGTAGTGGTCTTCAATGCAGTCAGAAAATAAACCACACCAATACACAAGACCAGAGAGGAGGAAAAACAAGCAATTAAGGGAGTCACTTTTAGTAATGATCATCAAGCCTTGGTGATGTGGTCTTTAAGAAAAAATGACAATAACAAAGGAAAACAAATTAGCAAAGGTGATATCATAGGTAGCCTGATTTTCAAAAGGGTCACTCATACTTCTGTACTTGAGGCATCAGAAATGGTGGTAGCATCAGCCCAACTTACAGCAAGAGTCATAGAAAAGGAGGCCAAGGAAAAAGAAGACCTCACAATAAGACTTGAAATAGTATTACAAGCTTATGTAGACTTGAAACAAGAATTATATCAAAAGGATATATTAATTACAAACTTGAACAAAAATTTAGGTGAACAGGGCCCAATTCATTCTTCAGCACAATTGTGTATTTCTTCTTCACCTGCTAGATGTTTTTCTTCAAGCCCTATTATTGAGTACCCAGTCTCCCCTCTCCCACCTTCCATGACTGCTGAAGAGCATGAGCAAATAGACAAGCTAAGGTATGGAAAAAGAATCAAAGATACCATTTTATAATTTGTTGCAAATGTAAAACTAGGACAAGTTTATAAAAGTGCTAAGCAGTTGTCTAACATTTTGATCTCTTTTAAGAAAGAGATAAGCACTGTAAACCAAAATTTCAAATGCTAGATTGCTAGAAAGAATAGGTTTAAATCAGTGTTTTACTTGATTAATGATCGATGTATTGTCAATATACAACTGACAAATACATATAAATTTGTTAAAGACCTTTTTGAGTTTGAAGTCAATAAGGATAGTTTAAAGAGGAGGGCATAAATGTTAAGAGTAAGATACTTTCAGGACAATTTTCAAATGTTTCCTTGCCTTATCAAAGCAGATGGAACTATAAAGGATAGAGATGAATGGTTACAACAAATTGAAGATGAAGTGTCAACTCTAATAGATATCATTCTAAATGCATAAGACAATATGCCCTTTGTACAATTAATTGAAATTTTACAAGATGTTAGAATAAATTTCACTAATACAAGAACTGAAATACACCAAATAATTGTAGATTGAGACACATTACTGCCTAAAAGAGATGAAGTTGTGGCCTTTCATTGGCCAACTCAAGTCACTTATACATCATGGGAAGCAGCATATCCTTTGGATAGTTCCACTGAAGAAGAGACATCCACTAAAGAAGCAACTAGTAGCAGTGTTGCAAAACTTTGAAAGAAAAACAAATAGTACTGGCAACCTCAAATAGTTACAACAAGAATAGATGGTACAACTGGCATATTTTCAAGCAACCCTACAAGTTATTCAAATATTGGTCACTCATTTAGTTATTAGTTTTGTAAAATTGCAACAAAAAACTGTTAAATTTACATTTTCTATCTTACTCACTGAAAACCTTTTTGTTTCTTGTATGAAAAATCTGAAGCTTTTATGGAATCCTTTTTAGTATGATTAATTATTGATAATTGATGAAGTGAAATACATTATTTTAGGTGTTTTTTTTTGTGAATTTGGTTTCCTAAACTTGGTATCATGTGTAGTATTCATGGAATTATAGGAAAAATGGTTTTCATTAGATATCTTTTAGATATACAATATTTGATTTGTCTATATTGTTTTCATATTATTTTTTTGAAATTGATGTTTGAAATTTGTGTATTTTATATTGTCATTGGCTGTTGAACCCATAAGTTACTGGACAAAATTATTATGCTTTTTATAAAAGAAAATTATATTGTATTTCTATTTTAATGAAATCAGTAGATGATAAAACTTATAGTGGCAAAAAAATAGACTATAGTTGCTGAGTGTCAACAGAAAGTATGGTTTCTAATAAAATGCTTATTGAAACTAAGTTTATACATTCTTTGAAAGGACTATGTTCTTTAAGTTCAATGTTTAAAATCTAAGAATCATATATACATATATTTGTAATTTCAATGAAAAATATACAATAATGATAAAACAAAAAGAGTTAATATTATGTTAACGCATTTAAGAATTTTTCTTCTTCTTTTCACCTTGTAACATTTGGATTTTGTTGCATGCGTGAACATCTTTCCAAATTGAAAGCTAAATGAATATGTAGTCTTGATAGTTCAGGAACTCTTGAAAGAGCTGTAAAAGATGTAGGGATAATAACATGCACTTATTATGAAGAGCTACCATTTCATTTGTTGCAAAAAGGTATACTTTAGAATGAGATTTGGTTCTTCTGTACGTGGAACTAGACCTTTTTGGAATCAACAAAGAGAAAAATTGATAGACATGGTTATTTAGATTGGTTGTCCTACATTTTTCTTTACCCTTAGTGCTATAGATACCAAATGGCCTAATTTACACAATATCATGCCATCCAACATGCCAACAAATCCATCAATGACTACAAGATGGCGAATAGAGAATATTATTGAAAATCCACATTTGACAGTTGTATGTTAGTGATGTAGAGATGGTAACCTTCACATATACATCACATGTCATACAAAACACATATTATAAGTAGGATATATGAAGGTCTTGAATCTATTTGAAAGAATGAGGCTCGTCCAAGATTTATGCATAACTGTTTGTTGATGCATCTTTTTTGTATGACAATTTCAATATTGTACATTTACAATACCTTCAACCTACCATTACATAGATGCATGCTACAACTGATGTTGTTGAGCTTAGGATTAAATCTGTGTAGAGTCACGGTTAAGGTTAATCAATTATTAAAGCCTTGTCAATTATTATGAATTTTATAATAGCAATTTGTATTGTATTTTCATTTTAATTAAATCAGTAGATGATAAATCTTATAGTGACAACAAAATAGACTATAGTTTGACAATGTGAATAGAAAGTACAATTTCCCATAACATGGTTATTGTTACTAAGTTTATATATCCTTTTTTTTAAAAAACCGGTTACCAAGATCATTTCAACCTACAATAATGTAGCTTATCTTAGACTTTGAGACTATATGTCAGTACCTTGAAAATTGCACTTTCATAGAGTATGTTCTAGATATAAAATCTCTTTAAAGGATTTTCAAATAATCAGTATCCATTCCTTGACTCCTACCTGAATTTCATTTTGATGTCACTCAATACCTAACAAAAAATGTTCTCATCCTTTCACTTTTTCAAAGTCAATTATATTAGGACTATTCTCAAGTATGACCCTTAGTTCTATTTTTCATATCTTATAACGAATCTCTTTTGTTAACAATTGTATTTAAAAGCATTTTGTATACATGATATTGATATAAATCCTATCTATTTCTCATCAATATAATCATTTATGTGTCACAATTTTGTAATGAAGTTGTTGTCATATGCATAAACCACTGATCACCACTCAGACTTTTTTATACTGATCTTTTACAAATTATATAAATAAAATATTGAATATGTATTGTAAAATATTATTATTAATTTTCATATATCATTTGTCATTATATAAATATATAAACAAAATATATTTCTTAAAACAAACTAAAATAATATAATAAATATATCGCTAATTAATATTACTTCATTTTATTTTTTTAATATCTATTTTATTACTTAAAATGATTTTATTATTTAATAATGTTTCATATTTTATACTATCACTAACATTAAATAAATACAATCAAAATAATATTAATTATGAATAAATATTTTACAATAGAAATTAAAAAATACATTAAGTATACATTTACATATTCTAAGTATTAAATAGTGGTAATAGTTACAAATTAATATCATTATAACTATTACACTTATGAATTAATATAATAATTAGATTACAGCAAAAGCACCTCAACAGACGCTATTTCTAAGAGTATTAATGAACAAAATCTTTCTTAGATATCTCACCAATGAGCATTCAATATTTAGATTCTTGTCAACTAATTTTATATATAATATCGATTTCGCCCAATACCAAATCTTCCATTCTTAATTTGTGTGATATACCTTGAGATTTTCCAAATTTGTCATATTGAACATTGAAATAAGAGAACCTTTTCCATTTCGCACGTGTCACCACTAATATATCATTTATTTAACCCAGCACTAATTTATTTAAACTTGTTGTAGTACATAGATAATTATTATCAAACTGGTTCTGTAGAACTCCATCACATCACTATAATGACCTTCTCAAAATATCATCTCCTCGAATTAATGTTATGAGTGCAAAGCACTCAACAACACTACCGTATTCTTTTATAAAGTGCCAAATTATACAAAAAACATGAACAAAAGCCAAGAATAGAAGAGAAGACAAACATGAGTCACAACAATATCTAGTAGTTAAACTAAGCTATGGTATTTACATTCATTTCTTAAAATTCTTAACCTCTTTCAATTTTGCAATATCTTCTTTATTTCAATACCTAAAACTATCTAACAAAGTTCATTCACAAAAAAAATTTAGAATAATATAGATAGCTAGCAATTGGTAGAAATCAATTTGATGCAATATAATCTGAACAAAATCTCAAGCTAAGTAAACATATCTTCATTTGATAAATATTTAAATCCCACAACCATAAAAATGAGTGAAAAATAAAAAAATTTGATAATTTGTGTTCGAAATTTTCAAGATGGGAAAACTAGAGTTCTAAATTGAATGCTCTACCTTTACCAATATTTTGATTTGTTTTAAGATATATAGGGAAAAAAATCTCTCTAATAAATAAGTACACAAAATTTCATTTTAAATCCTTCTTGTTCTGATATTGATATTCGTTGTTCCTTACTACTAAAACTAGAATTAGTAATATCTCCAATATAAATACTATTATCAAAACCAGAACATTTAAAACAAATTTTTTACTTTCTAGCCCATTTCAAAAAGTACTGATTAACAAAATTTTGATAAGATTTGTCACATATGTTCATTAAATGTTCTGACTCTCCTGAGCTAATATTATCTATCATATCGATTCATCTAATGTGAAACCTAGCACTCTTAATTTTTGTCATATAAGCTATGATCTGACCATGGTCATATCTTAGCAATGATAGTAATCATCCATTCGGCATATGCGCCAGATTGACAATTGACAAGCTAGTATCATGTGAAATGAGATACAATCAGTGTTCAGATAGAGCGCCTAGCAAATCAGTGACTAACAAGTCATACGAACACTGTAAGAGAAGTTATGTTGCATTAAATGTTCTGATTCTCCTCAACCTATTATTATCTGTATATTGATAAGTTTAATGTGAAACATGCCCCTATATATTTCTATGATATATGAAATGATATGTCGGTCGACGTATCTTCACAAAGAAGGGAGAGCCCTTTGCCAACATGTGAGATCATGACAAGTGGCACAATGGTCACGTTTGAAAGGACATACAATCAGTAACCCAATGGAGATTCCAATTGATCACTGACTGACAAGTCGTAAGATCGGTCATCTTGCATTAAATATCATGACTCTTCAAATCAATAAATTAATAGAATCACATTTAGTAATAACCAACTTCAAACCCCCTTTCAACTGTTAAATGTTTTTTAAAAATTTTGGATTTATCTCTCCACGCCTACTAAATCCAAAATTATTTGTTTTCACTTGTGCTCCTAAAATGTACAAATAAGTTGTATACAAATTAAAATTATAAACCTACACAAAACAATATCGGATACTTATTCTTTGCATATAAATTTGATCCTTAAATATAGTAATTACTACCATAAAAACCTAGCTTTCACCCATTCAATTTTTTTGCCCATTTAGGATATAACTATTCACACCTGTAAAATCCAAAAAAAAATTTATTTAACTATACTCGGAAACTTTCCAAATAAGTTGTTAAAAGAAACAAAAATAAGACTACACGTTACAATGTCGGATACAGTTACTGCTACCATATAAATCTGACAATTTAATAATCTATTCAAATAAATAATTTATTTTAAATCCCAAAGATGTAGCGAATGGGAGAAGAATGAGTGAATCACAGGTAAGCACATGGCTCATTTGATGATGCGTCAAGTGTCATATGTTTTGAAAAATCATGTGGTGACCAGTAACTGTTGATCAATTCTTTGTTATATTTTCATCTTTGACCAACGGCTATTGTATGTTCACAAAAAATTTGATGATTCCTTGCGAACATGTGCCATCCATTAGATTGTGTTCTAGCAAAATCTAATGCCCCACTATTTATAAATTTTGAAACCCGCTTTCATTTAGTACTGAATAAGGAAAACAACTTAAAATGGAAAATTACGCTTAGCAATGAATCTCATATAAATCCGATGACTAACGTCCATTCTTTTTTAATTATTACTGTTCCATATTATTACTATTCCAAAGTGTCATAGGAACTAGTTACTTATGGGATCAACATCGAATGACAGATCTAACAATTCTTGTGTCTCCGTTAAAAAATATAACAACCTTCCAACCATGCGGTGACCATTGATCTACTATCAGGCTGATGATATCTTCCTTTATGTCCACTCTTGAAAAGGACATAATATTCACCGTAACATGCAGCATCTAACAGTTGTATTCCATTCAAAATGTCAACTGGTTCATCAGTGATTTGTGCATGAATACAACTTCTCAAATAATCAAATGATGCAAGTCCTATTGGTGCAAGAAGTAAAACAGGTGACTGTCCATTGGATGTTGATTGACTGAGACCAGCTTTGATTTGAGCTATCAGATGCGATTTTCCAGTGCCAACAATGCCTTGTACAATTAGTTGTAATGATTGAACATCAAGACATTTCAAGTTCATCATTATGGAGCCATTGTTATCACAGGTTATTTTAAGTTTTGTTTTTAGCATTCTGCATTTTGTTCATTTCTTAGATAATTAGAGAAAATAGAAAGTCAGAACCCTAAAGATAATCCAAAATTTGTTTGATGAACCAAGTCACTGAAACAAGTTATATGTATACCATTTCTTTGTTACTAAGATATGGAAATGTAATCTAAAAAGAATCATGGTAAATATGGAAATATCAATTCTTTTAAAAAAATATTACACAAAGAACAAGCTGTAATAATAATGCCTCCATAATGATGATCTTGAATTTGATGCAGTTATCAAGTATATTTTCTAATAAAATTGAGGGTAGTTATTAATAAACAAGTGGGAGAGATGGTAGATATTTTATATATCTCTACATTTACTGAGATAGGGAAATGTTATCTAAAAAGAATCATGGTAAATATGGAAAGATCGATTCTTTAGAAAATATATTACACAAAAATTAAACAACATAACATTGACATGACACATTTTATTGTTGAATATACATATATACATAAACATATGATTACATATGTTGAATATTCTAAGTAAACTACTATCTTAAGCAATCTTCAAAGTGAGAACAATTATTCTTTGAGTTTCTTGCCCATCAAGAGTAGATGTTTTGATACTTAGATCAAAGACAAACTCAAAACCATAAAGATTATTCAAAAGTTGTTTGTCTGCACCGGGTTCAGCAAGCAGCACTTGAAAATATTCTATATCAACACCCAATAAAGATTTGCAGGACCTTCAAAGGTAGTAACATTGTGAAGCTCACCTAATGGATTGTGCAAATCCATATTAAGCATGTAGCTAAAATCACACATTGGAATATGAACACAACATTTAGGACATTCATATTTCCCAGTATGATTTCGTTATAAATTAGTGATTGGTTATAAAAAAAATATTTTTTGGATGTTTTTCATATGGTTATTAATAATTTATCAATTACATTATAGAAATGTTGTGATAGAGAATAGATGTCATTAATGACTTCTATCAACACATGAACATTCAAATAATTCATCAAGAAGATAGAATTTCAGGATTGCTAATGCAAAGCTTACTGGAAGAAAATCAATTAATAACATCTCATCTAGTATCACTAAGAAATTTTGATCACTTTTACACCGATCCGTATATTATAGAATTGCAATCTTGTGACACATGCAATCCAAGGAAAGTTCATCATATCCCAAGAAAAACTTGGTTTCAACCAGCATCAATAACATATGACACTGAATACTCTTCTTTGATAAATGGTACATGTGAAATATGGATAGAGAAACTGCTTCAAACTTGACAAAGCAATATAACTACTTTACATAACCTTTGCTATCATATTCAAATGTATCACTTTCATTTTACATCAAGCTTAGACACATTGTGGAACAAACAAGTCAGAGAAAGATGGGGAGCACAGGACTGTTACTTAACTATAGCAATACATGAACATATACAAAAGATCGTAAGGGAACAAATACCTACATTGACCCAAACCACTTATAAGCTCTATCCAACTATTAATGTTCATACACAGAAGTGGGGTATACTACATCAAATATTTGAACATCTTTAATGGTTCAAAGATTTAAATCAGATGAACAGTCAACCCATGAGTTATGATGCTATACATTAAGACTAAGTTTGTTCAATTTGTAAAATACTAGATCTCTACTACTTGTATATAAGGATATGGAAATCTATCTCCTTAAACAAATTCATAATGCAATATACATTATTTCATAATCATATTGTACCTTATTTTTGTACAAATTTAAACCTTCTTTAAATTTTCCTTCTTAGCATTCAATATTTTAGATTACATATTTGATACTTGATATTTTATGTTAAATTTATCTTCACATAGTTAGCAACTACAAAGAGTCTCTTAATCTATTTCAACAATATTACATGAGCTTGTCTTTTACAGCTTTGTTCACCTGGATCCATATTGTTCCACTCAAAGAACCAATGGCCATCTTTTTCTTAATTACATCTGTAGCATATTAAAATTTCATCTAATATGCGCATTTTAATCCTAGAATAACTTTCCATACATATAGAACACCTTCTATAGTTTGAAATACCATCTATCTTTGTTCAAAATTCTTTTCTGGCCTTGTAATACTTTTCGGAGAATACTGAAATAAGAATATGGTCAGTTCTATTCATGGATGTTGCATGATCTTCAATATAATCAGGTATTTGAAGTTCTGTCAAGGAAGGAATTTCAATAATTGAATTTGGTAGAGGATTTGAAATTGAATGTTTAGCTGGTTCTAAATAATATGAGGTGTTTGAACAATGTAAATTTGATGTAGAAATTTCAAGTTTTGTATTTTGAGATGTTTCCCATCTTCTTTTGTTAATAACATTTTTTTTGGCATCATATCTAGCTATCTACATTTGATTTATGTATTGGTATTTGTGTATAATAATTTGATAATTTAGTAGGCTAACTTTCACCAAATTAGTAACACATAATTATTATATTGATATTAACAAATTATCAATGGCTATTCTAAATGAGCCACACTGCAACTGTCATGAAGGAGCTTGCATTTCGAAAACCTCAAACACCTAAGTCCACCTTCGAACCAAATGGAATAATTGGATTTAAATAATCCCTAAAGGTTAATTGGGAGATTTTGAAGCCTATAATTGTGATTTGTAACAATCAATTTGATTTAAATGTTAAATGTCCTAGAAGTCCTAATAAGGACTTAGGACCAAAATGGATGTAAGGGTGGCCAATAGTGCCAAATAGGGATCTAGGTTGGTTAGTGAAGTCAATTAGGTCCTAGGAGTAATTTGAGATTAAATCCATGAAGTTAGAAAAATTAATAAGCAATAAAATGAAAGTTATAAATTCAAACTTTTGAATCCTAATGGCTAGGGCACTGATTCTAATGTATTCACTGATTCTAATGGAATGGTGTGTATTTAACTTGTACATTATTATCCTAACATGATATATTGTAGAGGAATATCTTGAGTATTGAACAGTGAAACATGTCCACCATGAGGTATTGATATTCTAAATGAGGTAAAAATATTGTGAGTGTATATATATGAGTATGACATGAATATCAATATGAAGTACCTAGTAATGTGGAAAATTCATTATGATATCAAGGTATGGTATGATAGGCATAGGTACATGTGTGCTTTGTTGTGATAAAGTATTATGAAGATTCATTTATACTTGTTACAAGAATTGAGATAAGGGAATGTTATATTTTAATTTTGATTTTGATTATGATAATGACATGGACTGATGTTGGTGTTGTTCCTATGAATGCAATAGATAGAACAACACACCACAAGAAAGTGGATGTTGTTGGAGAGAGGTAGTCTAACCTTGTAAAACTAAAGGGTAGTAATGGAATTCACACACTCACTTATAGATTATTCGTGAAAGTGATGATTTAATTATGTCTGCATTTATCTTAACTTGTGCTTTCTTTAAATATGTGTTTACACCATATTTACAAAAAGTTGGTTTTAATGAATGCATATCTTTTATTATATTAGGCATGTTACATGCATGTTGCAGTTACTTTAAGTGGACATATGACGTCTCAAATAAATATGTCACACCATCTGCACAAATTGTCAATCAAACTCATCAATCTAACCTGTGCTCACAAGAGGCTATCATGACTGAGATTGTGTCAATGGAAAAGACTGAAATTACTTTTTTACAAGCACTTCACACCATATTACTTACATTTATTTGTATTTTTATTCTATTTATTTGCTGGAACCGTATAAAAATATAAACTTCCAATGTATCACAATTTTTTCAAAACAAAATGCAGACATGAAACTACTTTTAACTGTACTCAAATATAATTGTTTACTTTTTAAAATACTTGTCATGACAATATTTACATAAATGATATGTTCTTTGAAATTTTGTTATGCAAATTATTAAGTTTCTGCTTCAATTTACCTATCAATGAATCCCTTTCGTGATTTTGGTCAGATTCATCCAGTTAATTAAAGATATTGTGATGTATGCTTTAAATTCATACAGTGCACAATTATGATAGTCATTCAGAAAAGTAATTAGTTTAGAGGCTAACTTTTGACAAATTGGTAACACAGAACTTCAGGTACAATTATGTTCTCTTCTTACAAATCTAACAAATGCAAAACCAAGAATTGAAGATTCAAGTCTATTCATGTCAGATTTAATCCTAAGCTCAACAACATCAACTGAATATGATATGATTATATCAAATAGAAAAAAAACTACTATACAGTAACCATTACAGCTAATTGTAAAAGTCACTGCTGGCACTACAAAATCTCATCTGATACCACCAAATGGACAATCACCTGTTCTAATTCTTGCACCAACAGGATTTGTAGCATTTAACATCAAGGCATCTATAATTCATTTAGTTCTATATATTCCTATCAAAGAGATGATACAATTACAAGGTCAACAACTACCAAAATTACAGGAAAATCTATATTATGTTCACTACATCATAATAGATGAAATGAGTTTTATTGGTCCTAAATTATTTGCAAGAATTGATATGACATTGACAGAAGCATTTCCAAATACCAACCACATTCCTTTTGGAGGTCGTTCACTAATTCTCTTTACTGATTTGGGTTAGGTTGTTCCAGTTAAAGATATTCTGATGTATGTTTCAAATTCATATGGTCGACAATTATGGTTGTCATTCAGAAAAGTAATCACTTTAGAGCCTACCTTTTGCCAAATTAGTAACATAGATGTTTAGGTACAATTTCATTCTCTTCTTACAAATCTAATAAATGTAGAACCAACAACTGAAGATTGGACTCTACTCATGTCACAGACAAGTACTGCTCTTAGTAAAAAGGAACAAGGAAAAATTCATTTTAAAGTTCACCTTTTTGCAACAAATGAAATGGTACCTCTTCAAAATAAGCGCATGTTATTATCTCTACATAATATGTGTTATAATTGTGGTTCACTTTTTTAATAACGTTGCTACAGCTAGGGATGATACTAATCCAAAGAATATTGCTATCACACCAATTAAAAGGGATTGTCATAATCAAATTCCACTACATATGTCATGGCCTTTAACAATACACAAATCACAGGGTTTGTTACTTGTAAAAGAAAAAATACACACTCAAACAACATACCACCAAGTATTAACTTTTATAGGATTATCCACATTTCATGAACTATCAACACTACATATTTATTCAACTTTTAGTTTTCAAAGATATTCACATATGCAACAACATGCAAATCTTACAAGGTGAAAAGAAAAAGAGACACGCTTAAACAAATTAACACAATATTAACACATTTTTAGTATCATTGTCATATATTCTTTATTTAAATTACAAATATGTATTAATGATTCTCAGATTATGACCTCTGAAGTTATAAAACATACAATCCTTTCAAAAGATATATAAACTTAGTAACAATAACCATTTTATGGGAAACTGTACTTTCTATTCACACTTTCAAACTATAGTCTATTTTGTTGTTGTTGTAAGATTTATCATCTATTGATTTAATTAAAATGAAAATACAATACAAATTGTTGTTATAAAAATCATAATAATTGACAAGGCTATAATAATTGAAAAACCTTAACCATGAGTTTGCACAAATTTAATCCTAAGTTCAACAACATCAGTTGTAACACGCATTTGTGTAATGTTAGCTTGAAGGTATTCTAAATGCACGATATTGAAATTGTCATACAAAAAAAGATGCATCAACAAACAATTATGCATAAATCTTGGACAAGCCTCATTCTTTCAAATAGATTCAAGACGTTCATAAATGGTACTTATAATATGTGTTCTATACGGTATGTCTTGTATATGTGAAGCTTACCATCTCTACATCACTAATAATTATTTCTGATAATTAATTAATAAGTATTATATATGTGAAGGTTTCCATAGTTTGATTAATCAAATAATTAATTCCATGAATACCACATAGAGTACCAACTTTACAAACCAAATCTCATAGACAAACACACCTAAAATACTAGATTTCAGCTTCATAAATTATCAAGTTAAATTACAACAATAAGAAATGTAAATACATAATAGCCAAAAAATGATTATGTCCATTTTGTGCATCCAAAAAATAACTCCTTTCCACATGAACACGAACAATTATTTGTTTGCTCTAATTAAGATGAAAAAAATAAAATTCTTATACAATTATTTAGATAAACATGCACATTAACATTGAACAACAAGCAAATTTTTATGTAACATCATAATCTATATTCGTATTAGACCTTGCTCAATCAAATCCACAATATAAAAAACAAACAAAAAAATAACTGTAACATGACAATATAAAATACACAACTCTCAAACATCAATTTCAACAAAATAATATGAAAACAATATAGAGAAACCAAATATCGTATATCTAAAAGATATATAATGAAAACCATTTTTCCTATAATTTCATGAATAATACGCATTATACCAAGTTTAGAAAACAAAACTCGCACAAAACAACACCTCAAATAATGTATTTCACTTCATTAATTATCAATAATTAATCATACTAAAATACTGTACTTCACCTTCATAAATTATCAACAATTAATCATTACACAAATACCAATACATAAATTATTTACATGAATACACAAATTATATGCATGAACTAAAAAAGTTAAGATGTTTTATATAAGAAATTACAATTCAAAAATCTATAGTTAAAACATCTTCCAATCATTTTAAGTATAAAAATATAACAAGTATCGAATATATTTAGCCCTAAACCTAAAAAGAAGGAACAATGAAAAAATAAGAAGTCTATCAGACAATCACAAGACCAAAAACTTTTTGACTCATTTGATCTTCAGTAATTGATCATTGCCACTTTTTTTTGGAGATATTCTTGATAACTTCTTTGAGTTATAACAAGATATGGTGACCACCATTTCAGGCTAACCTACACCATGCATCATAAATAGTTACCATCCCTCTACTCATAGATCAAGTGTCAAATTCCAAACCGATTTCTTCATTCTTTATCAAAAAACTCAACATCATCTGCTAAAGGCATTTTCTTCCTCCACTTTGTTACTGTTATATTCATCCATTGCTCTCACTACATCAAACATTTCTTGTTCCTATGGTATAATAATATTCTAATTTCTTACAATCAAATATTCATAATCCCTTTGTATTCTTTTCATTTGTTTGCAAATCCTTTGTGTGTCTTCATTTACAATTGTTAATAAGTCTACAATTGCAATCAATTTGTATATATCTCCTTCCCCGTATGCTTCTTTCTTGATAATGCTTTGAACATGCAATTCATAGTTTTTCTTAATCATTTCTATATCTACAACTTCTTCAGCATTCACTACATCAATATTGAAGCTCATATTTGTAAAGAACTTTTTCATATGACTAATTGCTGAAATTGATAGTTCCAATCAGATTTTTTGGTTCTTTAATTCTATCTTTGCTCATCTCTATTTTGAATTTGATTGAAAATATCCACTTCTGTAAAGGTGTGTCAATAGATTTGATAATTTTGACATTCAGAGCTTCTTCACTGTCCATATCTATTATAGATTGCAATACCTTTTCCTGTCTACTATGTATTATTTTCTCTTCTTTGAGCATCTGCAAATCTGAAAACAAAATACCTTTTAGGTCACTATATATTTTGTAATACATGCCTACGCAGTCAATGAGACCCACACCTTTTGAATTGAGATATTGCACCCATTCTCATGAGAGTTGTGCCATTTGTCTATCTTCATGTATCTGCTTCATAATTTGTTTGCTTGAATACAATGATGGATAAAAAAACACATCTCTCTAACTTGCTGTTTGAGAAGAGATAAAACCTAAGATTTTCTGAATATAATCAGATAGATGTTTGATAGTGAATTTCATAATGTTCTTTTCATCTTTCAATTGCTCCAATATCTCTCTTACCTCTTTATGTGCAAACTCGCACATATCAACAATACGATCATGGAATACAGGTCCAATGTCAATTTGATTAACATCAAAATTTGTTGCATTTAGATCAGAGAGATTACTATCTTCTTTTGGTTTTGTAGCTTGTATTATTACATGGTCTATTTCTTCATGTTTTTGAAAAGCAGTTAGTTTGCCTCTTTCCTTTTTTTTCTTCGAACCAGTACTTTCACATATAATTCGAGAAACTAAATCTTCACTATGAATTCTATCCTCTTTTCTTGTTCTTTTTCTTTGCATTGTTTGTGTTGTATGTTCTAACCATGAAGGAGTACCTAGAACTTTTGAAACAGAGGCTAAAATTTCATTATCAAACAATTTCCTAATTATTCTAGGGCTTTCTATTTCTTTACCTAAAATTTTAAAATTTGGTAGTATATTTTGAATACATGTTACAGTACCTTCAATTAAATCTCTTATTTCATTTTCTGGTTCTTCTTCAAAAGATTTCATTCTTGCATTCTATTCTACTTGACCTATTTCATCTTGTTTTTCTATTTTTCCTGCTTCCTCTAAACTGTATATGTTAATCAAAGAAAATGAACCACTACTGCAAGTCTTATATATGCCTTTGTCTTTATATAGTGGTTGATCATCCCCTCCTATCATTTCTTGACTGCATTCAACTATTATCTACATTATTGATAAAGGATCTTCAACAGAAGTTGTTGATTGATCCTTGGTTGTTGATTGTCCTTCTGTGTTTGATGTCTCCTTTTTTGTTTTCTTGTACTAAACCCATTCTTTTGTTCTCTTCATTATCTGTTCCATTCTTTCTTCAAGATTGTCTACTTCAGGTTCTTCAAATTACAAAGGTTGCAAAGGTATCTCTTTGATTTTTGACAAATAATGATTAGAAAACAATTTAGATTGATCATCATATAAACCTTTCACATCTATATTGAAATATTATAAAGTTTAATCTGTTCAACTGTAAGTCGGGACCGTGATCTTTCTCTCATCTCAAAGTCATCTTTACAATTAGCCCATAAATCTTCTAATAAAGCAACGTGATTAAAACTTGGGCCTAATTGCAAATTTTTTTTTACATAATTTGAAGGATCAAAATGATGCCGAACAACATTATATTCATCAAATTTTTATCTTTTCTAGATGATTTGATCAAATTCATTGCACAAGAGCTAGAAAAGCATGTATAAGCACCTGGGTATGTGCAAGATGATGAGGGGCCAAACAATGCCCTTAAGTGGCAATGAAAAATTAGCAAATCAGGGTTAGTCAACTTGACGTGAAAATTTCAACTAGCTATGAACCTAATATAAAAAAGCTGTAAGAATAGAATCTATAGAAAATTGAATGTAGTTTCTAAACTACTAGGATTTTTTTGAGAAAAATTTAGTATGATTGGTGAAAAGTATAGATTTCAATGCAGTAGTACAAAAATTTTAGGAAAAAAATAAGAAGTAGGTGTATGTCTGACCACCTTAATCATAATCAAATGATAATATTTTATTATAAGATGTTATATATAAGTAGCAGACTCATGCTCAGATGTGACACATATTTTTTTGTAATTTTATTTCAAAAAAATAATTAATTATGAATTTTTTGCTACAACATTTTTAGAATAAAAAAACTTTCGTGTCTGACCACCTTAACTCATTCAAAACTTTACAAAATTCAAAAAAAAAAAAATTCCTTATAGTAGGTGAAGCATAGAATGTGATGCATTTTTCAGATTTCAAAAATGTTATACCATCTGAAAGTTATAGTCATTTTTCAATCAGTATATAAAGCAACACTTTAGAGGTAGCTCAATTAGAAAATAACTAATAATTACTTACCGAATTCAAAATTTGACAACAATTATATTGATAGAAAGCTGATAATCTCCTTAAGATACCCTTTTCATTTTATCAAATTTGGGTGAAAAAAAAGTCATCAACTACATTGTACAAGTTTTGAACTGACATCGCCACTTTTTGGCCCCTCATGATCTTGCACATACCCACCTATTGTAATTGGAAAGTGAATACCTACTTTATGGCATTCGTTGCATCTCATATTGACCTCAATGATTTGTCTACATAACTCTATCAAAGTCATTCTATCATCTACATATTTAGGCAATTTGTATGGAAACCCATCGAAACCTCCAATCCTAATATATGTAAATGTATGGTATTGTGTATAGTAACTCCCAAATTGCATAATTTTTTGTGCAACTACATCAGCTAATCTACATTCTAGACAACCCTGAATTTCATGACATAACTTCATTGAAAAAAAATCATTAACCCTTCTGAAATTTTGATAATTGTTTTCAAGTTGAATGCATGGATACAAATCATAAACTTGAATATTTGCATCATATTCAATAGCACTAGGTATCTCATTCTCTATATGTTCACATGAAAGCGCATAGATGAGGTAAGATGGCATTGGAAATTTGTATGAATGCTTGGCTGAAATAAGCATTTCAGTAAGTCTATAACTTATGAGTTGGGCCCAATCTATAAAAACATTATTTGTACCTATACATTGCACAAGGAAATACCACCACTCTTCAAAATTTAGGGCTTGTTCACTCCCTCTAATTCTATGCAAAAGTACCAGTATATCAAGAATCTCTTTTTTTTAATATGTTCCATATAGGGTTTTCAGTAACTTAGAACTCTCTACTCTAATGGTTTCAAACCATTTTTCTGAAATTACACCTCACCATCGTAACGTTTTTAAATTAAAATTTGACTTTGAGAGAGAGAAATTCCATTTTGAATATTGTTCTCTTGAAGGTAAAACAAAGAACTTCTTAATTGACTCTCTATTCAAACAAATGACTACCTCATTGTTTTCACTCTTTATTTCTCTAGTATGTGGATCAAATATTTTAATGCATTCCACAATGAGTTCTAGTAGTTGAATAGCAATTGGAAATCCTGCAGATTCTATTAATCCACTGTCAATAAGGCTTTTTGTAATGGTATGAACTGGTTCTGATTTAATCTGTCTATGTAAATCACTTAAATTGTAAACATAAAGGTTGGTATCTGTGATTTCTTTCCATGCATTTTCTATTCCATGCAGATGATCGTAACTATTAATTTTGCTACCCATTTTGTATAGCGTTATAGATTGGTAACCATTAGCTCTTAAAAATATATACAATTCAAACAATCAAATTATAAATACTGCAACTTTATGAATTTTAAAAAATAATTTAATAGATATAATACATATAAAACGTAAAACCAATTCATGTTCTTGTTATTTGCAAAATTTATTCTTTTCATGTGTAGTTATGATCACTATATGTATTGAATATAGGAAACATTAATATAGATGGTATATAAAATAGCGTAAGCCCTTTATTTCTTTTCTATTGATTAGTGTGATTTACCAACTATTGTTAGAACATTATTTTTTCTAGGATTCATATATCATTTATGATGTCATGCCCACTAAATAGAATAATTTAATACAACATCGATAAATGAGCGAGTTCAGAGCCCTGCAAAAAGTACAAATGTACTATATCGAATAAATGATATCATATTGCATGATTGTTCATCTATATATAATTGCCAATATTTTATTCTAATTCTTCTATTTCATATATCGACTTTACAATGCAACCACCTCAAAATCCGTAATCAACTAGCATCAGAAATAGTAATAACAACCTTCAAAACCCGCTTTCGTTTATTACTAAACAAGATGAACGCCTGAAAATAGAAAGTCATAATTACCAATGAATAATTACTTTTCTGATAAATTAATCTATCATCTATGAATGGGAAAATTAAATTTCACAGCAGTATTGTTTGAAGTTTGAATCTGGATTGTCAATTTTCTTTATAACATAATTTGACAGCTTTCATATGCTCGTAATGGTTATCTCCACTTCAAATGTATATTCAAACAAATGCACCAGACCCACCCTTTTCAAACACCTAGTAATAAACTAAAATTGATAGTCATCGCATGATCGGAATAGCAAAAGAGTTTCGTTGCGAACACACGACAACCGTTGATTCTCTACAGAGTCGTCATCTTGCGAAAATTAAAAATAAAGGATAAATACGCTAACCCATGATTAACCAATACTTCTTGAATTCATGACATGTTTTCGACTACAACAACTTAATTTCAACATTTCCAAACCAATGTTATCTCCAATTTCTCATATGTGTTGTCTAATCGCTATAATATATCGACATTCACCATCAACAATCATCATCAAATCTCTAACTGTGTCTTCTACATAGAATTAATATATATGAAAACTATGATATCAGGGAAAACAAAATCATTGACAATTATGTATATTTCACTCGAAACACTGAATTCCATTTCCACATTTATAAAAATTTTCTGATTCAATAAAAAAAATTCATATACGCAAATGTATATTCTTATACATTAACATTTATAAAAAACAAAATCTAAATCAAATAACTTAACAACAACATACTTTCCTACAAATATGAATAAGCTGCCATATAAAATCCAAACTCTTTTCTCCCGCTTATCTTAGTTTCCAAAACTATAATCTTTAGGCTACCTGAATTAAAACATGCAAAAAATAGATAAAAATGATGAAAATTAATGTTATGGTATTAAAACTTTTCTAAGATATAAATATTATAGAAATTACCTTAGTTTTTCATCAGCTTTCAAAATTTTCAACTATCCTTCATCAAGTACTTGATGAAAACTATGACGACGTTTCAGAAAGATGATTGACATCTTCAATTGAACTTGATTTGCTATAAAAACTTGATTATTCCAATGTTTGTTTTTTATTTGTACATAGACAGATCGTGCATATTGTGGAAACACAACTAGAAATATTAAACCACCTTCAAATTGTTTATATTGCCTGATTTCTTTACATAGATTTACCCATTGATTTTCAATATCTTTTTTGTAAATCTCTCTGTCTATTGCCAATAGCCATCGCACAAATGAAAAAAATCACAATTCTTTTCAATCTCTATTTTGTTTACAAAAAAGTTGCTGTAGTCAAAATCTTTACCTGGTTGTGCATATTCTAACAAAAAATTAAGTTCGTTAATCAAAACTTTAGGAAAAAGAGAAATCATGACAAAACGAAGAGTCTCAACATTTTTTCCAACTTCTAAACCCCAAGCCATTAACATAGCAGCAATATCATCATTTATTTTCCATCGATGCCTAGCATTATGAAATTCTTCTCCTAATCTCCGTTGAACTGCTTCCACAACAGACCTACTCTTGCAGAGTAGTAAATTTTCTAAATATGAATGTTCTACTCTCCCAAAGAAAGCAATTTGTTGTAAAATTTTTTGAAAAGTAAATGTAGCTTCCATTACTAATACTTGATTTCTAGTAATGTATATTATTTGCTCCAAAAAACTTTACACCGAAATCATTTTATTCCTCATTCATTTATAGTAACATTAGGTTCTACACATATAAGGCTTTCTATAAGATTTTTAACATTATTAATTAATGAAATCTTTAGTAGATTTCCTACGGATGAGCTTTAATTGTTAAAGACTAATGTACCTTAATTAAATGACTTATATCGATGACATATTAAGTGAAATCTGACACAATTAAATTATGTTATATGCAAAACACTTCAAATTTCATATTAGATGCAACATTTTCTAAAATTTAAAAAACAATTTTATATTATTTTTTAACAAAAACTTTATTACATTTCATACAGATGAACTTTAAACCTTCTCATGGTTCTCTGAGAGAATTATATAAAATATCGATGTCATCAAATGCAAATTCTTCAAATTCTTTTAATTTTTCAATTTTGTTTCATTTTAAATTCTTCTTGTTCTGATATCAGTATTCATTGTTCCTGACTACTAAAACTAGAATTAGTAATATATGCAATATAAATCCAATTATCAAAACCAGAACATTTAAAACAAATTTTTTACTTTCTAGCCCATTTCAAAAAATACTGATTAACAAAATCTTGATAAGATTTGTCACATATGTTCATTAAATGTTTTGACTCTCTTCAGCTAATATTATCTATCATATCGATTCATCTAATGTGAAAACTGACACTCTTAATTTCTATCATATATGCTACGATCTAACCATGGTCGTATCTCAGCAATGACAAAAATCGTCCATTGTGAACATGCGCCAGATCGACAATTGACAAGCTCGTATCATGTGAAATAGGATACAATCACTGTCCAAATAGAGCCCCCAGCGAATCAGTGAATGACAAGTCATACGAATACTATAGGAGCAGTTATGTTGCATTAAATGTTCTGATTCTCCTCACCTATTATTATCTGTATATCGATATGTTTAATTTGAAGCCTACCCCTGTATATTTCTATGATATATGAAACGATCTGTTGGTGGATGTATCTTCACAAAGAAGGAAGAGCCCATTGCCAACATGTGAGAGAATGACAAGTGGCACGATGGTCATGTTTTAAAGTATATACAATTAGTAACCCAATGGAGATTCCAATCGATCACTGACTGACAAGTCATAAGAGCAGTCATCTTGCATTAAATGTTATGACTCTTTGAATCAGTAAATTAATACAATCACATTTAGTAATAACCATCTTCAAACCCCCCTTTCAACCGTTAAATGTTTTTTTAAAATTTTGGATTTATCTCTCCACATCTACTAAATTTGAAATCATTTGTTTTCACTTCTACTCCTAAAATGTACAAATAAGTTATATAGAAATTAAAATTATAAACCTACACAGAATAATATTGGATACATATTCTTCACGTATAAATCTGATCCTTAAATATAGTAATTACTACCATAAAAACTCAGCTTTCACCCATTCAATGTTTTTTGCCCATTTAGGATTTAACTATTCACACTTGCAAAATCCAAAAAAAAATTTATTTAACTCTACTCAAAAAATTTCCAAATAAGTTGTTAAAAGAAACAAAAATAACACTACATGTTACAATGTCAGATACAGTTACTGCTGCCATATAAATCTCACACTTTAATAATCTATTCAAATAAATAATTTATTTTAAATCCCAAACATGTAGTGAATGGGAGAAGAATGGGTGAATCATAGGTAAATGCATGTGTTGTTTGATGATGTGTCAAGTGTCATATTTTTGAAAAATCATGCACTAACTGGTGACCATTGATCAATTCTTTGTTATATTTTCCTCTTTGACCAATGACTATCATATGTTCATGAAAAATCAGATTATTCCTTATGAACATGTGCCATATGTTAGATTGTGTTCCATTAAAATCTAATGTCCCAGTATTTATAAATTTTGAAACCCGCTTTCATTTAGTACTAAATAAGGAAAACAACTTAAAATGGAAAATCAAGCTTAGCAATGAATCTCATATAAATCCGATGACTAATGTCTATTCTTTTTAAAATTATTACTATTCCAAAGTGTCATAGGAACTGGTTACTTATGGGATCAACATCGAATGATAGATCTAACAATTGTTGTGTCTCCGTTAAAAAAATATAGCAACCTTTCGATCATGCGGTGACTGTTGATCTACATGCACCATCTAATAGTTATATTCCATTCAAAATGTCAACTGGTTCATCAGTGATTTGTGCACGAATACAACTCTACAAATAATCAGATCCTAATCTTTATTATTTAAAAATGAAAAATTCTATGTAGAAAACAAAAAAAAAAATTGAAAAAAAAAAAACATAACATCTATTTGGCGTAAAAATTGCATACCGAGCTGCAATTACTAGTATTAATGTTATTAAAATTGACCTTTTTTATTTTCTATCTCTTATTATATGGGTTATTAAGGAAATAGTTTAGTTTATATATCCTAGGAAGAAACTAGGAGGATTAAATGCCCTAATGTAAAGTAATAATAACATTTGAATAGTAATCATAAAGCTTAAATAGTTTAAAATCCTTAGTGGGAACCTTAATAATGTTTAATGTATCTTATATAAAATTATTATTTAATCAAGGGTTATAATCTATGTGATTAAAAATTTAACAATTGATAATGTTTGTCATCTTGTAATAGTTTTATAACCCTAGTATTGAGATAGGATGATACTCTTAACTAATTAATTAAAATTTGAATTGAGATTAATCCGTTTAGACTATTTATGGAAAACATAGCTAGGGATTTTCTTTGTCTAATACAATCTGACAAATAAGGGATGTTGGCACGCCATCGCATGCCATGATTCCCCTTGTGACTCGAATTGTGTTAGTCATTGTGTCTCAGGTTTTGTGTCGAGTAAACACTATGTGGAACCTAAAAGATGTTTAGTGTTCTTTTAAAAAACAAATTGTTGGTGTGCTTTGTCCTAGTATTTTGTGTATTGCATTTTGCACCAAACAATTCAACAATGCAAGGATGTTCTACTTTTGAGTAGGATGCATGTGAAAAGTGGTGTAAAATAGTTTTAGAATTTCACTGAGGCAGGGCATGAAAAGGAAGAGGATGATGGTGTGAGAGAATGTGTGAAAATAGATCTTACCAGAGAGGAATTGAAGTACGAAGGTGGCACAATATTAATAGATGCAGAAATAGTTGTGCAATGGTGTAACTCTATGATGGGACTAGGTAATGCAAATAAGTCTATGGTTTCTATATATTTTTGGTTGCTATGTGAATCTAACATTGAAAACCAACTATAATTTTGTAGACTTACATGATCAATCAACATGCATTCATTTAGAAGTTCAAATGCAACATCATTAGCTATTTATATTAGACATATTGTATGTTTTTTCTCTTCATGTATGCATTTCGTGTGGGATGAATGTGAATCAAAAGAGTGGGTTGACCAATGGTCTTGTACACCTTTTCAAATCCTAGATACATATCAAATTCCCAGAGAATAAAAATGAACCATTTTGAAGCATCAATATATTGTTACCATGTATCAAACCTAGTTGAACCAGGTAATTTATCTAGATTTTGTAGGTTTTTGTCAAAAGATGCAATGTTTCTCAATTGAAATGAGCAACATTGGATATCTTTCAATCCATTTGGTGTGTGATCAAATCATCTACTCCATTAGCTTTTATTGGACAAGTAAATGCTAGTGACATCCCTATTTCACCCATAGAGTTCCTCAAACATTCATGAACACACCGGACTAGAGTGTCCCTAGGGGTCACTAAGCAACATTGGAAAACAATATTTCTTTATGTATATCTCATAGCTTGTGTGAGGTATTGAAGAATTTTCAAGTGCTAAAGGGGCATGCTATGGAGGCCCATAATAACCCATCTCAATTTTGGGATATTCCCCCTTGTTTTAATTTGGCATCCCTATCTCAGTTTATGTTAAAAGATGCAATGTTGCTCAATAAAAATGAGTAACATTGTCTATCTTTCAATCCATTTATTGTAAGATCAAATCGCATGCTCCATTATCTCTAGGTGGCTTGGTAAATGCTAGTGACAACCCTGTTTCACCCATGGATACCCTCAAACATTCATGAGAACACCAGACTAGAGTGTCCCTAAGGGTCATGAAGAAACATTGGGAAGCAATATTCCTTTGGGAACATCTTAGATATAGTGCAAAGTATCAATGAATTGTTAGTTTCTATGTGACAATATTATGGAGACCTACAATTACCCATCTCGGTATTGAGAGATTCCCCTTCATTTTAATTTGGTATCCCTATCTCCATTTACATCAAAAGATACAATGTTGCGTAAGTGAAATGAGAAACATTGGCTATATGTTAATACTAAGTTTGCACCTTTGTCTCAAGCTCTCTTGGTCTTGATAACTCAGTATAACATGAGAATCATCTCTAGGTTGTGGGACCTTTGCTAACTAAGATGAGACCTCCAGGTTCTAGGCTGGTTCCTCTTGGATAATCACCTTAATTTTCTTCTTGACATGAAAGTAAACTTCTGGAGGGAAAGGGATAGAAGGGATGCTTGTAAGGGAAATGACTTGAAAGAAAAATACCTACTAGGTGATGCACCAAAATTAGGGTTTAGATCTCAGTATGTAGGAATGAGACCAATGGAGAAATTAGGTCTAATAAGTCACAACTCACTAGATAGCCTTGCATAAGTGTTTCACAGGAGGATCTGAACAAAAGACAGAACTTATGACCTGCAAGCAAACATCATTTTTTGCAACTAGGTGTAGGAATGAGACAAGACTACTAGGGGTTGTAGTATACCCACAAAACATCTAAATTAGATCAGACATAGTAACACACAAAATCATAGAAAATCAGAGGGACTAGGAACCCCAATTTCCATTAACAACATTCATAAACTTCAAATCAATAAGAGATAATCAAGACAGTGAAGACATAGATAGAACAAATATCACAAGTACCTCAAGAATGCCTTGATCATCAATGGGAGATTACAAAGAGTAGAAGAACCAGAGGATAGAACAAATACCACAGATGGCTTTCTAAGAAAAGATGACTTCCTTCAAAAAGTGGGCTTCTCTCCTTTACAAAAATGAACCTCTTGAGTTCTAAGGCTCCACAAAACAATATATACAACACTCACTACCCATAGGAAAGAGTCCAAAACTGACCTAACCAGAGTTACAAATCTTAAAATATAAAATATCAAATCCCAGGTGTCCACTACTGCCCATCATGAAAATCACCGAGAACTGGTCATCAGATCAGATCTTTCTCTTGTGTGTTGATCCTAAACTGAGTCCACCTACAGACACAACAACTTTGACCCATCTACCCACCTGCAACTCCACTAAGCCATGAAGGCTCCAAATCTGATCTGGAAGATATATGTATTTTCAATAATAACCCTGCAAAAGGTGGTGGCGACCCATTAATAATTTCAACACGACATGGCCCTCTAAAAAATTTTTGGTGCCGATGATCAGATCATTCATGATTATCCTGCCAACTATCCATGTCCTGAAGAAATTAATTCTAGGTACCAAACTATCATGCATGGCTGTCAAAAATGCAAAAACCCTAGCAGAAAACTAGTGCAAAAATTCAAATTTGAATGTTAATGGCTAGCGGGGCCTCAAATTAAAATGCAACTATAGATGAAAGATCCTTCCTAGCAAATGAACGGCCGCGATGCACCTTGAAATCACTTAAAATCCCCTTCTGACAGGTCAAGACCACCGTGGAAGTCAACAGCCAATGAAACATGAGAAAATCAGCACAAGGACCCACCTTGACTTTTCTCTTCTTTAAGTCATGGAGAACTCTTTTAAACCTTGGGCCCAGACCTGCCACTTGGCAATCTTTTATTCACTCTAGCTTCTTTGTAGGCATACACCTTGGTAGTTCTCTGACAATAGACCCACAACCTCCAAGATTCCAATCTAATGGCTAGTCTCATCTCCTCATGACCTTGAAAGATTCTTTCAAATTATATGCCTACCATAGATTTCATTAAGCCGGGACCCTTCTGACACATCAGTCCACCTAGGATTCCTCATCAACATTTGGCAACCAATCACATCCAAACATATCAGCACACTTGGCAACATAGTCCCACAATCCTCTATTCACTTCAGCCAATGAGAAGATGACATGTCACCCTGAACTAGAATCGTATCCCCCTGAAAGAGCCTTGAACACTTGGAAAATCTGATGACTATCTTATAATCTCATGTGTCAGAAAAACCCTTCAAGAAGATACACCAGTCATTGATCTTTATCCTTCTGACATCCCTGTAGACATTCTAACACTACCCCACTGTAGCATCCAAGTCATCACTATGTGGACCATTGAGAAATGAGCACATCATCATTTGAGGACCCACCTGCAAGGCTCTGACAAAAAGCAAGATCGATGGCTAGTCTTATCCCCTTATAGCTCTGACAAAACCCTTGCGAACTTAAGACAATCATTGATCCTCTGAAAATTGTTAGGACCTCTGACCGCCAAAAGAACTTGGTCCTACTGACAAAAAGATGACTTGATACATGTGGACCAATCAAAAGCTATCGAATTGGATGAGGTGGCACCAGTCCCACTAACACACTAAAGCGATGTATACATGGAAGATCTAATGGTCATCTTAAGATCTCAAGCTTTGACACCAACCTATCTTAAGATACACCAACCATTGGATCCCTCTAGCCAGGACCCCACAAATTTAGACCACCGAACTTCCACGCGAATACGCGACTAAAGAAAAGATAACCATCGCTTGGTTGCAAGAAGTTAAACGGTGACCAGGGACTTGAAATAATTGTAGAGGCTAGGAAACATAACATGAGGCCATGAAATTTTTAGGGATGCTCGGTAGGGGTAAAACATAGACCTAGAAGTAGGTTTAGCCAAATTTGCATGGACATGAAAATTAGGATAACATTTTGGTGATTCCTATTGTATGTTAGCCTGCTAGACATAGGAAACCAATGATCTTGAACATCCATTGGGCATGGGGTCATCAAAATTTTCAAATTTCTCATAGGGAGATGGAACTAGAACTGTTCTCAGAGCACTTCTTGACAAGAAGGAAATTAAACTAGAAAGCAGGAAAGTAGGGGAACTTTAAAAAATTTACAGAGAGGGGTTAACCTCAAAATAGCACTTCAAGTGGAAACCATTGACTGAGATAGGCAAGGCATCTCCTTCCATATTTGATAGTTGAAAAGCATTAGAGCCCCTGCATTCTGTTATTACAAATGGCCCACCCTCAAAAGGAGTCAAATTTTGTGTGCCTGTCAGGTCTAGACCTGAACTCATCCCACTTGAGGACTATGTCTCCAAACTTGAAATCCCTGGCTCTAGCTCTTCTATCAAAATTATTCTTTGTCTGAATCTAATGGAATTCCATATCTTTCATGGATTTATCTTTGAGTTCTTCTAATTCCATCAATTAAGCATATCTGATTTGTAAGGGATCCTTTTCATCAAACAGGGCATATTGAGTAGCTAAGTCCAGAGCTGGTAATTCTATTGAAATGAACAATTTAGCCTCTTTTCCATACACTAACATGTAAGGATAATTACCAATGATTTTCTTTCGGGTAATTTTGTCTAACCACAAGGCAGATTTGAGCCTTGTGTGCCAATCTCTATGTTTCTCTTGAAGAGTCTTCTTGATTATCCTAACCAAATTCTTATTGGTGGATTCTGCCAAGCCATTGCCTTGGGGGTAATAATTGGAATTGGTATTTAGATAGATGCCATTCTTGACTGCCCACTTTGAGACTTTAAGACCTGTGAATGTCAAGGTATTATCTGAAATGATGGAATTAGGAGTGCCAAACCTATGAATTAAGTCATCATAAAAGCTTAGGACATCACTCTCATTGGCCTCTTTTAAAGCAATTGCCTCCGTCCATCTGGTGAAATAATTAGTTGCAGTAATTATCCATTTATGGCCTATACTAGATGGAGGATTAATCATGCCAATGAAATCTATGCCCCACTTCATGAAGGGTTTCTTTGTTCTAACTGGCTATAGGGGCAAGGCTGCAAGCCTTTCTTTTCCTGCAAACATGGCACACTTGATGCATCTCCTAACATAATCATGACTATCCCTAAAGATAGATGGCCAATAGTATCCAGCTCTCATGATCTAAAAAGTAGTAGTCCTAGGAGAAAAGTGACCTACAGAAGGTCCATCATGAAATTCAAATAGGACATCAGCTATCTTTTCTGAATCAATGCATCTCAAAAGGACACCATTGTGATCCCTTCTAAAATGAATATCATCAATCAACACAAAAGGGATAGATTGTAACCTATAATACCTCCTTTTTTCTAAATCCAAACCTGTAGGACATTGTCCTATCTTTAAATAATTGATCATATTAGGCAACTAGCTCGTTGCCTTATCTTGTTCTTCTGTAGAATGCACCTCCAGAGACGCATCTATTTGTTCTGATTTCTTTGAACTTTCATCTTCTACCAAATGTTCACAAAGACCTCTTCCTCTAATCAGCTTGGTAGTCTGAATATCAATGTCATATTCCATCACCTTGGTGATCCAACCAGCTCTTTTTTCATTTAGGTCTTTGGAGAGAAAAATTTCTTTGACACTTGGATGAGCAACCATCAAATGTACCTTGCTATGGGTCAATAGCTATCTAAATTTTTTGAGGCTCTTAACCACATCAAGTACATGTTTCTCTACAAAAGAGTATCTTTGTTCATATTCTTCTAAACCTTTGCTAAAGAAAGTAATAGGCTGCTCCAATCCATCTAAATTTTCTTGAGTCAACATTGCAGATATAGCATCATGACCTCCATAAGCATAAAAGATGAAATCCTTACTGAAATTTGGGTTTAAGAGGGCAGGAGCTCTTGTTAGGGCCTCTTTGATAACTTGGAAATTGACTTTCCCTTCTTTGGTCCAACTGAAAGCTAAACTCTTTTTTAGCATGGTTGTCAAAGGCTTGAGTAAATATGCAATGTTAGGCAAGAACCTCCTAACAAAGTTAATCTTTCCTATGAAAGATTGGAGACTTTTCTTATGATGTGGTAGGGGTAGCTCTAAGATAGCTACAATTCTCTCAAGATCCACTATAATTCCTTCTTTGGATACTACATATCCCAATAATTTCCCTTCATGAACTGCAAACACACATTTCTTGGGATTAAGAGATATCCCAAATTCTCTACACCTTTCAAAAATCTTTCTCAAATGTTTGATATGATCTACTGCATGCTTTGAATAGATAGTTATATCATTCAAGTAGACCAGCACAAACTTGTACATTAGGCTCTTAAAGGCCATTGTGATGCCCAAAAGTTCGGGTCAAAACACAACCAACAAATTTTTTTTAAGAAGGATTAAAGTGATAAAGTTAGCGTTATTTATAGAGAGGTAAACATTTCCCGATAAGCTCATATCGAGACCCATCTTGTGATACTAATGAATTGACGTTTTCGTTTTCCAATATATCAATACTAATTCAATCTATCTTGGAGAATACTCGGGCACCCTGCAACTGATCAAACAAGTCATCAATTCTAGGTAGTGGATACCGATTCTTAATGGTAACCTTATTCAACTGTCGGTAATCCATGCACAACCTAAGTGACCCATCCTTCTTCTTAATGAAGATCACTGGCGCACCCCAAGGAGAAACACTAGGACAAATGTGTCCCTTCTCTAGCAACTCCTCAAGCTGAATCTTGAGCTCATTAAGCTCATTCGTGGTCATCCTATAGGGTGCTCTAGATACTGGCTCAGCTCCTGGCACAAGGTCTATGTGAAAGTCTACTGCTCTGCGAGGAGGCATACCAGGTAACTCTGATGGAAAAACATCTGCAAATTCCTGGAGAATGGGATGGTCATCAAGAGAAGTCTCACTCTCGTCCTCATCCCCTCTATCATTGATAGAGATAGCAAACAACTGACAACCCTTCCGCATACACCGCTTAAGTTGCATAGCGGATATCATGCGAAGAGATACTGGTCTCTGAACCCCTGAAATAACTTTAGCCATGCCGTCATCATCCAAACATTCTATCTTCTTCTGGCGGCAATCTAGCTTGGCTCTGTGGGCATATAGCCAATCCATGCCGAGTACTACATCATATGATCCCAAAGGGGTAATCCTAAGGTCTGTGGAAGTGGTCAACTTCCCAATCTGAATCTGGCAATCTCTAACCAAGGAGGTGACTGATACTCTAGAACTGGAAGCCAACTCAACTTCCCAGCTATCTTTCTACCTAGATGCCACTAGTATAATGAAAGTACGCAGATCTCTGGTAGAAGGTACATAGATACGGTCTCGATGACGTAAAAGTCCATAAAACTCTAAGGTATAACCAACATACTTCCCCTCCAAGGGTCTCTGTGACTGAATCATCTCACATACCTCAGAATACCACTCATCTTCCTGAAGATGATGGAGGATTTGACCTCTCAAATCTGTGCCTGCAGTCATAGAATAGATATCATGTTGTCTCTTGCTCAAGGCATCTGCAACAATGTTCTCTTTCCCCTTGATGTAGTGGACATCAAAGTCATACTCACATAAGAACTCCATCCACCGCCTCTGCCGAGCATTAAGGTTCGGTTGGGTAAATATATACTGTAGACTCTGATGGTCTGAATGAAGCTCAAAAGGGTGACCTAAGAGGAAGTGATGCCAACGTACTAAGGCATGTACCACTACTGCAAGCTCTAAATCATGCGTGGGGTAATTGAGCTCATGAGTCTTAAGCTTCCTAGACTCGTAAGCAATGGCTCGCCCTCCCTGCATAAGGACTTCCCCTAAACCATCAAGTGAAGCATCTGTGCACACCACAAATTCTGTTGAAGGATCTGGCACTGCAAGAATCGGTGCACTGGTGAGCACTCGCTTGAGCTCCTGAAAAGCCCTCTCACACTTCTCTGTCCACTCGAACTTCTTCCCCTTTCGCTGAAGGGAAGTGATAGGATGTGCCACTCTAGAAAATCCCTCAACAAAACGTCTGTAATAACCGGCAAGACCCATGAAACTTCTGACCTCAGTCACTGTGGTAGGTGCTGGCCAATTCATAATGGCCTCAATCTTTGATGGGTCTACTAAGATCCCATCACCAGATATGACATGCCCCAAATACTTAACCTCTCTTCTGAAGAAGGAACACTTCAACAAGCTGCCAAACAACTGATTATCTCTCAAACACTGCAAAACCTGTCTCAGGTGCTCTTCATGCTCCTTCTCATCCTTAGAATAAATCAGAATGTCATCAAGGAAGATAATAACAAACTTATCTAAGAAGGTGCGGAATACACCATTCATAAGGCTCCTGAATACACCATTCATAAGGCCATATCCATTTCCTTTTGAAATGTGGCACCTGCATTTGACAAACCAAAGGGCATCTTTTGATAAGCCATGGTTCCCCACTTGGTTGTAAATGCAGTCTTGTATCAATCCTCTTCATTTACTAAGATCTGATTATATCCTAAATAGCCATCCAATAATGAAAATCTCTTAGATCCAGAGACACATTGTAAGATTTGTTCCATGGAAGGTAGTGGATGGTGGTCTTTTAATGAGGCCCTATTAAGATCCCTAAAGTCAACACATAACCTCAGCTCCCCATTCTTCTTCCTGATAGGAACAAGGTTGGAAACCCAACTAGTATGCTTAATGAGGTAGATGATACCACTTTCTATCAGTTTGAGTACTTCTTTATGTATAAGTGGCTCAAGCTTGGGATTAACAGGCCTTTGCTTTTGCCTTACTGGTTTGGCATTTGGTTCTAACTCAATAGTGTGCTGAGCAAGGGTAGGATCAAAACCATTGAGGTCTTCATATTTCCATGCAAAAAAATCACTGAATTCTTTGAATAACTGAGTGTAAGCTTGCTTCTCCAATTCAGTGTTTACCTTTCCAAATTGTAGGCTCTTACCTGGTTCCAACTCTAGTTCAACACAATGTTCTTGCTGGACTACTAGGCTAGCTTTGCTTTTCTTAACTTCATCATGCTTGTTGAAGATAGTCTCTAAAGTAACAAGACCTCTAGGCATCTTATTGGATTTCAACTATATCACTTGATCACCATAGTTTTGTGATAGCCTATCTTGATTGTGTTCTGAAAAAACATCTTCTTCAAACAAGAACTATAGAATTTGTTCATCATTGTCAAACACTTGCCAATTGACATCATTATCAGGAATAGATGGTCTGACAATCACTTTGATATGTTGTTGATCCACTTCTTTTGAAATGCTATTTGGAATGTCATACTAAGATCCAACAGTAGCTAACCTATCTGCATTTTGATTTAACTTTCTAGGGATAGCAACAATATTGAAAGCAAGGAAATCTTTGATTGCATCCCAAACTCTATGTTTGTATGCTTTCATGGTGTCATTCTTGGTTGCACTTATCCCTCTCACTTGGCTGACAACTAACTCACTATCACCATAAACTTTTAAGGCCTTAAGCCCTCTTTTTCTAGCCCATTCTAGTCCATTGACTAGACTTTCATACTCTACAATATTGCTAGTGCAGGAGAAACTAAATCTAAAGGTAGTATAAAACCTTTCTCCTTTTGGGGACACTAACATAGCATCACCACCAGAACCATGTCTACTTCTAGCTCCATCAAAAAATAGTTCCCAAACCTGATTGCTCTGATCGTCTAAATCAGTGTTCTTTTTTAGAAGGCTTGGCTCTATAACATTACTTTCTTGTATTAAATAACTTCCCAAACCAAAATCCCAGATCAGATTTTCTTGGGCCTCTAAAGCTCTTTCATCTAGAAGGATATCAAGGATACTCTCTATCTTTGTTCTTGCTTCACTAATGGTTTGGAAGTCACTGTCATCAAATATAGGGTAGTTTACATTGATGGCATTGGACACATATGGCTCTATGTGGTGTGCTACTAATGGTTCTGATTTAATGGTGACCTTGGTCCCATACCTTGTATGAAATAACATGTGAGACCAATTAGAAGATAGGTAACCTCCTATCTTAGCTATAAACTCCCTTGAAAGACATATAGAAAATAATGCAGGGAGATCTATGATATATATATCAAGGAGGATTGAGAAATTGGGACTAGCATGCAGGATTAGACTGGTATCCTTAGCCACACCTATAGTATTGACTAAGGATCCATCAAGTTGGGTAACCTTCTTTTGAAAGGGTTCATACCTTAGTCCTAATTGGTTAGCTACTTTCTTGGGCATCACAATGCTAGTAGCTCCACTATCTACCATACAATTATGTACTAAAGATTTTCCAATGATTAAAGATACATAAAAGGGAGGTGGCTTCAAATTCCTACCTTGTGAGATATTTCCCTTGGAGTTGCTACTTGGAGCCTCCTTTTCTTGATCAATGTTAACCAACACTGGCTTTGCAGCTTCTTTTGTAGGTTGAGGAGTTGCTACCTCTATCATGGCCTTCTTCAAAATTTTAGGCTATCTTGGAAGAGCCAAAGACTCCCACATGGACATGGTGACATTCACCTTCTTCATGTTGTCTACAATATTAAATGGTGTCATAGTGTGTACTCTCTATTGTATCTTTAGCATGATGGGCTCCACCTCTTTGGAATGTTGGCCTTCCTTGCTTGCAATGACAGGAGTCTCCTTAGGTGTGATGGGATTAGTTTGCTGCAGTGGCTCTGCAAATGTAGTAGCCTTGGCATTAGAATCTTCTCTCTCCATATCCTGAGCTCTTCTTTTTGCTCTTGTATAGGCAACAAAAGTGGATTCATCATTGACTCCATTGAAGTTTGGTTGCTCCCAATTAAAGAGAGCAGTCTCTTTTTCTTGTGATTCTGGTTGAGGCACTGAGCCACTGGATGAAACCTTTGATTGAGCTTGTGAGACATTTTGAACCATTAGATCCTAGTTCATCCATCCATTTGAACATGTAGCCTGATTATGAGGCTGATTACAAGGAAAACACAATTCATTATCTATAGCCATATTATTTTGACTAGGAACCATGTCCCTCACTGGGTTAGCAAAATTTAGAGGTGCATGGTTATATGGTTGGAATGGTCTCTGATTAAAACTTTATCTTTATCCTTGATAGCCTCCTTGGTACGGTAGCCTATTTTGTTGATAAGGTTGTCCTTGATTTTGATATTGCTGATTAGGACCTTGGCCTTGTGACTAAAATGGTGGTATGATTCCTTGACCTTGCTTCTTTAGATTTGTGACCTCTTTAGTCAAGGTCTGCAACAAGTTATTCATTTCTTGCTGACTACTCTATTGGCTACTCTTTATCTCTTGTAACTCTTGAGAGAAACTAGTCCTTAGCTCTTGACCACTAGTACTAGCTTGGGGTGCCAATATGGTAGGAATAGGGGTAAATGGGGGTACTTGGGTAGGTGCAATGGGTTGAAGGCTAGGAAAAATGGGCATTGGAGGCCTTCTAGCAATCATGCCTACTTGGATTAAATAGTTTTCAGCCTTGACAGCTATGTCAAAAGCCTGGCGTAAAGAAGTACCACCCATAGATTGGATCATGACAAAAATTTGACCATTCAGACTTTGTAAATAATAAAGGAAAGCATGGTCTACTAATGGTCTTACTGAGACTGGGATTCTATTCCATGTTTTAAGGAATCTACTATTGTAATTTGTCATTTGTTCTTGAGGGTCTCTCTTAATAGTTGTTAACTGCTCAACTAGAGACAAGTTATCTGATTTATCCTCAAAATGTTTACTTAATGCATCCCCTAACTCATCCCAAGAAGTAATAGAACCAACAGTTAGAGTTCTTAACCATTCTAGAGCCTTACCTTTCAGAGAGGCTTCTAATAACTTTGTGGCCACATCTTCTTGAGTAATGTTGTGTATGTTGCATATGGTGGTCACATCTCTTATGTGCTCAAAAGCAGTTGTCTGCCCTTCGCCAGTAAAATCAGGTATACTCTTAAGTGCCACCAAGGGCACATCATGATGTTGAGTGAAATTCAATGGACTGCCTTGGTTGAATGGTGCAAAAGAAAATTGTCTAGCCATTGTAGGAGTTGGGATTTGAAGGTTGACAACTATGTGAGTTGTATTTGCTACTTGATTGGAATCCTCCACTAGATCTCTGGTTAGAGATCTGCCTCTTCTTCTAGAGTGAAAGGGAGAAGGTCACCTTTCTGAGGTGTCAGGAGGTGTAGATTGAACTCTCCTTACAGGGGGTGTTCTTTGAGTTGACCTACCTTTATGACTTCTTCTTGAGGGAAACTCTAAAAATTGGGTAGGCTTTGAGCTTCTAGTCTCAATCTTTCTCATAAAACTTTGAACAAGGTAGCCTCTAATCTTTGAATAGTGGAGTCACCAGATATACTTGGTAGAATGACTTTTGAAAGCCTATCTTATGCAATCTACATATCAGAGATAGCATATCTTTAACCTGTGAACTTCTTGTGTAGTCCCATCGGGTGTGCTAGAATTGTTATACACTAGCACCAAGGTGGGGTGTACTTGAGCTCGAGTCTATACAAATAGTCCTTGTGTATTGAACTCTTTAATCCTTTTGTAGATGAACCAACAAGAGCACCTTTGAACATTAATCTAATCTTCTACTAGTCCCACTAGGCATGCCAGAATTGTTATACATTGAGTTTGCACCTTTGTCTCAAGCTCTCTTGGTCTTGATAACTCAGTATAACGTGGGAATCATCTCCAGGTTGTGGGACCTTTGCTAACTAAGATGAGACATCTAGGTTCTAGGCTGGTTCCTCTTGGATAATCACCTTAATTTGCTTCTTGACATGAAAGTAAACTTCTGGAGGGAAAGGGATAGAAGGGATGCTTGTAAGGTAAATGACTTGAAAGCAAACTACCTAATAGGTGTGCACTGAAATTAGGGTTTGGATCTTAGTATGTAGGAATGAGACCAATGGAGAAATCAAGTCTAATAAGTCACAACTCACTAGATAGCCTTGCATAAGTGTTTCACAGGAGGGTCTGAACAAAAGACACAACTTATGACCTGCAAGCAAACATCCTTTTCTGCAACTAGGTGTAGGAATGAGACAAGACTGCTAGGGGTTGTAGTATACCCACAAAACATCTAAATCAGATCAAACATAGTAACACACAAAATCACAAAAAATGAGAGGGACTAGGAACCCCAATTTCCATTAACAGCATTCATAAACTTCAAACCAATAAGAGATAATCAAGACAGTGAAGACAAGGATAGAACAAATATCACAAGTACCTCAAGAATGCCTTGATCATCAATGGGAGATTACAAAGAGTAGAAGAACCAAAGGGTAGAACAAATACCATAGATGGATTTCTAAGAAAAGATGACTTCCTTGCACAAGTGGGCTTCTCTCCTTTACAAAAATTAACCTCTTGAGCACTAAGGCTCTACAAAACAATATATACAACACTCACTACCCATAGGCAGGAGTCCAAAACTGATCTAACTAGAGTTACAAATCTTACAATATAAAATATCAAACCCCAGGTGTCCATTGCTGCCCATCATGAAAATCACTGAGAACCAGTCATCAAATTAGATCTTTCTCTTGCATGTTGATCCTTGACTAAGTCCACCTACAGACACAACAACTTTGACCCATCTACCCACCTGCAACTCCACTAAGCCATGAAGGCTCCAAATCTAATCTGGAAGATATCTATATTTTCAATAATAACCCTGCAAAAGGTGGTGGTGACCCATTAAGAATTTCAACATGACATGGCCCTCTACAAAATTCATGGCACTGATGATTAGATCATTCATTATTATCATTCCAACTATCCCTGTCCTAAAGAAATCAATTCCAGCTACCAAATTGTCATGCATGGCTATCAAAAATGCAAAAAACCTAGTAGAAAACTAGTGCAAAAATTCAAATTTGAATGTTAACAGCTAGTGGGGCCTCAAATTAAAATGCAACCATTGATGAAAGATCCTTCTTGAAAAATGAATGGCCATGATGCACCTTGAAATCACCTAAAATTCCCTTTTGATAGGTCAAGACCACCGTGGAAGTCAAAAGCCAATGAAACATGAGAAAATCAATACAAGGACCCACCTTGACTTTTCTCTTCTTTAAGTCATGAAGAACTCTTTTAAACCCTAGGCCCAAACCCACCACTTCCCAATCTTTTATTCACTCCGACCACTTTGTAGGCATACACCTCGGCAGTTCTCTGACAACGGACCCACAATCTCTAAGATGCTAATGTAATGGCTAGTCTCATCTCCTCATGACCTCAGATGATTCTTTCAGATTATATGTGTATCATATATTTCATTAAGCCAGGATCCTTCTGACGCATCAGTCCACCTGGGAGTCCTCATCAACATTTGGCAACCAATCACATTCGAACATATCAGCACACTTGGCAATGCGGTCCCACAATCCTCTATTCACTTCAGCCAATGAGAAGATGACATGTCACCCTGACCTAGCATTAGACCCACCTGAAAGAGCCTCAAACACTTGGCAAATCTTACGGCTATGTTATAATCTCATGTGTCAGAAAAACCCTTCGCAAAGATACGCCATTCATTGATATTTTTCCTTTCGACATCCCTACAGACATTTTGACACGGCCCCACCGTAGCATCCAAGTCATCACTATGTGGACCAATGAGAAATGAGCACATCATCATCTGAGGTCCCACCTACAAGGCTCTGACAAAAAGTGAGATTGATGGCTAGTCTTATCCCCTTATAGCTCTGACAAAACCCTTGCGAACTTAAGACAGCTATCGATCCTCTGAAAACTATCAGGACCTCTAACCACCGAAAGAACTTGGTCCTACTGACAAAAAGATGACTTGATACATGTGGACCAATCAGAAGCTACCGAATCAGATTAGGTGGCACTAGTCCCACTGAAACACTAAAGTGATGCAGACATGGAAGATCTAACGGTCATCTTAAGATCTCAAGCTCTGACACCGACCTATCCGAAGATACTCCAACTATTGGATCCCTCTAGCCGGGACCCCATAAATTTAGACCACTGAACTTCCATGTGAATACACGACTGAAGAAAAGCTAATCATCGCTAGGTCACAAGAAGTTAAATGGTGACTGGGAAATACTTAGTGATTATGAGAATTGATGTATTCACTAAGTCACTGAATAAAAAGGGGACACCAGAAAGAAATAGAGAATTGGTGACTGGGCCAATAGGAAATTAGCACACATGGGAAATGTAAACCTTTAGTGGCCAAAAAAGGTAATGAAGAATTATAACGGGCCAAAGGGTTTTGATGGTTTTAAAAGGTTCCCAACACAACGGCTAGCTTTTTTGAATATTTTCACCTACAGACCAGGGACTTAAATAATTGCAGAGGCTAAGAAACATAACATGAGGCCGTGAAATTTTTAGGGATGCTCGGTAGGGGTAAAATAGAGACCTAGGAATAGGTTTAGCCAAATTTGCATGGACATGAAAATTAGGATAACAAATACATTCTCCATAAGATTGAATCTTCTTCTCCATTAGCTCTAGTTAGCTAGGTAAATGCTAGTGACAACCATGTTTCACCCACAAAGTCCCTCAAATGTTCATGAGCATAGCAGACCAATGTCCCTACTGGTCACTAAGCAACATTGGGAAACAATCTTTCTTTAGGCATATCTCAGAGCTCATGTGAGGTATTGATGAATTTTTAGGTGCTACAAAACCATGCTATGAAGGCCTATAATTAACCATCTCTCTTTTGGGAGATTCCCAAGCTTCATTTTAATTTGGCATCCTTGTCTCAAATCATGTCAAAAGATGAAATGTTTCTCAATTTAAATGAGAAACATTGGATATATTTCAATCTATTTTTTATGTGATTGAATCATCCTCTCCATTAGCTTCATTTGGCCAAGTAAATGCTAGTGACAACCCTGTTTCTCCCATAGAGTCCCTCAAACATTTGTGAGCACACCAGACCAAAGTGTCTCTAATGGTCACTAAGCAACATTGGGAATTGATCTTTCTTTGGTAATATATTGGAGCTTATGTGAGAAATTAATGATTTTTTAGGTTCTGTAGGATCATGATATAGAGACCTACAATTACCCATCTCAATTTTGGGATATTTCCCTTCATTTTAATTTGGCATCCCTATCTCAGTTTATGTTAAAACATGCTATGTTGCTCAATTAAAATGAGAAACATTGGCTATCTTTCAATCCATTCACTGTGTGATCAAATCATCTACTCCATTAGATCTATTTGGCCAAGTAAATCATAGTGACAAGCCTATTTCACTCATGGAGTCCCTCAAATGTTCATGAGAATAATGGACTAGAGTGTCCCTAAGGATCACTAAGAAACATTAGGCAGTGATATTTTCTTTGGTAATATCTTTGAGCTCGTGTGAGGTATCAAAGAATCTTTAGGTGCTATAGGACCATGATATGTTGGCCTACATTTACCATTCTCAATTTTGGGAGATTTCCCTTCATTTAAATTTGGTATCCCTATCTCAATTTATGTCAAAAGATGCAATGTTGCTCAATTGAAATGAGAAATATTAGTTATCTTTCAATATATTTTCCATGTGATCAAATTTTCTACTACATTAGCTCCAATTGGTCGGGTAAATTCTAGTGACAACCCCATTTCACCCATGGATTCCCTTGAATATTCATGAGCATACCAGACTAGAGTGTCTCTAAGCATCACTAAGAAACATTGGTATAATTAGATATTTCACTCTTTTCACCAACTTGTTCCAAAACACAATCCACAAGAAATAGAAACAACATAAACCACCCATTAATATACATCTTCCTATGACCCTTATTTGGTTAATTAGGAAAATTTGAAACAATAGACAAAATCATTACATATTTTGTCTTTTCATGTATTATTACATCAAATTAAGTCACATATGACTTTCATTACATTATACATTCTTCAATGTCTTTGATAAACATGTTTCAATTCTATTATATTAAATAATGAATGTAAGAATGTTTGATTAATTACAAAAAATTAAGTTTTGAAGTACAATGATATGCACACAATGAGCAAATTGGATCAAATATCAAGTTTAATATATATCAAAATGAATAATAGTCATGTAGATATCAAAAATAGCATAGATGCCAAATAAATAATAGTTACGAAAATGTGGCATGTGCCATGTCAAGCTCGATATATACAATACAAATGTCAAATTTGGGTGACTCCATAATAGTGGGTTACACTTTTTTAGACATGCTGATTTTTGCTAAAATAACACATTTTTAATAAAATATGATGATTTAAGCCTCGAGTAGTTCCATTTGAAATAATTAATTACAAATGGTTAGCTCAAATCATCTTAGATAAAAAAAATTTGATATAACATCTATACTCCTCATTCACAACTACAATGCAGTCTCCTCCGCACTTATTAAAATGCTAACAAAAAATCACTTTAAATTTATCTTTTGGCAGATCAAATAAATTCATTGTAAAAACCTATCTATGTAGTAAGGTACTACTGAGAATAATATTTCCAATGATTATAATGTTAATATATATTAAGTTTATTATGACTTTGTATTTTTAGTTTTACTAAACATAGTGTAGATCTCTATAATTTTGTTGACTATTAGTGTCTTACAGCTAGTCATATATGTAGGCAAGGATGGTTAGTCATCACTGCAACCGAGTCATTTTGTAAAGGCCAAGTTTTGTATTGTATACTTACCGAGCAGTAGTACTACCGAGTAAAGTCACATTCATAATAAGTTTATAATATGCCGAGTATAGTTATTGTTGAGCTACATATATCAATGATTACCAAGTGATAGAGAAGTTCAACAGATGTCGAGTATAGTTGATGCTGAGTGCCAGGGATAACTTTTGCCGAGTTAGCTAGAATTGATATACAAGTCTAGAATGACACAATGATGGAGGTAAACCATTTTTGAGGATAATTATATTTTGTATGTTGTCTATTGAGGTAATCACAGAGGTGGTTATGCATCCATATTGCTATCATTGATCCCTATATATAACCTTTAGCCAAATAGAAAATTGTTTAGTATAAGCAGCAATAGGAATATATCTGGATTGTATATCTTGTAACGATAAAATGTTTTTGTTACTATATAAAGGAAAGATCTAGAACAGATATATGTGTGTGAATTAGAGAGAGAAATAGAGACATTGAGATTAGATGAATACTGTGAGTATGTGAGTATGAGGAAATAATAAGGAGAAGTATTCAGACCGAGTTTGGTGATTGAGTAGAGCAGTGAAAGGAAAGAATCAAGAAATATCAGATAGAAGAGATCACAATCATATAGTAAAGGGAAGATCTGTAATCAGCATATTAGTGCAAACCAAAGGATCATATACTGAGACATTTTAACCAGTGTATCAGGGTAAATCTCTTAACCGAGTAGTCTTAGCAGACTTTTGTAAATCTCTTTACCGAGTACTTACTTTATTATAAGTTTACAAATCCTTTAACAAGGTAGACTAAATAAATCTCTTAGCTTTTAACAGAGCAGACCTTTCACGGGGTAGATCATGATATGATCAAATTTTATAAGCCCTAATAGGCAAACTGTATTATCTATAGTAGTGAAGATTTGTGGGTGTCATCCCCACCCCAGTTTTACCTTTCAAGGGTTTTTGGGTTACCAAATCTATTTTGTTATGTGTGATTTCATGTATGCTACTTGACATGATATATTACTTAGATTGTTCAAGTTTTGTTTACATGATGCATAAAGTTCTAACAGATTAAAAGGATAGAAGTTAGTAAGTGTTGATTCACCCCCCCCCCCTTCTCAGTACTAGTTTCCCATTTGTATTTGCAACAATTGGTATCAGAGAAAAGGGTTTCTCATAAGGAAGTCTAACCACTTGAGGAAAAGATCTTAAGATGGAAGCTTACAAATTGGGAAAAGTCATAGAGAATCAAAAGATTGAATTTCCTGTTCTCTTTTTAGAGTCTTGATTTCATCATTTAGTATGGTATTTTTCTCCAATAGTTCTTTCATGGCTTTTGTCAAAAAATACCATACTAAATGATGAAATCAGGACTCTAAAAAGAGTCAGACTTTGTGAAGTAGTGGAGCAGAAAAAGATAGCTAAAGATGATAAAGCAATGGCTGAAGAAGACAAAAAACAAATTGCAATAAGGCTACATGAAAGAAAAAGTGATATACAAAGGTTGACTAATAATCAACTAGATATGGTAAATCAACTACTGCTAGCCAATCAAAAATTGGATAGGAAAGACTTGGAGAACAATCAACTAAAACATGAAAATGATCAGTTGAAACATGAGTTGAGAACTGAGAAATAAATAAATGAAAGGATGAACAAACCTAATGAAGCAACAAAGTATTTTGAAGAACTGTATAGGTCACCTAGGAGATCTGGTGATAGATCTGGACTTGGACTGAATGAACAATCATCTACTGAAGAAGGAGAGTCATCAAAAGATGGAGAACAAAAGACTGCTAAATCAAAGAATGAAAAGCCCACATGTCATCACTATGGGAAGCTAGGACATACAACCAACATATGAAAAAGAAAACATGGTAAGACTAATTCTAAACCTAAGTTTAATGGACATTTTTTTAACTACAAGAAGCATGGACATCAAGCACATGAATGTAGATCTAAAGCTAACATTTCATCCACCTCACCCAAGTTTCAAGGAAGTTGTTTCAATTGTTAGAAGTATGGGCACAAAGCTTATGAATGTCAATCTAGACCAAGGTGGTCAACTAATAAGCAAACAAAGCCAATCACATAGCGTAAAAGTTATAATTGGGATTATAACACTTGGTACAATTGTCATTATTGTGGTAAGTATGGACATATTGGAGTAAATTGCATGAAGACTCATTTTAGAGGAAAATCCAAAAGCTGGATGAATGGAAGCATGGTCTATTATAAATGTAATAAGGTTGTTCACTTAAAGAGAGATTGCAGATCACCTATGCCGAGCAATGTTAAGAACCAAAATGAGGATATCTATGAAAAAATGAGGAACCAGATGGAAAAGTCATGGAGGAAGAAAGAAGAAGGAACAAAAAGTGAGGCAAGCACATCTGAGGTCACCCAATTTGATGGATTAGGTGATCACACTTCTTCCAACTAAGCATGAAAGGTATGTCTAGAACTAATTCTTGCAAAGCCTTACTTTACATCAGTCCCTAACATAGAATTGAGAAAAAGTCCATATCTGCATAAATTAAGATGCATTAGGACATATCTGAACAAAAATAGGAAATTTCATGCCAAGCATTAGTGTCATGACCGACCTAACAATGTTTTTCGAGCACCTATTATTACTGAAATGCTATGCTGACCTATATCGCAATGGTTACATTAACCGAGCTTGTGTTTAACTGAGTTTAACATGAGTTTTCTGAGATAGTTGTATTTCACCTAAAATCTGTATGGAGCATTTATGAGGCCCTAATCCTATTTTTTCTGATTCTATAAAGCGGAAAGTTGCTGTTAATTTCACTTCACCAGGCTATTTGAGATTTTAGAGAGACTCATAATTTGTGCATCCTAGATCAAGCAAAGCACTTTTAAATCTTCTCAGTGTGCCATCAGCAAAATTCATCTGCAGGGTTAATTGACAAAAAGTTACTTTACTAAGAAATTATTTTCTTTTCAAAAATTACAGTTTGAAATGGCATCATCTTCATCCACACTAGTCAGGAAATAGGGAATGGAAGTTTTCAATGTACAGCTTGTAAGGAATGAGGTTTACAAACCAAGGATATTCAAGGTAATATCCAGAAGTGCAATCACAGGATACTTATGAGGTTCACATTGTTGATATACCAGAAGAAAGCCCCATTAAGAAATCATTCTTAACTAAGGATGATCTTAAGAACACAGTAGCAATAGGAACACCTCTACCAGGTAGTAACACAATACTATTGCAAGTCAAGGATTATCCCACCATCACGAACACACAATTTGTCGTTGATAATCCTACTATACTTGGAGTTTTGACTATTGATAAGTTAGTCGGTACAAGTCTTACCGAGGAATCAATCAAGTCAGTACCACTAACTCACTCTACCGAGAAAGAAGTTAAAGTAGAAGATAAAATTCAAAGTCCTCCTAAGGTAGAACACAACACAGAAGGACATGGAATGAAGCTAGATGAACAAGCTATTAGAACTCATGCCGAGGAAAAGGAGAAAGGAGAAGGAACCAATAGAGGAAAATTCATTGAAGAACAAATGCCAAAGGAACAAGAGGCAATCAAAGCTCTTGTACAGCTACCAAGTGGAAGTACTCCACTGAGGACACAAAAGGAGAAATAAGAGGTCACTATTGATGAAGTAATTGTTATTCCTAAATGGGATACTGATAATCTTTCTTTTGAGTAGCTACAGATCATGAAAGATTTGCTGACATAGAAAAGTAGACAAGAAAAACTCCAATGGGAGCATCAACAAAAATAGGTTCTTCATGAAATTAAAGACATATTTAATGAAGTTTATGACTTATCTGATGTAAATAGTTCCATTCCAATATTGGAACAACTTGTACATATTGTTCAAAAAGTAAATAATGATGTGATTTGTGCAAGTGATAAGCTATTTGAATGGTCAGAACGTAGATTTGAGACAAAAATGTTGGATAAGTTATCTGCTGAGATAGCAGTAAAACAAGTTGAGTTGTCAACTTTGGTAAAGGAGACCAAGAGATTTGTTGTGGATGGACAGTCTCTACTCGCCAAGATATGCAATGTTGAATTATTCATAGATGAGAACCAACGCTTGCTTGAAACTCTCAAGCAAGAGATCAAAGTTTCAAGTCAGTCCCTCACTTTGGATGTCAGCACCAATGCTGGACATTATGTTAAGGTAATGCAGACATAGGGTAAGTTAGCCAAGCTGATGGAAAATGATGGCAAGATTCACTATCGCCTACTTTCTATTCAAACTATTCTTACACCACATATGGAGGCTATACAGAGAAAATTAGCCAAGGAAAAAACATTGATCTAGAGTGATTAACATTTGTCTACAGCCGAAGGTCTCATCAGTCTGGCTGCTGATTTAGAAGTACAAACTAAAGTGTTAAATCTCGCTTCAACTACATGGAAAAATGCATTATACATGATCACGGTGCTGCATAGACCTTTTCTAGAGAAAATTTGTAACTTACCTACTGATGAAGAAATTAGCCGTGTCAAAAAAAAGGGGGAATCATCATGACACGAGTGTGAACAGGGACAGGTAACACAATTTTAAATATGTATATATATCTCAGGGGGAGTTATAGGCTATACAAACATATTTTTGTAATTGTATATACGAATGTCATGAAAAAGTGTTTTTTCCACTAATGTCAAAGGGGGAGATTGTAGATCTCTATAATTTTGTTGACTATTAGTGTCTTACACTTAGTCATATATCTAGGCAAGGATGGTTGGTCATCACAGTGACCGAGTCATTTTGTAAAGGCTGAGTTTTGTATTGTATAATTATCAAGCAGTAGTACTGCTGAGTAAAGTCAAGGTCACAATATGTTTGTAATATACCACGTATAGTTATTATCGAGCTACATATATCAATGATTACCGATTGACAGAGAAGTTCAACAAATGCTGAGTATAGTTGATGTCGAGCACCAAGGATAACTTTTGTCGAGTTAGCTAGAATTGACATACAAGTCTGGAATGACACAATGATCAAGGTAAACCATTTTTTAGGATAATTATATTTTGTATGTTGTCTATTAAGGTAATCATGAAGGTGGTTACACATCCATATTGCTATCATTGATCCCTATGTATAACCTTTAGCCAATTAGAAAATTGTATAGTATAAGCGGCAATAGGAATATATTTGGACCGTAGATCTTGTAATGGTAAAATGTTTTTGTTACTATATAAAGGAAAGATCTAAAATAGAGATATGTGTTTGAATCAGAGAGAGAAATGGAGACATTGAGATCAAATGAATATTGTGAGTATGTGAGTATGAGGAAATGATAAGGAGAAGTATTCAGACCGAGTTCCATGACCGAGCAGAGCAGTGAAAGGACAGAATCAAGAAAGATCATATAGAAGAGATCACAATCATACAGTAAAGAGAAGATTTCTAATCAGAATATCAATGCAAACCGAAGGATCATATACTGAGACATTTTAACCAGTGTATCAGGGTAAATCTCTTAACCGAGTAGTCTTAGCAGACTTTTGTAAATCTCTTTACCGAGTGCTTACTTTATTTTAAGTTTACAAATCCTTTAACAAGGTAGACTAAATAAGTTTCTTAGCTTTTAACAGAGAAAACCTTTCACAAGGTAGATCATGATATGATCAAATTTTGTAAGCCCTAATAGGAAAACTTTATTATCTGCAGTAGTGAAGATTTGTGGGTGTCATCCCCACCCCAGTTTTACCTTTCAAGGTTTTCTAGGTTACCAAATATATTGTGTTATGTGTGATTTCATGTATGCTGCTTGACATGATATATTACTTAGATTGTTCAAGGTTTTTTGAAGTTAGTAAGTGTTGATTCACCCCCCCCCCTCTCAGTACTACTTTCCCATTTGTATTTCCAACACATAGATATTCTTAATATGATTTAGAACAATAGAGAAGGGGGGTGAATCAATTGTTCTCAGGTCCTGATGTATAAAACAAACTTAATAATTTTCCTTTAAATCAAATCAAATAACCCAAACAAACTCAGTCATCACTGATTCAATAATAGAAACATCTAACAATGTAGTCCACTACCCAGTTGTAACTTAACTTGTAAAACACAGAAATGTTCAAACCAAAACATTCACAGAAGTATTAACACCAAGATTTATAGTGGAAACCCAATTTGGGAAAAACCACTTTGTCACATGCTACTATTATTTTCACTCTTTTGAAGTGAGCTTGGTAAAAAACCAACCCTATCAAAGGTTACAATACACATTATCAGGTGTGACCTAGTTAAAGGATTTCAATCACCCTGTTAAAAGTGAGCCTAGTCATAGGACTTACATACACTCCATTAGAATGCAACCTTGTTCAAAGGATTTAACATATGACTGTTACAATGGATAGAAAGTAGTAGCAGTATTTATCTAAAAAATATACAACTCACTTTGCAAATATCAGATCTGATTCCGTACACTAATGCTAGTTTACTGACTTTGAAACTTTGCCACCTCCATCTCTGATCTGCTTGGAAATTTTCTTCAAGCAACCACCACAATTCTCCTTCAACATTTTCTTCTTATTCAGTCAATAAAACTTTTCTAATCTTCCAGCATTCTCTATTCACCCATGCACTTGCATATCTAGCACTTACATATCCAAATGCTCAGGTTCCCTTTGTACTTTCCTCAATTAGGTTAACTCATCCTATGCTACTCAATTTCATTAGTAGATATTAGGGTTAAGTCAGATTCATTGAATCTACCCACTTCATGTTCTTCAGCTCCTTTTCTAGAATCATCTCAAATCTCTTAAAGATTTACAATAAAACATTTTACAGTGCATTTAATGCTTTCAAACAATCAATAAATAAAGTCAACACATTTTACATAATCCTAGAATTCAACAATGTCAGCTCCAAAATTAAATTCTCTTCAAATATAAAATTGTTGATGCTCGGTCAATACTATGATCAACTAGTCAGTCTTCATGTAGAAAGCTTAGTCATTACTAAAACTGTTTCCTCGGCTTACACTATCTTCCTCAGTAATTAACTGTTGTTTGGTCGACACTATAATTTTGCTCGGCATACATTGACTCGGTCGACACTAACATTACTCAGCTTAAACATTATTTTTCTATTCTTTTCCTAGTCAAGCCTACTAGTTTAGTCTTCAGTCTTACTAAGATAAACATTACATTGTCTCATCATTGTGCAACATAATCAAGTACACTTTGTAGTATCAAGATAGCTCAACCTTTCCTTAGGTTCTATTGTTACCAACCTTGCCTAGCCCCTTAGCAACACTCAAATAGATATAGTACTTTCCTAAGTAGAAATATTCTTACCAGTTAAGGTTTGACATCAATGACAATAGAAAAAATATTTCAATTGCGGTTTCCAACAATCTCCCTCTTTGGCATTGATGGAAACACCATATGATATCACCTGAATAACACATGGATTACCAACCAATCCAAAAACATATCTATCGATCAGAGAATTATTTGTAATATCCTTATCTTCATTCTAATTTAGAATCCTATAAGCCTCACTTCTATGACCGTCAGAAGTATTTAGATCTCCCTCTATCCCGAACCTTCATTTCAGTTCATCATCCTTATTTTTAGTTTCATGTGTTATCATATCAGTTCATCTCCCTCTTTGACAAAAATGCCAAAGTAGCAACTAAAACATACATCTAGAAAATGTAGATATTATTTGTGCAGCTTAGTGTTTCTCCCTTTGTCATCTTTCTTATGACTAATTCTTTGTCTTTGCTTCTTTTCACAACTCTAGGCCAGCCCTAAACTTTGACAATCTTCTGCATCAATTTGTCAAATTTTTTGTTATAGCACATTTGATGTAGTGCTCCTAGCTAGTCTAGGTAGCCTCAGTTAGGGGAAGGACCCCTAATTGACTTCTCAAATACTCATGAGCTTCTCTGGGTAAAGCTTTAGTGAATATGTTTGCTAATTATTCTTTTGTATTCACATATTCCATTCAAACTTCTTTATCTTGTACTAATTCTCTCAAGCAGTGATACTTTATTACAATGTGCTTGGTCTTAGTGTGCATCACTAGATTCTTAGAAATATTGATAGCACTTGTGTTGTCATAGAAAATAACAATAGGTTCAGTGATTTCTTCTTTCATGCCTATCAACAATTGTTTTATCCATACCAAATTTGAATAGTTTCCTACAACAGCAACATACTCAGCCTCAGCAGTAGATTAGGAAATGCAATTTTGTTTCTTGCTTGTCTAGGAGACTAATCTCTATCCAAGAAAGAAAGCTCTGCCACTAGTACTCTTTTTGTCATCTACATTTCCTACCCAATCAATATCTATATAAACTCTGAGTTCAAATTTGTCATCCTTCTTATAATATAGACCATAGTCAGTAGTTCCTTTCAAGTATCTCATAATTCTTTTCATGGCCATCATGTGTGTTTCCTTACGATTGGTAGAGAATCTTGCCACAATCCCAATAGCCAGTGTAATATCTGGTCTACTATGTACAACATACTATAATTTTCCAATCATGGATCTGTACAAAGTCTGATTCACTTCTACAGCATCATCATTTTTAGATAACTTTTGTCTAGTAACCATGGGAGTTCCCACTAGTTTAGCATCTTCCATCCCAAAAGTTTTTAGTATTTCATTAACATACTTAGACTTTGTAATGAAAATTCCATTCTTCTTCTGATATACTTGTAAACCAACAAAGAATTTGATCTCACCAAACATACTCATTTCAAATTTAGTTTGCATTTCATTGGAAAAACTTTTACATAATGAATCTTGTCCACCAAAAATAATGTCATCCACAAAAATTTTTGCCAACAGGATACCTTTACCTTCTTCATCTTTCATGTACAGATTGCTTGTGTCATTTGTTCTTGAAAATCCAATCTATATCAAGTAGTTGTGCAACCTCTCATACCATGCTCTAAGAGCTTGCTTCAATCCATATAATGATTTTTTCAATTTGCACACCATGTGTCTTCTGTTTAGATCAATAAAACCTTCTGGTTGTTCTATGTAAACTTCTTCTTCTAGTATACCATTCAAAAATGTAGACTTGACATCCATTTGATATACCTTGAAATCTTTATAAGCAGCATATGCAAGCAGAGTTCTTGCTCCTTCCAATCTAGCTATAGGGGAAAATGTCTCCCCATAATCTATTCCTTCTTCTTGTGTGTAGCCTTTGCATACCAGCCTAGCTTTGTTCCTAGTGATTTCACCATTTTCATTCATCTTATTTCGAAACACCAACTTTGTTCCTATAACATTTTTGTTTTCAGGTCTCAGCACCAAAGTCCAAGTATCATTTTTCTCAATTTGGTCAATCTCTTCATTCATTGCTTGTATCTAGTCTTCATTCTCCAATGCCTCTCTAGTCAACTTGGGTTCAAATTCACATAGTAGGCATGTTAGATCCTTAGTCTTACATCTTGTCTGAATTCCAGTATTTTTGTCTCTAATTATTTGTTCAGTCTTGTGATGTCTTCTTACATATTTTTCCAAAATAGGTTCAGCTCCTCTCTCCTCTATTTCATCATGTTCCTCAACAAGATTTCAGATTCAACTTCTGAATGCTTGAAAACCTCTTCCTGATACTCAACAACATTTTATTGTAGCTCCACATGTTCTTCTTCTCTCTCGATACTATTTTCCTGATGCTCAGCAGCATATGTCTATCACTCGACATTGCTTACCCAAGACTCAGTAGCAGGTGAAAGTTTGTTACTTGCCTCTTCTTCTTCCTCAATGTACACAAAATATCTATAATATTTTGGTTCTCTTTTGCTATCAGCTTCATTTCTTTCTACATACTCATCTATTTTGACATTCACACTTTCCACAATTTTGTTAGTGTTAGAGTTCAAACACTTATAAGCTTTAATTTTTGTGGAATACCCTAGGAATATGCCTTCATCACTCTTAGCATCAAATTTTCCATTCCTAGTGTCTTTTAATATATAGAACTTACTTCCAAAGATTCTAAAGTATTTAACACTCGGTGCATTCCCATGCCATCATTCATAGGGTGTCAGATTTGTACCTTTCTTGATTTGTACCCGGTTAAGAGTGTAGACAACAGTGCTTATAGCTTCTTTCTAGTATTTCTATGCCACATTCTTTTCAATCAACAATGTCCTTGGACAATCCAAAATAGATTTGTTTCTCCTTTCTGCTATACCATTCTGTGGAGGTGTTCTAAGTGCAGACATCTGTCTTTTAATTCCTCTCTCATTATTAAATTCATTTGATGTAAATTCTTGACCTCGGTTAGATCTAAGACATTTCAAGTTCCTACCTGTCTCCTTCTCAACCTTAGCCAAATACCACTTAAAGAATTGAAAAGCTTCAGATTTTTCTTTTAGAAACATCACATGCATCATCCTAGTATGATCATCAACAAATAAGATAAAGTATCTAGCACCATAGTAACTTTGTACACCCATGGGTCCACAAAGGTCAGTATGAACCAAATCTAAAATGTTTTCAGAAGTAAAGGATTTTCTCTTAAAACTTGACTTTGTCATTTTTCCTAACTGGCATTCCTTGCACATCACATTCCCAGGTTTCTTCAATCTAGGTAGACCTCTTACCTTTTTCTTCTTACTTATCTCTACCAGATTGTCAAAGTTAACATGACACAACCTTTTATGCCATAACCAAATATCATCAAGTTGTACAATTAAACATGTTTCTTCAGATAGGTCAAGATAGAATAAATTACCTCTAGTTTGATCTCCACTTCCCATTAGTTCTCCAGTAGCATTAAATATTTTAGCTTCCTTGTGATGAAATTCCACTCAGTAACTAGTTTTGTTAAGTTGAGCAACACTTAACAAATTATAATTAAGACCTTCAACCCAATATGCATTTTCACAAGATATCTTATCAGTCAATTTAATCAAACCTTTTCCTCTTATAGGACATGGTGCATCATTACCAAATTTTACACTTTTACCTCTGTAATGATGTAAGGTCTCAAACTTATTTTTGTCATGAGTCATGTGATGTGAACAACCACTATCAATAATCCATTTATCATTCTTGTTCACATACGATATCAATGCAGTTTTCTCATCCTCATTAGATTCATCTTTCATTACAACATAGACCACCTTAATTTCAGAATTATCACTATCAGTGTCAGTTTCTTTTTTAGCACTGTAACAAGATTTCTTACCTTTTCCTTTGTAGTCTTTGCTCCATCAATAGCTTCCGTCATCTTTTTTGTCTTTGTGTTTTCTTTTTCTTTCATCATCTTTATCCTTCCTGTCAAGACATCTAGCAGCTATATGACCAACTTTATTACATGCAAAACATATAATAGGGAGTTTACCTTTGTACTTTCCTTTTCCCCTTCTCAGTCTTCTAGCCATAAGAGCTTCTAGATCTTCTAGTTCTTCATCAGAAGTGTCACTATCACTTTCAATTTCAGTTTCACTTTCACTGATGCATCTTTCTTTTTCTTTCTTTGGCTTGTTCAGAACTAGCTATGACTTAAAAGTAGATTCAACATTTCCAATGCTTCCAACAGTGAAATTATCATAGTTAGAGAGTTCAAAAACAATCAGCTTACCAACCAAACTTTCCAAAGTAAGCACATTAGTAGAGTTACATCTAGATTCCTGAATAGCTGAGATCTTAATAGCATATATAGGATGTAGGGTTCTTAGTACTTACCCAATTATAGTTTTGTCATCGATAGCCCCATTTTCTCCTCTAATAGAATTCACAACTTCTTGTATTCTACCATAATATTGTGCAATGTTTTAACCTTCTTGCATTCTCATTTCATCAAACTTACCTCTAAGACTCTTGGCCTTTTCTTTTAGCAAATTTAAGTCACCACCATAGATCCTTGCAAGTGTGTCCCACATATCCTTAGCAATTGTGCAGTCCTTAATATCCTCAAATTTTGGATAGCTTAGGGAAAATGCAATTTCCAGCATTGCTTGATTATGTTCTTTCTTAGCTCTCATTTCTTCGGTAGTTAAAGGTGTGACAGGTGAGACATAACTACTCTCAATGTAGTACTTTCCAGATTCACCAATACTGGCTAGATGTAGCTTCATCAAGCTTTGCCATGCAGGGAAGTTTTCCTTGTTCGGCTTTGGTACCTCCTTCTTATACATCCTGATCATTTCCTTCAAGCCCCTTTAAACTTGATTTTTGTCAACACTAATAATAAGCAACAAAGCTCTGATACCAATTGTTAATATGATTTAGAACAATAGAGAGGGGGGGTGAATTAGTTTTTCTCAGGTCCTGATGTATAAAACAAACTTAAAACTTTTCCTTTAAATCAGATCCAATAACCAAAACAAACTCGATCATCACTGATTCAATAATAGAAACATCTAACAATGCAGTCCACTACCCAGCTGTAACTTAACTTGTAAAATACAGAAATGTTCAAACCAAAACATTCACACAAGTATTAACACCAAGATTTATAGTGGAAACCCAATTTGGGAAAAACCTGTTTGTAACATGCTACTATTATTTTCACTCTTTTGAAGTGAGCTCGGTAAAAAGCCAACCCTATCAAAGGTTACAATACACACTGTTAGGTGTGACATGGTTAAAGGATTTCAATCACCCTATTAAAAGTGAGCCTAGTCATAGGACTTACATACACTCCATTAGAATGCAACCTTGTTCAAAGGATTTAACATATGACTATTAGGTCAACCTCTGTTAAAAGGATTTTGACTGTTACAATGGTTAGAAAGTAGCAGCAATATTTATCTAAAAAATATATAACTCACTTTGCAAATATCAGATCTGATTTTGTACACTAATGCTAGTTTACTGACTTTGAAAATTTTCCATCTTCATCTCTGGTCTACTCAAAACTTTTCTTCAAGCAACCACCATAATTCTTTTTCAGCCTTTTCTACTTATTCAGTCAATAAAAATTTTCTAATCTTCCAACATTCCCTATTCACCCATGCACTTTCATATCCAACACTTACATATCCAAATGCTCAGGTTCCCTTTGTACTTTCCTCAATTAGGTTAACTCATCTTATGCCACTCAATCTCATTCGTAGATCTTAGGGTTAGGTCAGATTAATTGAATCTACTCACTCCATGTTCTTCAACTCCTTTTCTAGAATCATCTCAAATATCTTAAAGATTTACAATAAAATGTTTTATAGTGCATTTAATGCTTTCAAACAATCAATAAATAAAGTCGACATGGTTTACATAATCCAAAAATTCAACAATGTCAGCTCCAAAATTAAATTCTCTTCAAATATAAAATTGTTGATGCTTAGTCAATACTATGATCAACTACTCGGTCTTCATGTAGAAAGCTCAGTCATTACTAAAAATGTTTCCTTGGCTTACACAGTCTTCCTCAGCTATTAACTATTGTTCGGTCGACACTATAATTTTGTTCGAAATACATTGACTCGATCAACACTAACATTACTTGGCTTAAACATGATTTTTCCATTCTTTCCTTGATCAAGCCTACCAGTTTAGTCTTTAGTCTTACTAAGATAAACAATACATCGTCTCATCATTGTGCAACATAGTCAAGTACACTTTGTAGTATCAAGATAACTCAACCTTTCCTTAGGTGCTATTGTTACCAAAATTTCCTAGCTCCTTAGCAACACTCAAATAGATATAGTACTTTCCTAAGTAGCAATAGTCTTACCAGTTAAGGTTTGACATCAATGACAATACAATAACTGTTTCAATTGCAGTTTCCAACAGATATTTCACCGTATGTCTACTTCTATGTTTGACGCTTATGGAAAAATAGTAAGTGAGAGAAAAAATTATTCTAAAAAATATCTATGCCCTATGTATTGAAGTTTTCTTTCTATCAAAAAAAATAAAAATGAAATTGGACAAATACATGACAAGTTATAAGCTATGTAGTCAAGGTATGTCAAAATTATGGTTTAATCAACTTCAAACATTAATAAAATATGAAATAATCATGATAATTTTTTAAAACCAATTACATGCCCTCCATATGGATGTTACAAAACTAAACTTGTAAGAATCAGATTGATATATATTTTACAAAAAAATTTATGCTCTATGAAAACAATGTAACTCTTTGAAAATGATGTTTTCAGCAACAAAACAATTTTCATGGGAGAAAGAAAAAACCATTCAAATAAATTCAAAAATAATAATAAAAAATATATTTATAATCTAGACAAAAAATCATAAAAGACTCTAATTTACTTTATCTTTTGATTTCAAATGGTTTAATGACAATATGCATTTGAATTTGAAAGGTTTTTTCAAAATATAGAGTTAGTGTCTGTTTAAGCAAAAAAGTGTAACCCACTATTGTGGGTTCACCCATATATACAAATATTGGTCATTCAATGACCACAACTAGATCTATATATCTCTATGCATATCTATGATTGTGTTGGATCATCAAAATTGAACCTCTTCAAAGTAGTATGTGTCTTGCTAGGTGTATGCACAAGAATAATTCAAATGCTAAATCAAATATCTTATCTCTAAATACTATCAAAATAATTAAATACTAGACTATAATTTGTTGGCAATTCAATTGTTGATTACCTTATCTATTTCTTTTGCACTTGGGTTGTGTAGTAATCTTGATGGGCTCCTTCATGGGCAAGGACTTGTAACAAAATGGAATGGTAAAGAATATGTAGGAAGTCATGAAGGAATTTGTCATAGGTAAAAGACAATTAACAAAAGTTAATAACCCAAAGTGATGGAAAACACTACAAAAGTAAAAATGCATGTACTTATATCTAAATCCATATGTTTAAAATATATATCATAATCATAGAGGAAGGATTTATAATAAATTTTGATAAAAAAAAGAATGCAATCGAAAGTGAATATAAAAATGTTACCTCTTCCTGCTCCTGAACAACAAAAACAACAATATCTAGTGCATTCATTAATTTTGTAAGACCCAATTGTTTCTATATATAGAACAAATAAGACATGTGCATTCATCAGTATACATGTACATGTTTAATCATAATACATTTCAACAAATAAACTTAAATTTAACTAAATTACCTTTTGTACTTTGGGTGTCCTCGAGGATTTCATTTTTCATCCCGGTGTCTTTGAGCCTGGTGGGGTAACCTAGAAGAAACAAAATTAACATAATGGAAATGAATATGATAACACATGGGTTCAATTAAAATTATAAACAAGAGGCATGTGAAAAATTGTTGGAAACTGAATTGAAATAATTGTTGTATTGTCATTTGATGTCAAACCTTAATTGGTAAGACTATTGCTACTTAGGAAAGTACTATATCTATTTGAGTGTTGCTAAGGGGCTAAGCAAGGTTGGTAACAATAGCACCTAGGGAAAGGTTGAGTTATCTTGATACTACAAAGTGTACTTGACTATGCTGCACTATGATGAGATAATGTATTATTTATCTTAGTAAGACTAAAGACTAAACTGGTAGGCTTAACCAAGCAAAGAATGGAAAAATCATGTTTAAGCTGAGTGATGTTAGTGTCGACCAAGTTAGTATATGCCAAGCAAGATTATAGTGTTGACCGAGCATCAAAAAATTTTTGAGGAAGGCAGTGCAAGCTGAGGAAATAGTTTTAGTATTGATCGAGCATTCTACATGAAGACCAAGTGAACAATCATAGTATTGACTGAGCATCAACAATTTTATATTTAAAGAGAATTTAATTTTGGAGCTGAAACTGTTGAATTCCTGGATTATGTAAAACATGTTGACTTTATTTATTGATTTTTTGGAAGCATTAAATGCATTGTAAAATATTTTATTGTAAATCTTTGAGAGATTTGAGATGATTCTAGAAACAGAGCTAGAGAACATAAAGTGGATAGATTCAATGAATCTGACCTAACCCTAAGATCTACGAATGAGATTGAGCGGTAAAAGATGATTTAACCTAATTGAGGAAAATATAAGGGAATCTAAACATTTTGATATGTATGCACATGGTGAATAGAGAATGCTAGAAGAGGAAAGTTTTATTGACTGAATAAGCAAGAAAAGGCTAAAGGAGAATGGTGGTGATTGGTTGAAGAAAAGTTTTGAGAAGATCAAAGATGGAAATGGTAAAGTTTCAAAGTTAGTAAACCAGCATTAGTGTATGGAATTGGATCTGATATTTCCAAAGTGAGTTGTATATTTTTCAAATAATACTACTGCTACTTCCTAACCATTGTAACAGTCAAAATCCTTTTAACAGAGGTTGACCTAACAGTCATATGTTAAATCCTTTGAACAAGGTTGCATTCTAATGGAGTGTATGTAAGTCCTATGACTAGGCTCACTTTTAATAGGGGGATTGAAATCCTTTAACCAGGTCACATTTGACAAGGTTGGCTTTTTACCGAGCTCACTTCAGAAGAGTGAAAATAATAGTAGCATGTTACAAAGTGGTTTTCCCAAATTGGGTTTCCACTATAAATCTTGGTGTTTATACTTGTGTGAATTTTTTGATCTGAACATTTCTATGTTTTCCAAGTTAAAGTTATAGCAAGGTAGTGGACTACATTGTTAGATGTTTCTATTATTGAATCAGTGATGACCGAGTTTGTTTTGGTTTTGGATCCGATCTAAGGATAAGTTTAGAAGATTGTTTTATACATCAGGACCTGAGAACAACTGATTCACCCCCCCTCTCTATTGTTCTAAATCATATTAACAATTGGTATCAGAGATCTACACAAAGCTCTCTAGGTGAAAGTTAATCATAGAAAGCATCACATCATCAACTTTGGACATCTAAACCCCACACAAGCCCTATAAAACATCAAATAAATATAAATATTAAGAAAAAATATCTTGACACCAAGAAATTATTCTATTTTTATGAATATTTAAAAATCATACCTGAGGTGTCAAAGCTACTCATGCACGTCTAGTCAAACGAGCACTTTGTGGTGTGCTCATAGTACCACCTTTTGCACCCTGCAATGCATATTATTCATATATCAATTTAATTTTTTCTCTAAATAAAAATATATTTAATTTTATAAGATTTAGTTGATTAAAATTAATAACATGTCAAAACACAAATAAACATACCTACACCTGTGTCATAGAAAAAACCATCATTAATAGGTTGTTTAAGGGCCACATCCTCTATAGAGAATGCTTGGCATCTACTCCCATAATGTGTACAAGAATGGGATACCAAACCATCCTCATTCGTGTCTATATCTTCTCTGACACATATACCCTGATAGCTAGGGCGCATATGCTCAATGGTCTAGGTTGAGTCAAATGGAGCATCTGATGATTATGGAGGTGGTGCAGGTGTTGATCCACCCTCTAGATCAACTAACTATGTGCCATGATAAATAATGACATCGTTAAATGATGTAGCTACCTAAAGGGTCTTTAAATACATAGAATCCTTTACTACTACAAGGAACACAACATGATCTATGGTTTTTTTATGTGTTCACCTCCTATGATGCAGTTCAACCACCCTATGGGCCCCAAATCTATCTTGCACAAAGCATCTCCCTCTACCCTAGAACTGTCAGATGTCAAAGTAATTTGGATTCTTGCCTAGGATAAACTCACAATATATCTTTCTCAAAAAATATAAAGGAAAATCCCAATTATTACAAGTTACTTGGTCAAAGACCATATACCACATATCCCAAAATGTAACTCTCATCCTATTGTGAACACACCAATGTATGGGAAACTGATTCATAGTTACTTCTAGGGAGTTACTACTAATTGGATCAGTGAAAAGAGAACACATGTCTTCTTTAAGTATCCTCTTTGTTTTCACTTGATCATATGACAAACCATCGACATAATATGTGCAACATCTATCCCTCCATGAACCCCATGCTATAACCTCCTTAGACACCTCATTCACACTATTGGCCATTATTTATAAGGAAGTGGCGAGGGATGAGTGGTGCTCAAAAATAGAGGACCTCAGCCTATTAACCAATAGGGATATTTGAGCACTTATTTTTTAAGGTGATTTATAAGGTCCTCTTGTGTGGCATCAACACAACCTATTGGAGGACATAGAGGGTTTGTATTTGGGTTTGGTGGTGGGTTTGGGTTAGGAAGTCAATTTGGGGTTTGATAAAGGTTTTCTTGTTGTGGGGCTACATTTTCAGGGTTCTCTTGTTGCTTATTTCTAACATTATCAAGATTTCATGTGTTTGAAGAGGTCTTTGCTATCCCTTTCATGGTCGGAGATTTTTTTTCAAATATAAAATCAAAATAATTTTTAAAAAAAAAGTAAATCAATTCAATAAACACTACTCAATAAAAATTGAAATTAAAAAAAAATTGTTACCTATTTGATGGTGTGACATGGTTGAAAAATTCTCATTATGACAACAAAATCCAATAACAATAACAACTGTCTTGGGTTTTGGTGTTTTCTCTTCCTCCTATCTCCTCCAAACTCATTTTTCACATTAAGAAAAATAGTCAAACGTAGGTTTTTAAAAAAACTTTATGATAGTAAAAATGAGTACGCATTTTGTAAAGAATTTTTGGCTTTACAAAATGCGTATGCATTTTGAAGAGCTTAAGTTTTTTTTATTCATTTTTTTGGCTTGGAAAAGGCTGAGGTTTTCCAAGCCTACTTTTTTAAAATTTTGAATAAGTTGAGCTGGGACATAGAATTGTATATCAGTACATGAATGTACTTGATCTAGACTAAACAACAAAGAACTACTTGGCTACTAAAGAGCTGTTTATTTTCTTTTGGCAATGTTATCAAAGGGAGAGAGATTTCTATGAAATATCGGGAGAGATATTTCAATGAAACATCTATCCACTATAGGGAGAGAAAGAATCAGAGAACTGAAGAAGATAAAATCAATAGGGAGAGTCTGCATGAAATGTTGTTGTAGTGATTAAACATATTAAACATCAAGCTAGAGAGAGCTTACCAAGCTACGACATTTATCTATATAGTTGTAGAACAAATGTTTGGTACGGTATGGAATATTTCATATTTTTTGTGTTTCCATTAATGCCAAAGGGAGATATTAATGACCTACAACTGATTGAATAACTTGATGAACTAAAGAGATAATGATTAGAGATCACTGTGCTATTAAAGTTATATGTAAGATGATTGAATCAGACAATATGTTTTCATTGATGTCAACTAGTTTTGACAATACTTATCATGATAGTTACAAACATCTGAACATCTGTAGAAGGAAGAAATGGTGAAGATATGAGATATCTACATAAGGAAAAGATGGATACGATAGCTAAGGATAAGGTATACATTAGGTAACTTATTGATGAGTCTATGGCATTATGTTGTTGACTTGAGCATGTTGCATTATTCTATTATGAAGAAGAGATCATAATTGAACAAGTTAATGTGGTCCATAATTAAAGATTTTTGTATACACTAAGTCAGTGTTGTGTATACCAAGTGATAGCAATAACTGAGTTATTTATCACTGATGCATTCAGTATTAACCGAGTATGGATCAAAATATTAAATGTTATAATAGCTGAGTGAAATTGATGAGCTCAAAATTGCTTATGATTATGAGGTAAGAGATGTTGTTGGTTATAAGATCCATGGCTAACAAAATTTAGAGATGATCGAAGGGATGAGAATGAACCATGTTATTGACACATCTACCAAGGAAGCTTGAAGCGACAAAAAGGATGATGGAGATTAAGAGGAAAAATCTAATGGCTGATATGAAAATGGTTTACATGTCTATTTAAGAGACATGAGATTCATTGTTGAATTATTCTGGATGAATAGAGACTACATAATATTTTGTGTGAAGACATTTTTTATGCATACCTTATCAAACTATTTACAGACATAACTGAGTTGAATTGCTGGCATACCGAGTGTCAGAGATATATAGACTAAGTGAAGTAAGTTGGAGGATATGATGAAGCTAATTGATTATTGATCAAACCATTTATTTTAAGCTTAGCATAGATCTAAATACTTGCAAATTGAGTTGTATTTGAATCATATCACAACTGTAATAGTTTAACCATTGTTACAACAAAATCTTTTAACCGAGTGGACTTAACAATCTTTTTGTATTTCCATATGATATTCAAGGAATGTTAAATGTTTTCTTGTTGAGCCCATAGTGAATGCTAGTTAAAAGTTAACTATTAGTGATAAATCCTCTAACCAGGTCACACCTTATAGTGGGCATTGTAGCCTTTAACATGGTTGGCTCCTAACTGAGCTCACTTCAGAAGAGTGAAATATTTTGGGTTACCAATCCCAAGTGGTTTTACCTTAGTAGGGTTTCCATATTAAATCTTTGTGTTATGTGTTATTTGTTATGATTTTTTTTCTATCATTCTTTACATATTGCATATTTGATTAATCAGTAAAGATAGTTTTGGAAATTACTAGTATTCGGTAAATGAATAGAAAGATAGTTATCTTATCCTACCAAGTTGTTTGAGTTGTTGAAATTTTTTGGAAAAGTATATCTAAGAGTTTTGAACTATAGGATAACTGATTTAATTGATTCACCCCCTCTTAGTTATCTAACAATTTGTACCTATGATACTATGCTTCATTTGAAAACTATTAATCACAAAGTCAATATTATTAGGGTTGATATTTAAACATCTCACCAAGCACTAGCTTTGACATGAGTTGCATTCTTTAAAAGCATATATAATACTATCAGGTACTTATGTATAGCATAGTATAAAGTGAAAAAATTATAACATGTATTTCAGTGAAAAGCATTTTCTTATAAGGATGTTGTTTGAGGTCATTATTAAATGGAATTTTCATTGACCTTATAAAGAGACATGAATCATTTGTTCAACATTATTGAAAATTACTATGTTGGTCTTTTTGGACTTTAGATAATCATTCATTTTGAATAAGGATATACTTCATGGGAAAAATAAAGTTTGGGCACATTGGTCCATCATTTCATTGTGAAGTTTATACTCTATTTTTTGCAACTTTTAATGACTGCTACAGTTTCAACAATCTTGAGCTTGTTGCTTTCATTCCAGTTATCACTTTTGGTTATGTTGATTCTCATATAGTTTGGAATCCAATGATGGTTGTTATTATGAATGAATGTTAGGAACCCCTAACGCCCTATCCATGGTCCCTCATATCCATTTGATTCATTAACACAACTTCCAAACAAGGAAAACAATTTATTTATTTTTTAATTTTATCGTTTAGTTTTTTCTTTTTACATCAAGGTTTCATCTTACTCTTTAACATCTTGTTGACGGGTCACCCTCTAACTATCTTTTGGGAATAGTGTGTATGAGGAGGTGAAATATTATTTGGAGAGCTCCTAGAAATTCATTGGATACCTTTTGGAAGTTCACCAGCCAGTAGACTAGGGGCTTCTTGCTATTTCATACTATTGTAACTTGGTAACATGTTAGAAAGGAAACATTTCATGATCATTGTTGTTTTTTGGTAGCTGCAATTAAATATGGTAGTTACTATTGTTCAATCTTATTAATCTCATGTGCTTATGAACTTTATAAGTGAAATACAAACCAATCAAAGAGTGCAATCATCTTTTTTATATCTCCAAAACTTGTATGGCTTGCTTCCAAATCCACATAGTGGTTGGTGCATGAACTCTAGCAGTATCTTGCAAATATGAAACTCCAATAGTTAAATCTCTAAATGATTTGCACTAGATTTTAGCTTTGAACATCTTAAATTCCTTAAAATTTCTAAAGAGATTCCTAATGTAGTTGTTGACAATAGTTTTACTTTGTTTTAAAGTTGAAACAAATACTAGATTATGCTTCTCTAACAACAATTTTCATACCACTATTGTAGTGGCCTGTGAAACTGGGGATAAAGTAAATGAGCCCCTTCTTTAGAGTTACTTTGTCATTACCATATGTCAAGGATGGGGATGCTCATTTATTGTAGTTCTTGTAACCTCCTAAATTCACTCTTTCTACATCATGAGATCCTTTTGTATACTTGAACACTACAATATAGCCATCTATCATAAAAATAGATTAAAACAACAAAGCTTAAAAAGAATGCAAATATTCAAAAGTAAAAAAAGAAAAAAATTATTGGATAAGCCAAAAAAATATACAAAAGGTAAGAGATTTAGAAAATGAATGCTTGGGACTATTATTTAAAATTTAAACCATGGGATTAAATAAAATTTCTCCTAACATGTTAGTACCTTATATAGAGACATGGGAAAGGACTTCTAATCTCCTTGGTCCTACTTTAACATTTTTTCTAGGATGCCCATGTAAATGTCAATTTTTTTTCTTTTTTATTTTGATTTAAGTTAAACTTAATTGTATCCAACATATGATTATAGGGAAGTTTTAGGTTAGTTCTAACCAACCAACAAAGGTTGTATGATTATATAAAAGTTGTATCTAGTGTACATAAAGTAGAGATCCACATAGCCAAGAAGATCAATGAATAAATAGAATGTTTTCTCATTATTTCTAATTGTTTTCCTTGAGATAGTCACATTTTAGGCTGATCAAAGGTACTTTTTGGTGGTATTTTGGATTGAATTCATTTTGGAACCTATTGGAGGTCAAATTATAATAAATTATCCTTACTTTTAATATGATTCTAAGATCTTCTATGGGCAATGGTGGTTTATTGGGTAATTTCTTTCAAAACAACATGAAAACTCTCATTCATAAGGGTTTGTTGACAAAGTGGTCCATTTCTCCCAAATGAATAGTTCAAAAATTATGAAACTGTGGGGTCAGAAGTTTCTTTAATGCTCTTTCCAATGGTGGAAGTGTTAGATTCAAAAATATCATCTAATGAAAGGTTTTTTATGCCCTAGAAAACATGGTATGGTGAATTCTCTTGCCCATGACATTTTATTATAGTATTTTGATAAATTATTGATATGTATTAGGGTGTAAAAGGATTCTAGAAGTTGACTAAGGTATAAAAGAATCTAAATATCCTTTATATAGTATATGGGAATGATTTTAATTTATTTAAGTCTCTAATTTTATAGATCACAGTCAAACTATCCCTTGATAGTGACAGTCACTATTACCATATCATTTTATTGTAATATGAGTCCATGATGTTGAAAAGACATTGAATGGTTCCTTTAATAAGTTAATGTCCTTCATATGGTTTGGAGTGCACAAGAAGATGAATGGAAATAGAAACTTGATGCCATTTCATGAGAATTGTCCTATCATAGAAGCATAAGATAGTTAATATGAAAGTCTAATTTATTTTGACAGTTGACAGTGATGTTCTTTTCCCATGTGTCGAAGATTCTAAATGTTTTCAAGGTACAAAGTGGTTCCTTTCATGGACTTTGGTTTGGAGGGGTGCCTAGTCTATGTCATAAATAAGGTGTGTCCATTTCACACTATAATTAGATAGTGATTGGGTAAGTTGAATGTCCATTGGTGAGGAGACAAGTATTGATCAAACAATAAGAAAAAGAAGTTCTTGAATAGATGAATTTTTTTTCAAACAAAGATCTTATGTCTCATTATGTTTCAATCCATTAAAAAAACATTTTCTGATCTTTTCATGAGATGTTGAGTTTCCATTTTAAGGGTGATTTGTAAGCTTGTAAGCATGATAAATGTTCTTAAGTTATGATCAGTGATGAGTTATTGGAGGAGTCCCTGTTTCCTTAGAGAGGTATAAGTGCAAGGGGTTGTTGTAGCCTTGGGTCAAGAATGAGAAGTTTTTGAAGATGAACCTTGGATTGACTATGAATCCAAGTGAAGATTGTCAAATTGAAGATATTTTTAAATCTTTTTAGATACCTAATTGTCAGATTGTGAACCTTGAATAGAGTTTGGATAAATAAGTACCCTAGGAATTGAGTTGGGTGTTGGATTCTCTGCATCAAAAAGGACCATCTAGGATACCAACTCAACAAGAAAGTATTCCTTAGGTCCTTAGATCCATCATTGTATATATCTATGAAATATATATCTACAATATTAAACACATTAAAATTTCCACATTCCATATTAATATGGGTATTTAAAGACTTCTAATCAAGGTTTCCTATCATCCTTCAATGGAGCCTCCTCGAGATATAATTCTAGTCATCAACTTCCTCAAGTGGTTATAGGACAATGAAGCTCAATCTCATAACCCATATTTTTAAAAAAAATATTGATAACGGTCGCAATTGTGACATCAACCAACGATACTATCTAACAGGAATGTTGTACTCGCAATGACATCCCTGTCAAAAAAGTTTACACACTACCAATGAAATCGCAGTGGTTGTTGCATTTAGCCAATGACACTTTCTAAGGGGAATGCTATGTTAGTTTATATGTTGGCATTAGTGTCACACATACAGTCGGTAAAGGAAGAAAATAGGCTAGTTGGTCAATACACTATATATAGTAATCGAGTAGAGCACAAGGAAGAATAGCATAGTAACCGAACACAGTCATGACCAAGCACTCATACTGAGCTAGATGATTATCGAGCACTGAGTAAAATTATAACTGAGCATTCATATATATCGAATGTGAGTAATTTACTGGGAGATAAATGTAGGGTGTATGGAGAAAAATAGGAAGGACATAGAAATTTGTAATTGCACAAAATATAAGGTTAACAGTTTACACCAAGCTAGAAAATGGTTTAAAAAGATCGAGGTGAAGAATAAATGTGGATTTAATCATTTAATGATTGATGATCCCTATATAATGATGTTTTAGGTTATTCATTTGGATCGTAGATCTTAGGTTTTCTAGATGATGCCATAACCCTAATTAGGTCAAAATATTTTGATATAAGAAATGTCAAGATATCATTTTGACAAGTATCACACATGAAGTAGTAGCATATACAGACATATGAAGATCAAAAAGGGTTGTGAAGACAAAGTATAGATAAATAATTCAAGGATTGAATCAATATTAGATCAGAAGGTAGCTAAGTAGAATTCAAGGAAGAAATATATCACAGTAAGGTGATAACAGGGTGGTCCCACAATAGTGAGTTCCACTTTTTGGCCAACTTTGACACAAAGATCACCATTTTGAGAAAAAATTTCACTTTCAAACACATGTTGCCGCAAAACTATTAGGAATTTGAAAATGATGTAAACTAGAGTCTTTTAGATTTTTATTTCTATTTTTTAAATATATATATTTTTTTTAAAAAAATCATTTAAATTCATTTTTCCTTCTCCTTCTAAAAGTGGTTTGCGTGAAAAAACTATGTTTTTAAGGAGGTATTGTCACTTGGATCAGCATAACTTTTTTTTAAAATATGATAATGATGTAATTCTTTCGAGATTATATTTTTAACTTCAATATCTAAAGGATGCAATTGGTTTTATTCATTTTGGATAAATATTTCATAGTTTATTAAGTTTTAAAGTGACAGTAACTATAATCTAGACATAAGGTCACTTGGATCGCTCTAACTTGATCTAGGTATATCAAAAAATTTTATTTATTTTTTAATAGAAAGGCAACAAAAATACACTTTTCCTACATTATTTTTATAATTTTTTTTTTATCATTTACTATTTTTCCCAAAGTCGTGAAGAGACAGGTTGTTGAATGACAAAACAACCTATGTTTAGTTAAAGTAATATTTAAAAGTGATAATGAACTCAATATGTATTAAAATTATATTCATTAGAAAGATTATTTCAAATAGCATCTTTTGACATCATTTGTTTGAAAAAATCATCTTGTTTAGTCCTTGTTTCAAGCCCCAGAAGACAATTTTTTTGCAGTTGAGTTATTTTCTGAAGGGAATTTTTTGTTTTTGTGGCTTCGTGCAAAGAGGGTCTTCGCACGAAGCCACCTGGGGGGCTTCATGTGAAGAACCCTCACACAAAGCCTCTTGAGTGAAAATTCCAGCCAAAAGCTATGGCCAAGATTTTTCCCAGGGGTACTTCGTACGAAGTACCCTAGTCGGCCAATAAAATATTTTTTTAAAATGGTATAAAAGTAAAATTTTTCATTTCTATTTTACATCAAATTGCAATTAATAAATTCACATTTTCTATTATTGGAGGCATTTTTTGAAGAAGGAATTTTTGTTGACGATCTTGTGGAAGACATTTTTTGGAGCTCGAAGAAATGGGGAACAAGAAGGGAAGACAAAGTAAATCTTCTAGAAAAAGGTCACCCGGTACTGAACAAAGAAATCGTGAAGCTGCATTGCCATATTATCATAAAACTAAAGAAGCTGAAAGACAAGCTGAAGTAGGAGGGTCAAGTCATGTCAAAGAATTGCACATTGAAGAAGGGTCGGAATTACTCCCTAGAGAGGCTCAAACAATTGATGTTGGAGAAGGGTCAACATCATGTGCTCCTATTGGTATGAATGAACTTTTAAATTTAGCTCAAAGTGTAAAGAAAAATATTAGTTATAGAAACTTAGATCATTTACTTACAATGAATGTGGACACTTTGAGATCACTTGCTAATGCTCAACAATTAAGTCTTGCTAAGAAGAGATCAATGAAAATGATAGCAAGAGAAATATTGGGTAAATTTGATAATTTTGAAACACTTGAACAAGCTCAATTCCTTTCACTTATAGTTATAGACAAAAATTTGGAAGGGGCATTAAAATTATTGGGTATAGACACATCATCAAAGAAGAGAAAAGTTGTTGACATGCAAACTAATATGATTGAAAATCTTAAGAAAGGTTTGAACCAGCTAGGGAAGCAATCTCAAACTATAGATAAGTCCATTATAAGAAAAGTTATGTTGACATCCATTGTAGGTAACAGTATGAGATGAAAAAGAAATATATCATCAGTTTCATCTCACATTGGTTTTAATAGGAAAATAATATCACAATATGTTAATAAGAGAATACTTTTGGATGATAGCACCTTGGAAGGCAATTGGGAAATCATGAGTAGAGCTCCTCATTCTGATAGGATTGATGAAGAAACAAAAAATTTGATCACATCATTTTGGAATGATAATACACATCCTTCATCAAACACTAGAGATGTTATCAGACATATAATTTTAGCTAATCAATATGAATATCATACAAAACATTGGTTGGACACAACACAACATGAAATGTATGTGTCATTTTGTAGTTCAAATCCTAATATAAAGATTGGGCAAACATTGTTTGGAAGATTGAAGCCATATTATATCAGGTCAAACAAAGTGTTTGAAACTTGTTGTTGTCGTTATCATATTGAATTTGATCTCAACTATCAAGTTTTTCGAAAGTTTGTAGAAGACAATTATGGTTTTGATAAGGGTCCTCCTACTAGACGAAGTGAGTTCATCTCATCCATTTTATGTGACAAAAGAGATGATACAGTTGGAAAAATAAATTGCATAAAAGGAATATGTCAAACATGTGTCGATTTGTCTCTTTTTCCTTTGAAAAATGAAAATATTGATGTAACAAAGATGGTAAATTGCAAGAGTTAAAAATATGTAAAGAATGAAACAAAATTTGGGAAAGAATCCAAAAGGTTAGAATATGTTGAAGAGGAGATAAATGTAGGAGTTTTTCTAGAAAAATTTAAAAAATTGATTCAACCCTACATTCATCATGCTTTTTTTGCAAAGTGGCAAGCACAATAATTTCAAACACTGAGAGACAATTTCCCACTTGGAACTATTGTATCAGTTGTTGATTTTGCAGAAAATTATTCTTTTGTTCATCAAAAGGCAATTCAATCAAAATACTATTTTTCAGAGTAAATTACTATTATGGTACATGTGTGTTATCAACACACACAATTAGATTTGGATGGTATTTAGAGCACATTTGAAGCACAGGTCATCAAGAAGGAATATCATTTTTATATAAGTGATGATAGAGAGCATGACATTCATTATGTGGAACACTGCTTCAAGATGTTTTTTGCAAATGTGAAAGAAGAGGTATAAAAATTGATAAACATTATGTTTGGTCAGATGGATGTGTTGCACAATTTAAATCATCGAGACCATTTTATGCACTATGTAGATATCATTGTAATGAAAACATACCACATGTCTGGAGTTTCTTTGAGAGTGGACATGGAAAAGGTGAACATGATGGTGTTGGAGCTTGCATCAAACATGCTATACGAAAGTATCAAATGAATTATAAGGGAGTGCATATAAAAAATGCACATGATGTGGTTGAATGGTGCAAGACACATTTCGTACCAAATGAGAATGACGCGTCATCAGGATTGACTCAGGCGGTGCCATATAGAAAATTTTGGGAGATAAAAGGTATGCACACATTTTTTAATTATTTGAAAGTGTTTAAAATTTTAATGATATTTTTTATTCAAATTATATTTATATAGAATGTATTATATATATGCATTTGTTCAGGTGTGGATAGAAAAATTATGCATGGTTGCAATAGGATAGAAAAGACGCGATCTTTGCATTCAGTTATGAGTATGAATTATCGCAATTGGATGTTGAACACTAGGGACTACTCATGCTTTTATTGTCACTGCATTACTGACAATTATGAGGAATGTATCAATCAAGATCATGGATATGTAGGCGCATGGAATCTAGTGCCACTAGTTGTTACTGATACATTTGATAGAGATGAAGATGAAAACTTCTATGATGTTCCTTTGATTTCTACTGATTACAATCATATCTCAGGATTGGTCAAAATTGGTAAGTATATATAAATTTCACATTATATGGTACACTGAGTTGCATGTATAGATCATAGATATAGATAGATCTATAGATTGAACTAAGTATTTATTTTAAGATCTCACACATGTATATATAAAAATTTATTGTCCAGGAGATGTCTTTGCAGTGATTGTTGAGAGTGGAATGTAGAAGGAGTTGATTATTATTTACTGTGTTGTACTACAGAGAGGATGAACTTACTTGAACCTAAAGAAAGCAATGGAATGTTGTTCCCCATAGGTTTGTATATCCAGTTTACATCAATATATTGAACTCAATTTGTAAATTTTAAATTTCAACCTTTTAACAAAATTCAAATTGAGTTTGTTTAAATTTATATATTGTTAAAATATGTGACTTGTAGGTTCAGTTGTTTTAGAGGGAACATATTTCAAACAAATCAAAGTAATTCAACATGGTATTCACTTTGTTGATTACGAACTAGACAATAAGGTGTTCCAATATAGTCACCTAGTAGTTGCCACATCCATTTGTCTTCATACAGTTAAATCTCAATGTGGACGGCGTAAGTGGAGACTAGATAGTGAGGATCATGAGAGAATATTACAGGTTCTCCATGAAAGGTCTGAACCACTTGAGTTGGTCTAAAAAGTTTAATACATGTATACTTATTTGTTGTGTTGGGACCTATTTGATATCTATGGATTAAATTTCATTATACTTTGTTTATATATTTAAACATATGATAGGCTATAATTTGTTGATATACGATGAACCTATTTGATGGTTCAATGGTTTTAATATATAGAATTTTATACGTATACTTTTATTTCAATGATTTTTATAGATTCCATGTTAGTTAAAGATTTTATGTATGCTTGAAATTAGTTATATTACTTATGACATGTGTTAGTTCTAGAATTAGTTAGAATAGTTATTATGGACATTAGTTACATGTATTAACTAGTTATCTTTTATGATATTAATTATAGATCCCCTTAAGACCTCCCCTTAAGACACTAAAAAATGATAAAATTAGTTATATTACAAGTATGACATGTGTTAGTTCTAGAATTAGTTAGAATAGTTATTATGGACATTAGTTACATGTATTAACTAGTTATCTTTTATGATATTAATTATAGATCCCCTTAAGACCTCCCCATAAGACACTAAAAAATGATGAAATTAGTTATCATATCATCTAAATAAATCATCTAATCAAATAAAATCATAGATCATCTAATCAAATATCATATATCATCTTTCAAACAAATCAGACTAATATCATCTAATCGAATATAACCATCTAATCTAATCATATATATCATGTAATCAAATAAAACCATCTAGTCAAATCATATATCATATAGATCATCTAATCAAATAAAATCATATCATCTAATGGAATAAAACCATCTAATCTAATCATATATCATATAATAAAAAAAATATATATCATCTAATTGAATTAAACAATCTAATCATAGATTCATCTAATCATCTAATCATCTAATAATCTAATCATATATCATCTAATCATATATCATAGATTCATTTAATCTAATCATATATCATAGATTCATCTAATCTAATCATATATCATCTAATCAAATATATGTCTTGAATCATATGTCTCAAATCATATATATCATATATATCATATATAATCAAATCATATCATATCATCTAATCGAACAAAACCATCTAATCTAATCATAGATATCTAATCAAATATACGTCTAGATAATCAAGTAAATGTGTCTCATATCATATCATCTAATCAAATAAATGTGTCTCATATCATATAATCTAAGCATATCATCTAATCAAATATGTACGTCTCAAATCATATGTCTCGAATCATAAACTGAGTCTCAAATAAAATATATGTTCAACATGTCCTAAACTAGGGAGTCATCTAGGTGCATACGAATAGAGCAACGCTCTGAGTGACTGCCATGAGCATCCTCTAGCTATGAGACAACAACTGATCCCTATGAATATAAATGCATGTATATATGATAACAATATAAAATAATTAAAATATTATAAATGCATATTTAAACTTACATATTTTTAAAACATACCTGACCACTAGTAGGTGTATCATCTGCTTGTAAAGCAATGACTGGCTCCTGCAAATTTAGTGTACAATAGTTGGTTATATACACATGTGCATAGTAGATATATTATGTAAAGTACTTGAAATATAAACATGTACATACATATATATCTAAAACTTACCTGACCACTAGTAGGTGTCACATCATGTGGAAGATGCTCTGAACCCACACTAAAGGTAACATGCTCTACTAATTGTGCCTACAAAATATTATGCATTAAACAAACATTAATACACATACAATTAATTATTCACTAAAACTCCTAATAAAAAAGAAAAGAAATTTTTATATGTACCTGAGTCTTAGGAGTAGGAGGATCATCAGCGCGCTGCACCATCATATCATCAACTGATACTATATCACCCACACCACCTAAGGTCCCAAACCTCTATAGTAATGAGGAGTGTAGGGGTGTCACTAGTTGTGAGGGGAGTGGTGTAGAATCTGAACCATGTGGATGAAATAATATATCCATAAATGACCCACCATCAGTGGAAAAATCCACCTAACCCAACCCACACAACTACTCATCAAAAGCGTCTAGGCCCTCACTAGTGATGTGTACATCTCCAATCTCTATACCGAGCTCTGCAGCTATAGAGTGATCTGTGGGTGCACGGTGCTCTGCACTATCCTATGCATGATGCTCTGCACTATGCTATGCCTAACTAGTAGATGGTGCGTCCTGTGTGGGTGGAACTACAGGACCTCGTGTAAGTGAAATGTAATCCCTAACTGAATGTATAGGGATCCTCTACATGTCAGCAATATGAAAATAGGCCTACACGAGATCCTCCAAAAAGTAAAGGGCCATATCTAGAGTACTTTGATAACCCGACAATGCTCGTATCTCTCTAGGAACAGGAAGACTAGTAGCTCTATATGTCTCATCACTCACACCTGTAGTACTACTAGACGAAGCCTTAGAAGATGATCTGGCTCTACTTGGTCTAGTTAAAATGTATCTACCCACTGAATCTGAACTGATCGATTTGGCTGTAGAAGTAATCTATCCTATGCTATCCAGAACTCCCCTCTGAGAAGCAATGATGACTCTATCTACAGTAACAGCCATCACCGGTGTCACTGTCGAACTCCTCTCTCCAACTAGCCATCTATGAGGCTGCACAACTTGATTAGCCCTATGATACTAATCATGGTCTGCAACCCTGCCTAGCCCCTGACCATAAAAAGGTGGGATATCAAAATAGTTGACCCTGAGTCCCAAACAGAACTCAACGTACAACTGTTGTGCAAAGTATAATGGAATTTTGTTATTATTTGGATATGACCATGGGCTACAAGATGTCGAGGGTCAATCATACAAGCAATCTAAGGGATTACACATCATGTCACCTAATAAGCCCTCACCACTCTCATCCTCTCATACTGTGGGAACATCGCTTGTTTGATGATTTCCTTGGACACGAGGCTCTGAACTTGTGCCAAGGAAACATCACCCAAGATCTCCTCCCTCAACTCTCAAAAAATGGCCTCAACTACCTGAGGTGTAAATGAAGTGTGGGCCCTCAATCTACTAGTCATAGACTCCAAACTAGTCAATACAGTAGCACATGTGTCTCTATATATACCATCTCCACTAGATCTACTGATAGCCTGTCTAAGTCTAGCTATCTCTGTGTCGGCCATGTGAAAAATAGTATGAATGTCAGGAGTCTGAGGTGCACCTTGAGTGGCCATCTAGATGTACATCACATGTGAGAGAGCTAAGTGTTAATAATTAAGTACTTGATTACAACATTATAACTGCATGTAAAATGGAAACAAATAAGTGGTCCTAAGGTATAGATAAGACATGAATGGGTCATAGGACTAACTTTAATATTTACTAAAAATGCATTTACATAAGGGGTCATGGGTAACATAAGTGGTCATAGCTCATGTCTTAAGGAGTCATGGGTAACATAAGTGGTCTTATTAGGTCTTAAGAGTCCTAAGACACATACTAATTAGGTCTTAAGGGGTTAGAAATTTATAATAAGAGGTCTTAAGGGGTCATAGGTAACGTAAGAGGTCCTAACATATAGATAATCTAGGACTATAGAGTATCTTAAGGGGTCGTGGGTTATATAAGTTGTCCTAGACTATCTTAAGGGGTCATGGGTAACATAAGTGGTCCTAGAGTCATAATTGGTTCTAATTGACTATAATTAGGTCCTAACTGGTTCTAATTGATTCTAATTGAGTCATGTAATTGATTCTAATTGAGTCTAAATATGACTAATTGATTCTAATTGATTCTAATTGAGTCTAATTGATTCTAGAATTGATTCTAATTGAGTCTAATTGATTCTAATTGATTTTATAATTGATTCTAATTGATCATAATGTACATAGATAAGAGTCATGTAGAGCACATCTTAAGGGATCGTGGGTAACATAAGTGGTCCTAGAGTCATAATTGGTTCTAATTGAGTCTAATTAGACCTCCTAACTGGTTCTAATTGAGTCATAATTGATTATAATTGAGTCTAATTAGGTCCTAACTGGTTCTAATTGATTCTAATTGAGTCATAATTGGTCCTAGTATAGTTAGGTCTAGTTAAGTCTAATAGGTCCTAAATTTTGGTCCTAATTGGTCTAGTTACCTGTCTAATTGGTGATAATAGGTCCTAATATATCTAATTGGTCAGACTAATGTTGGTTAAAGACCTAATACCTATCTAATTGATCATAATAGGTTCATATAGGTTTAGTTAGGTCTATTTGGACCTAATAGGTCCTAATACATCTAATTGGTTAGACTAATGTTGGTTAAAGACCTAATACCTATCTAATTGGTCCTAGTTAGGTCTACTTGGTCCTAATAGGTAGATAGTTAGGTCTATAAGTAGAGAAACAACTTAGACATACCTTATTTCCTAATATGACCTAATGTTCAACCTATTATGGAGTCATGGCTTCATGGAATCATGGAGTGTCTTAAAGGGTCGTGGGTAGTTCATAAGAGGTCCTAAGGTATAGATAAGATATCAATGGGTCATATTAGGTCTGTCCTAATTACCTAACATAACAGGTCTAGATAGGTTTATTTAGGTCTATTTGGACCTGATAGATCCTAATACATCTAATTGGTCAGACTAATGTTGGTTAAAGACCTAATACTTGTCTAATTGATCCTAATAGGTCCTAGTTAGGTCTACTTGGTCCTAATAGGTCTAGTTAGGTATTTAAGTAGAGAAACAACTTAGACATGTACCTTATTTCCTAATATGACCTAATGTGACCTATTAGTCCACCTAATATGACCTAGAGTTTCTTAAGGGGTCATGGGTAACGTAAGTGGTCCTTGATTGTCTTAAGGGGTCATGGGTAACATAAAAGGTCCTAAGGAGTCCTAGGTTACATTAATGGATCCTCGTATACATATATAATGGGTCTTCAGGATCTGAGTAGGTCATGTATATGTCTTAAAATATCATAAGGGATGTATAATGGTCCAATAATATTAATGGGTCGTAGAACATCATAAGTGGTCTAAGTCTAGTCCTAGGACATCCTAAATTTTTTTAATGGGTCTTGGGGGTCCTAAGGTTTTATATTTGTTTTAAGATTTCATAAGGGATCTAGATAAGAGTCCTAGAATGTTAATGGGTCGTAGGTGGAATATAAGTGGTCCTAGACTACATCTTAAGGGGTCATGGGTAATAATGAGTCAGGTATATATATGTGTCTTAAGGGGTCAGGGGTAACATAAGAGGTCCTAAGGGGTCCTACATTTCATTAGTGGATGATCATTGTATGATAAATTAATTAAATCTAAGATGTACATAAATGTGTCCTAAGACAACCTAACATATCTTAATGGGTCTTGATGATCTGAATGGGTCATAGATGTCTTAAAATGTCATAAGGGACATGTATAATGGTCCAACAATGTTAATGGGTCGTAGATGTATGATAAGTGGTTTAAGGTATCTTAGGTTCCATTAATTGATACTAGTATGTCTTAAGGGTTCTTGCGGGCAACAATGGGTTCACATATGTATTAACAAAAGCTAAGATAGATGAATGTGCCATAGGATATTTTAATATATAATAATGGTTCGTATGGGGTCTTAAGGGGTCTTATGTGTCAAGTCAGATGTCAGGTAATATGTAAATTATAATAAAGGATCCTAAGTGTCTTAATATGTCGTAAAAGAGAAATAAGGGTCCTAGAAACTTATTGTACTATAATTTTTTAATGTTTTCTAACATACTACTAAATCATTTTAAAAAATTGAACTACAATTTTCTAATATTTTCACAAACTAAAAATTATAAATAAAACAAATAGCTAACTTTAATGAGTTTACTAAAAATGCATGTACATACATGTGAGAGAGAGAGAGAGAGAGAGAGAGATAAATTCTTAATAATTACAATTTTAAACTTAAAATTTAGCATTTTCTAACTTGAATCTTAATGTTTTCTAACATTTCTCCTATGATTTCTAACATTTTCTAACATTTAGATAACATTTTCTAACATTTATACAAATTAAAAATTATTTAAAACAAATAACTAGTTAAAATAAATACAAAACATATTATTTACAATAAAAAATGAAAAAAATATGTGTACCTGGTACTGCTAGAAAATTGAAGAGGTCGACGAAGCTCGGGAAGCGCTGGTGTGCTGGCGTGGTGACGTAGTTTGCTTCAAGCCTAGGGGTCCACAAACTGTACCAGTGAAAATGATGGTTAGAAAATGAATTGCCAAAAATTTATAAAAAATTTGGCCCTAAATGGCTTCATGCGAAGTATATACTTTGCACGAAGCCACGCAGGGGTCTTCGTACGAAGACCCCTACGTGGTGTCTTCACACGAAGCATCCTGGGGACTTCCGGTGAAGTATAGACATCACACGAAGGTAGGAAATTTTTTTTTTTGATGATTCCATGATTTCCTTCATCCCTAAAAGTGGGATACAACTTTGTGATTGAACCCAATAGTTAAGTACTTATTAGATTTGAAATCAAGAAAAGCTAGTGTCTATATAGAGATCAATTCTACTATTACTTTCTAACAATTATGGTGGAACTTAAATCTCTTAATGGAGTAGACCTAACAAGTCTTTTTTTAAATCTCTTAACCAAGTGCACACTTAATTATGTTTCTTAAATCCTTTACCTAGGTATATCCTCACATATCTTTATTGTTACTCCTAAGAGTGTAAGATCATCAAAAGTGATCAAACATTGTAGCCTTAACTAGAAAACTTTATTACTATAGTTAGTGAAGATTTTTGGTGTCATCCCCACTACAGTTTTTACCTTCTAACAAGGGTTTCTACGAGACCAAAATACTTGTGTATGATATATGAAGTTTCATACATGTTTACATCTTAGATTAGAAAGCATTCCATATTTTCAGTTATGTTTTGAATGGAAGGAAAAGATAACATGTCAATCAGTTAATGAATTGTATTGTTAAAAGGATTTAGTTGAAAATGTTTTTGAGATTACCGATTCACCCCTTGCCTTTCAGTTACTAACCTTTCTATAATCCCAACAATCGGTATCTGAGGTAGTTCTCTTGTTGAGGAAGTTTAATCACTAAAGATAAAATATCTTAAAGATGGAAATGTATAAGATTGATAAGACTATTGAAAATCATATATTAGAGATGTAGATTCTCATGGAAAGGATTAAAGATGTTAAGGAAAAACTGAGAGGGTCACTGGTCAAAAGGAAGGAATTACCATTTCATCACAATGAGATTGATTATTAGGAAGAAGAGATATAAGAATTATTTGAAAGACCTAGAAGCATATCTGTATTGGAAATATTCAAGACTAGCCAAGTTATTGAGAGGGGAGGGGTGAATCAGTAACTTCAAAAATTTTATATCAATTTCAGATCTTAACCATATTCCAAATAGCATTTAGCTTATTGATCTAATTGCATGCATGAGAAACTAAAAACATAAAAAATTCATAACACTTTGATCACACAGATTTGGTGACCCAAAAACCTTCCAAATAGAAAGTAAAACTGGGGTGGGGATGATACCCACAAAACTTCAATACTACAGTATAAATTTTACCAGTTAAGGCTTACAATGATCACTTCTGATGATCTACTATGTTAGGAGCAATTAGGACTACTAGGTCCACCTTGTTAGAGGATTTACAAACATATAATGAAGTATGCACTCAGTTAAGAGATTTTACAAAAGACTGTTAAGTCTACCCTGTTAAAGGATTTGGGGGCTGAATCACCTGTTAGGATGAAATAGTAGATCTCTTACTTGCAACTATACTTGCTGATTGAGATTCTTTGAAGTACTGATCACCTTCTGTGATAGATATATCTCTGCTACTCCTTATACTATTGTAGCCCTTTGTAATTTGCTTATGTCTACCTTTCTTGCATCTTCGCATATGCACATATTCTTCTGTTACACACTTCTCACTTGTTCACACCTTTGATATGATACAAAACATTATTTATATATCAATCCAAAATAATTACAAAATAATTACAAAGTCAGCTCTTAAACAAGCTAACACAAATATTACTGAGTCAGCCCAAATATAGTTACTTGGTTACTGCAAACTAACTCGGTGACTTTCTGATACTTGGTATCCACTGCGTTACTCGGCATCATCATGCTCTTAGTAGAAGTGGAGGCTCGGTCCATACTAACCACTCGGTTGTAGTTTTGAACTTGGTATATACTGGAGACTCGGTAGATATAGTGTCACTTGATAGAAACTGAATTCCCTATTTACCATGCTGGCACTCAGTAAACACTACTCATCTCATCACTCAGTAATGATAACTCGGTAAGCACTGCAAATCTTGGTAAGCACGGTTCTACTCAGATTGCTCAGTAAACACTGTTCTACTTAGATTGCTCAGTAAGCACTATTCTACTTGATCTGCTCAATAAACACGTAGAGTCTAAATAAGTGTTGTCACTAATGACAAACATACTAAATGCCAACAATCTCCCCCTTTGGCATTAGTGACAAAAACACTTATTGCCCAAAACTTATATACAAAACTCATACTGAATCTATTTTTGATTTTTCAAAATTTGTCTTTATCAATATGTTGTATATACATTTCATGATTGCCCATATAGTATACAAATATACAAATATCTTATTTCACCTCATATTCGTATTTCTTATTTCTCATATATTTTCTCCCCCTTTCATATCTCTGATATCTTTCCATATATCTCCCCCTATCTTATATACTTTCTACCCCTTTTTTGACAATAATGCCAAAGGTGTATATACAAATATTTTACACAGAGATGCAAAAATGTGAGAGAAAATCAGAATGTACCTTGCCAATCAGTGCCAAAGTTCTATCCCAATTCTCTTACAGAATATTGCATGTATAGAGTGCAACTTGGACTTCTGCAGAGAGTTCAATCATGTGATCTGCAATTGAAAACTAATTGTCATGGATCAATATTTTTGAGTGTGCAATATACTTCTGCATTGTATCTATGATGGGAAGGATCATGTTCTAAATATCTATTAAGGTTGACCTGATCCTTGCATCTTCTCTCAATAACTCTGACTACTTATCAGATAGGAATCTAACTTTCATATGATGTGCAGAGCTTGAACTAGGTTCAAGTTGCCACTTCTATGCACTAACCTTTAGATCCTCATCAATCTTATTTATTTTTTCCTTAATCTCCTTTTAGAACTCAGAAAAATGATGTTACCTTGAAATAGGAGGACTCAATGTTAGTCAAAACTGAAGATAACCCTGCCTGATTGATAGCTATTTTTTGAGCAATACACTCAAGCACTTTATTATCAAACTTCTTCTTAGCCTTTTCAAGCAACTTATTTGATCTAGAAGAATCCTCATTGAACTTGTTTACTGCCTCTGCCAACTGCAACAAAATGTGTTGAGAGGAATCAACCTCAACACCTATTACTTCTGTCAAAATATTCTTGGCATCCTAAATGATCTTATATTCCTTATCTCTTTCTTCTTTTATTTTCTTATGCTTTGCTTTCTTCTGGAAGAGTTCACCAACTATTTGCATTTGGTCTGCTGAAAGATTTTCAAAATCTAATTGTGGAATCTCTATCTCCTCATTTAAATCTATATCCTCTTCTACATTCTTACTCAAGAATCTTGTACTCAGTTGAGCCTTAGGTTCAACTATCATTGTACTTAATTCCTTTGTAGTGGAAATTATTGTAGACACAGTAGGACTTGTAGTGAAAAATGATAAACTTCCAACTAATGGAAGGCTAACTGTAATACTTGATAAACCCAAAACTAAAGTATTTACAACTGTAGAATCTGAAGTACTTACTGCTGAAAAACTCAAAACTGAAGGAGGTACTGAAGATGATGCTGGAGACTGCAACTCAGTGGAAGAAGGAGGCTGAAGCTCGGTGGATGAAGTGGTAGCCACTTCTGTCATTGATACATTGAGTTGTGCTAGTGATGATTAGACATTTGATGCATCTGTAGGTGGTCACAATCACACTTGAAGCTATTTCTGGGCTAGATGTAGCAACTTTTGCTGGAGAGTGAGGAAGTGAGGCAATTACCTCTGTAGCTATTCAAACTAGATCATCTTCCTCATCATTATGCTTTTCTTCCTCAGTAGCTATATGAAATTAGGTTACTCCTAACCTTGCTCGGTGGTAACTGATACTGACCTTCCTATGATCTTGTTGTATCTTGCATACTAATTTGGCTCTTTCTTTCTTCTCAATTTAGGAACTGTTTGGAATTTTAATATGAAGATACAGTTCCAATGCTTCCTTGGAGACTTAGTTGGAATTGATAGAGCCACCCTCTTCATGAGTGACTTCATTACTTGGACTGGTTTGCTCGGTAGATTTAGGAATCCACTGTTGTCGCATCTGCTTCCTGATGCTATCTGCTTTTGCTTTCTTTTCATCTTCAACTTTGCCTATATTCATGCAATTTTTAGCTATATGACCAAGTTTAGTGCATGTATAACATCTTATGGTAGTATCCCTTTTTCTCAAGTGATGCCTTACACAATTTATGCCAATGTGTCCATATTCACCATAGTAATGACACCTACACCAAGTGTTGTAATCCCAACCAAATATTGCTTTCACAATTTGTTCTGCTGGATTGGGTGTTTTAGATCTACATTCTGATGCCTTGTGACCTTGTTTGTTACATTTGTGACATTTGCCTTTAAATCTTGGTTTCTCCTTGCACTCATTTGCTTTATGACCATGTTGATTGCAATTGTAGCATTTTCCATTGAATTTTTCTTTTCCATTGCTCCAACATTTGTTTAAAGTATGACCAATTTTGCCACAGTGATTACAAGTGGGTTTCTGATTCTTCTGAGTACCTTGTTTGGAGGATTCACCTTCTTCTTTGTATCCAAGTCCTTCTTTTCCTTTTTTCTTATGCAGCTAATTCATATCTTCTTGAGATTTCATCATTCTCTCATTGATTTGTCTTTCAGTGTTTAGGTCATTCACCAATCTTAAATTGATTTGCTTTTCAGATCTTAGCTCCTCTCTTATCCTTTCATTTTTTGATCTCAGAGTCAAGATTTCTTCATTTGCATTGGAGACTTGATCAATAAGGTTTTCTAGCTAAAGAGTTTGATTCTGGATTTCATTGTTCTTTCCATCTATTTCATCTTTCATCTTGTTTCTTTGTTCCAAGGTTTCACAAAATCTTGTTGACTTTATTTCCTATTCTCTTTTCAATTTTCTTACTTCTTCTTGCAGAGATCCATTCTTTTCTAGAAGTTCTTTGATTGCATTGTTTACTTCATCTAAGCTACTTGAAGGGAAAAAGTCTTCAACCTTTTCTTCAACATACTGATGGTCATTCATCTGATTTGCAAGTTCCTTCCTTCTCTTTAGGGATTGGGAAAGATGCTCTTTTGCTTCCTTGAGTTGAGCTATGGCCATTTCCAGATCTAGCTTTTCATTTTCAATTACTTTGTTAAGTTTGAATATCTCCATTGTCCTGGATCTTTTCTCAAGCTGTCAAACTTTATTCTAAGAACCACAAAGCTTTGATACCAATTGTTGGAAATATTCAAGACTAGCCAAGTTACTGAGAGGGGAGGGGTGAATCAGTAACTTCAAAACTTTTATATCAATTTTAGATCTTAACCATATTCCAAATAACAGTTAGCTCATTGATCTAATTGCATGCATGAGAAATTGAAAACATAAAACATTCATAACACTTTGAACACACAGATTTGGTGACCTAGAAACCTTCCAAATAGAAAGTAAAATTGGGGTGGGGATGATACCCACAAAACTTCAATACTGCAGTATAAAGTTTGCTGATTAAGGCTTACAATGATCACTTCTGATGATCTACCCTATTAGGAGCAATTAGGACTGCTAGGTCCACCTTGTTAGAGGATTTACAAACATATAATGAAGTATGCACTCAATTAAGAGATTTTACAAATGACTATTAAGTCTACCCTATTAAAGGATTTGGGGGCTGAATCACCTATTAGGATGAAATAGTAGATCTGTTACTTGCAACTATACTTGTTGATTGAGATTCTTTGAAGTACTGATCACCTTCTATGATAGATATATCTTTGCTGCTCCTTATACTACTGTAGCCCTTTATAATTCACTTATCTCTACCTTTCTTGCATCTTCGCATATGCACATATTCTTCTATTACACACTTCTCACTTGTTCATACCTTTGATATGATACAAAACATTATTTATATATCAATCCAAAACAATTACAAAATAATTACAAAGTCAGCTCTTAAACAAGCTAACAAAAATATTACTGAGTCGGCCCAAATATAGTTACTTGGTTACTGCAAACTAACTCGATGACTTTCTGATACTCGGCATCCACTGTGTTACTTGGCATCATCATGCTCTTGGTAGAAGTGGAGGCTCGGTCCATACTAACCACTCAGTTGTAGTTCCGCACTCGGTATATACTACAGACTCGGTAGATATAGTGTCACTCGGTAGAAACTAAATTCCTTGTTTACTGTGTTGGCACTTGGTAAACATTGCTCATCTCATCACTCGGTAATGATAACTTGGTAAGCATTGTTCTGCTCAAACTGCTCGGTAAACACTAATCTATTTGGATTGCTTAGTAAGCACTGTTCTACTTGATCTACTCAGTAAACACACAGAGTCTAAATAAGTGTTGTCACTAATGACAAACATACTTAATGCCAACAATCTAATGCATCTGAAGGAACTATATTAGATATATATGAAAAGAATCGATAACTTACAAAACAAGTGAAAGAAATGAAAATTGGGCAAGAGACTCAAATGGTAAGAATGATTGAAGTCATGAAGAACACAAGGCAAGCTGGACAAGAATAAAATATGGCTATTGAAGGTAGAAGATAAATGACTGCAAATTTAGAAGAGAAAGAATCTGAAATGCTAAGGCTTACTGAGCATCACTTTGAAATTTCCAATTACATGGTTGTCATGAGTCATGAAATCAACCAAGTAAACAATGAACTTGCTAGAAAATTGCAAAATATTGGTGAATTAAGGGAAGAGAATGAAAGATTGAAGAATGAAGTAAAGATGCAACAACAACATAATGAGATGATAAAGAAAACTAAAGAAAGTACCAAAAGGATGGATGAATTCCTAAATAGTCATAGAAGACTAGACAACACTAACGGTTTACGTTATATCAAGAAGGGAGATTCATTGAAACAAGTTGAACAAAAGAATGTGTATGAAAATCCAAGGCCGAAGAATCTCTCATGCTATCACTATGGAAAAATAGGTCACACATCAAATGTTTACAGATGCAAAGAAAAAGATATTCCTAACTTTACTCCTAAATTTGATGGTTATTGTTATAATTACAAGTATGGACATCAAGAATATGATTGTAGATTAAAGCTAAATAATTCACCTAAGAGACACTACATGGAAAAGCATTTTTGCACTTGTAACAAGCATGGACATATATCATAGGAATTTAGGATAAAGATGAAACAAGTCTAGAAATTGAAAAGACAAAATAATAGCTATTAATTGAGAAGGTAAGGTAACTCTTATACTTGGGATTACAATACTTTGGTTAATCTCACAACTTGTGGTAGATATGATCATATTATAGAAAATTGTATGAGATTACACTAGAGAGGAAGATATAAAAACTGGACAAATTCTTGACTGGCATGTCTGCACTATCACAAGGCCGATTATTTAAGTAAAGATCGTAGAGACAGAGCACTAGAACTGAATAATGATATGAATGAGAACACCATTGATGGAATCAGAAGGTAAATGAGTAAAATGTGGAGAATATCAACTGAAGATAATGCAAGAACAAGCACAACAGTCAATGACACCTCATCTTTAATGTCCCTACTAGGGAACCCATAAGGAATCATGTCTTAAGTACAAAATTTAAACTAAGTTTAAAACAAAAACATTACTAACATTTCATTGTTTACATCTACAAAAGAACATTCCTTAGAGGCTCCCTTATTGAATTCATTTACCAATATAAAAACCATTGCATTTCATTACTTATCTAATTGGATTCATTTCCTTTTTCTTTTACTTTGCATTTTTAGAATTTAAGGAAAAGATAACAACATAATATTTCATCTTAACTATATAAATATATATTTTACTTTCCATTCCATTTTCAATGGTTCTTATCCACACATTGAATAAATATCTTTTCCAAAATATAATTCAGCCTTCACAATTGAGATCTTCATTTTCATTCCAAACATAGGAGAGATAAAATAAAGAATACAAGATTACATTTATTTAAAACTTTTCATTCTTACATAAAATATCCCTTGAAAACCACTAAAGCTATCCCTCCTTGATTACATTTCTTTATCCTTTCAATTTCCAATGATGAATACAATTAGATTTACAATTATAAAAAATGGCCTAAAGGCTTACAAAGAGATCGTTTACATCTTACATTAAAATACAAATAGTACATGGTACAAAATGAGAATTCTTTATCACTACATAAATCTGAACACATCCAAGCCACGAACCATGAATAGTACCTGAAAAGATATTTACCACCCAACCATGTGAAACTGGTGAAGTTCCACTCCTCATGCTAATACATAGAACCAAGGTACTCACAAGGCCTAAAGCAAGCTAAGGCATTATAGAACACTCACTTGAAATTGAAAGAAAAATATTAAGCAACAAATCATACTAATCAAAAAGGTTAGATTTCTAACATACCATCTAGGTGAGTATCATGACATATCTTGCATATTGGGATCCTCCCAAGAAACCATGTAACCTCGGTCCCCTTCTTATGTGAAGGATCTTCCCTGGTAGTTACCCATGGTCCTAGTACTCCAATAGGTCTCCGTGGACTTAATTTATATGTCTTTCATTATCTTTTGAAACCCCCCTTTTCAAAGTTAATTATTAAGGTTATCACTTGTTTACAAACTCACCCATAGGATCATCTCAAAACTAGTTTGGCTTCCAACACCTATGGTGATCCACTCTCCTAGGGTATCTAGTCCCCTACCCAAATACAAGACAAAGAAATAATAATGTACTTCAAATGGTCTATTTTGTAGGTCTAGGGAACTCTCTTGTGCCCTCAAGCCCTCAGGATGAGTCCTAGCCTTATCATATGCCAAGTACCAGATCAACTTATACACAAAATTATCACACAATATAAGAAAGGAATGGACATACAAAGGTGTGAAAAGTTGTAGACTAGACACAAGAAACAAATGTTAGAAAGTAAAATCCACCAAGATAACTAAGAGAAGGGGGGGTGAATCAATTATCAAATAATTATAACTTTTATCAACTTCTATATATTTTAACCATGTAAGCAATATAACCAACAACCATAGAAAGATATTCATACACAATAACACAATGATACAAGATATATTGACTAGGGAACCTCTTGATCAAAGAGTAAACCCTGGTGAGAATGATGCCCACAAAAGATGCACTAATATGAATATTCCTTACGAAAGGATGAAATATGTTAGGAGTCTTATGAAATACATTTAGTACATATAAATCCCTGTTAGGAGATTTTGAATCCCTGCTAAAAGATTCTAACTCTGTTAGGAGTTATGATAGACAGAAGGACCCACTACCCAAATAGCTTCAATGGTAAGATCACTGAACACACTGTCCAACTGATCTCTAGATTATTCAACAAAATATTATCAAATCATTACTAAGCTCAACAATATGTTACCTCTTCTCTAATTGTGCCAAACCGCACTCACTACTACACTAGATTTCAATTCCAGATCTCTGTACTTCGCATGACCTCTTTCACAAATTCATTTTCACAACTTCATTTACTTCATTTTATTGATTGCATGTCTCTCAAAACAAGGAAAAACATTCCTTACTTTATACCACACTCAAGTAATTACAAATGAGTTGGCATCCAAATTACAAAATAAAAGTTTCCACACATTACATCAAAATTACACAAAATTTTTGGCTTCCAATTAGAATAATTCTTCACTTGTGCGACTTCAAAGTTTGCACTATCAACCACATCATTATCAACATTTATTCAATTTCTCTCTAACTGACAAAACCAGATTCCATCCTGATTAGGAGATATCATCCAATTTCCACAAACCGCTACTCAAGAATATTGCCTAAATACTACTTCCACCAAAATGCTCATAACTTCCATGAATAAAAGAATTACTATCTACGCTCTTAACCATGAACATAAAACATATCACAAAGTAAATCCTCAACATCCCATAGCTTGATCTACAATATCCTACATGCGCTAATCCAAACATGGTTTGCTCCTCTGCTAATCTCCAGTAGATCACTGTGTTGACATCAATGACAATCATAGTCATGAATGCAATAACAACTGCTATAGAATGGCTTCCCATACTCCCATAGGATATATTCAGAATTCATTCCTAAAAATCTCCCCCATTGGCATTGATAGAAACATAGATGAAAAAACATCCAATGTTCCATAAATCCAACATTGCAACATTGCTGCTCTAAAAAATACTTTCAAATCCTCTTCATCAATCAAATCTTTCTTTGATTTCCTATTTTGTTGTCTCCAACAAATGGTACAAATGGTTTTTGATGCACAATTCTCCCCCATTGACATCAATGATAGAAAATTTCATCATTATGTCAACAAAAACTCCAATGTCAAAAGACACTATTCAAAAAATACATTCATTAGAGTCATTATGACTCAGCTCAGATACACATACTCCCCCATAGAGGAAGTACCAACATCTAGTCCAGAAGAAAGATAAGGCTCATAAACCACTAGATGGATGCAACAAACTACATCACTTCTCAAAAGTAGGCTAGGGACTAACCCCAAGCATACCTCTCAGATACTCAAATGTATCCTTAGGCAAAGGTTTTGTAAATATGTTTGTTCTCTACTCCTTTGTGCTTATGTACTCAAGTCTGACTTCTTTCTCAGCAACTTTCTCTCTTACTACATGATACTTAATCTCAATATGCTTTTTCTTAGAATGTAATATAGGGTTCTTAGACATACTAACTATGCTGGTGTTATCACAATGTATAACAATAGGCTCAATGAATTTGATGAAGGGTGCTCCCCTTAATACCACAAACACATAACAGAAATAGAGAAACAACAACAATTTGCAAGAACAGAAAATGGGCTTCTTATTATCTCCACAAATGTGGAATTACAAATTTTAGAATTATAATATGCAAAGCCGCATGGGCATTCCCTTTATAATATTCTGTAGGACAAAGCCTCAAATCATTACCCAAATCTACCCAGAACTGCCCTAGACAACACTACAAGCCTTCTTTATATAGGCAATTTCCACCGCTCAAGAAGGTTTCAAAAATTTAGCCCTTAAGGCCGACTAGACATAGAATTATTTTATTTTCACAATTTTTACAATAGGGTCAGCTCAAAAGAAATACAAAATATGCTTTTAGGTAGCCCAACTTCTGGAGGCCATAAATTTTTAACCGTAGCTTCATTTTTCTATTGTAACCACTTTTCAGAAACGCCATGAAAAGATGTACAGTGCCTAATAGGTGCAACACTAGTTAGTCAGGGGTCGATCGAGATCCAGAGCCTCTAAGGCCTTTAAAATTGACCTGAAAGATTTCATACCCAAAAACCACAATAACTTCACCAATACTAATGATGTGGCAATGAAATCCAACTAGTAGGCTGAAATGACTAAAATGAACCTCCAACTATGAAATCAGAACATTATGAGATCATATGACCAACTTACTAAAAATAGTAAGTTTCCATAAATAGCAGCTTTGCACAAGATAGCCCTTATTGAAAACAAAACCAAAAATATTTTTGGGTGATGCAAGATTTCTCTTACACCCAAGATGCTCCTACATTAGACACCCGGGGTAATTTTAGAAGTGACCCTATCACAACTCAGGTGTGAAGAGGAAAACCAAGACGGTTAACCTCCTCCCTTGTCAACCATGATGAATCTTCAACAAGTCATCCTTTCCACTTGACCATATATTCTTTATATGTCCTATTCCTTGTGCTTCTTCCAACACAACTGTCCAGTATATCCTCAATCTCCTTGGTAGCTGAGCTGGTTGCTGGAATACTCCACTGTGCTGCTGTGATCTCATCTTCAACACCTCCCTCATGATATTCCATTAGATCTGAAATGTTAAACACTAGTGAAATATTCAACTTAGTAGGCAACTCAACCTCATATGGATTTCCTGAATCATGCTTCTTCACTATCTTACATGGCCCAAACTTCTTCATTTTCAACTTGTTATATGTACCAACTGGAAATCGATCCTACTGTAAATGAACCATGACTTCATCTCTAACCTGAAATTTTTTATGCCTCCTTTTCTCATCTTTCTTAGCCTTATACTATGCATTCATCTTGGTAATATGCTTCTTCACCTCCTCATGGATGTTCTTCAAGTGTTCTACAAAATCCTTAGCTTCAGCACTACTTATTTCTCCTTTATCTATCTTTCTCAACTTAGATGCATTTCTTGGACTACTTCCATATATAATCTGGAATGGTGATTTACTAGTGCTCATGGTGATAGAATTATTGTATGCAAATTCTGTGTGTGGTAAAATCAAATCTCATCCTGTTGGCTTATCTCCAACCAAACATCTCAACAAATTTCCCAAACTCCTAGATTCACCACCTCTATCTCTCCGTTAGTCTGTGGATGATGTGATGAACTGAACTTCAAATATGTTTTCAACTTCTTTCACAATGTATGCCAGAAATATCTAACAAACTTAGTGTCCCAATCTAAGACTATGGTCTTTGGCAAACCATGTAGTCTCACTACTTCTCTGAAAAACAATTCTTCTACATGAACAACATTATTAGTCTTCTTCCAGGGAATAAAATGTGTCATCTTCAAAAGTTTGTCAACTATGACAAAAATTGAATCATGTCCCCACTGTGTCCTTGGCAAACCAAGAACAAATCCCATACTGATATCGTCCCAAGGTTTCTCTGGTATAGGTAATGGCTGATACAACCCTGTATTCTGCTTCACTCCTTTCACCATCTGACATACTCTGCAACTCTGTACAAACTCCTTGACATCTTGCTACAACTATGGCCAATAATAATTCTCACTAACCAAAGCAAGGGTTTTATCACAACCAAAATGTCCAGCCACTCCTCTGCTGTGCTTCTCCTTGATAAGATTCTCCCTCATAGAACTTCATGGAATGCACAACTAACTCCCTCTAAATAGCATATCATCCTAGATGATGAAATCCAACCACTTCATTTTGTCTAGAATAACAGGTTCTTTACAAGCTTTCCAAGCTTCACTAAAATTAGGATCCTCTGGATACAAATTCTTGAGTTCCTTGAACCCAACCACCTCAATATGCATCTCTGTCAACAATAGTTTCCTTTTTCTAAGAGCATCTGCAACCCTGTTAGACTTTCTACTCCTGTGTTTCAAAACAAATGTATAACTTTGCAAAATCTCAACCCATTTCAAATGCCTCTAATTCAATTTTTGTTGACTATTCAAATATTGCAAAGCTTGATGATCAATATATAAAACAAACTCCTTAGGAAGCATATAGTGTCTCCACTTCTTCAATGCCTGAACTATAGCATAAAATTCTTGATCATAAATAGAATATTTTCTCTTAGCATCATTCAACTTTTGATGGAAATAAGCTATAGGTTTACCTTCTTGGCTCATAACAGCTCCTATTGCAATACCACTAGCATCACAGCTACTTGAAACACCTTATTAAAATATGGAAGTGCTAAAATAGGTTGTTCTATAACTTTCTATTTCAACAGTTTAAAACTCTTATATGCCCCATTTTCACTTGAACTCTTTTCTATCCCCTCTCATTGTTTCAGTCAAGGGTTCACGAATACTACTAAAATTTTTGATAAACTTTCTGTAAAAGATAGCCAAACCATGAAAAGATCTTACCTCTATAGCACTCCTTGGAGTAGGCCATTCAAGGATAGTATGTACTTTCTCTTGGTCCATTTTTAGACCTTCTACTGAAACTACAAATCCCAAATACACTAACTCTTTCTTGACAAAACTGCACTTCTTTAAATTTATCAACAATTTCTCTTCTCTCAGCTTCTCAAACACCATATGAATATGCATCATATGCTCTTCCAATGTCTTACTAAAGATCAAAATATCATCAAGGTAAACAATGAAAAACTTAACCAGAAAGTCTTTCAGAACCTCGTTCATGAGTCGCATGAAAGTGCTCAGTGCATTGGTTAGCCCAAAAAGCATGACTAACCACTCATATAGTCCTTCCTTTGTCTTGAAGGTAGTCTTCCATTCATCTTCTTCTCTAATACAAATCTAATGATATCCACTCTTTAGATATATCTTTGAGAAATACACAACCCCACTCAAACAATTCATAATATCATGCATTCATGACAATGAAAACCTGTACTTGATTTTGATCTTGTTTATTTCCCTAGAGTCTGTACACATCCTCCATTCTTCATTCTTCTTTGGTGCTAATACCACTAGTATAGCACAAGGACTCAGACTCTCTTGAATCAAACCCTTCTACAATAACTCATGTACTAGTCTATTCAGCTCTTCACTTTCTGCTATTGTCATTCTATTTGCTACCTTATTTGAAAAACTAGCTCATGGAATCAAGTCCATCTGATGACTGATCTTTCTTAGTGGTGGTAATCCATCAGGAACATTATCGGACATAATATCCTTAAACTTATTTAACAAATCTACCATTTCTATAGGTACATCTTCTACTTCCTCATTACCAACTTTTGGAATTAAAGAAAAACACACATTCTCATGCCTCATACCATCTAGGAATTTTCTTTCATCAACAAAAGTTATTCTTGCACTACCACATACCTTTTCTTTTGTGTCATTCAATGGCTTTAGCTTATGTCGCACTCCATCCTTTGTTAGTGATGAGGTATTCACATGACCATTATGTACAACACACCTGTCAAACTATCATGGTCTACCCAACAACATATGACATGCATCCATATATATGATATCATATAGTACCTCATCATGGTATCCGTCAATCTTAAACTTCACAAAGCATTGTTCATTGACCATGACCTTGTGGTCATCCTGCACCTAGGCAATCTAGTATGGATGTGGGTGTTTCTATCTCTTATGCTTCAACTTTGTCACCATCTCTTCTGACACCAAATTGTCAGTGCTTCCACTATCAATAATCACATCACAAAACTTACCCTCACACTTGCATCTAGTGCAAAATAGGCTCCTCCTTTGCTCAGGTTCATTCTCACCACTCAGCAAGACTCTTTTATTAATCAGCATTTCTCCTCTTTCAACATCTTTAGAATGTGATGATCCGACATCTTCATCTAAATGTGCAACTCTGGTCTGGCCTTCATTTCTTTTATCTCTCATTCCTTGGCATTGAGGACATTCAAATGCCCTATGACCTTCTTCTCCATAGTGAAAACATATTCCATAAAAGCCTCCTCTTCCAGATCCTTGTCCTCTTCCTCTTCCTCTCTGATCTCTATTACTCTGATCCTAGAAGTGATTGGAATTATTTCCCCTTAGATTCTGATTGCTATTGGCCTCATCCTTCTTTTCCAAATCTTCATTTCGACCTCCATATGACCATCCACCAAATTTTCCACCACGACTTCTTCTATCTTGTCTGCTCTCGAACTTCTTGTTCAGCTTTTCCTCTACTTGGCAAACTGGTATGCCTCTTCAATACTATTCATTCAAACTAGATTCATCTCCTCCTAAATGCTCAGCCTCAACCCATTAAGGTAATGGGAAACTTCCTCCTTATCAGCTTCCGCATGGCCTATTCTAATGAGGATTAGATAGAACCCCTTTGTATACTCCTAAACAGATCTTCCTGCTTGCTTCAAACTTTGCATCTTCTTCAGTAGGTCAAGCTCATAATCAACAGGAATGAACTGTCACTTCAATTTCTCCACCATTCGATCCCATCTTGTGATTTTATCATTTCCTCTTCTATTTCACTCCAATTGAATCTCTTGCCACCAGATCTTCACATGACCCTTCAGTCTGGCCTTCACAAATTTGACCCTACCAGGATCCTCAATATCTTCATACTTAAAATATTTTTCACATTCATTAATCCAGTCGATCAATTCTTCTAGGTTAAGATTTCCTAAAAATGTAGGAACCTCAATCTTAGGTCTTTTCCTGATCTTGGAAATTGCCCGAAAAAGTCTTTCTTCCTCTTAGTTCAAAATTTCACCTTCTTGATCAGAATTTCCTTCTCCCTCAGCTTCATCCTCACTTCCATCTCTAACATTAAGATTCATTACTCTATGAATCTCTTCTTGCAATGCTCGCATTTGTCTCTGGAGCACTCTAAGCTCAGGTATTACAACACCAGCTCTTTCACCATGTTCCCTTCATGGAGGTATTTTCATGATGCACACTGAAACCCTAACCACAGTCCTGGTGCAAACTGCCTCATAGTTGGCGATCTATTTACACACTTAGGAACTCTTGCTCTGATACCACTTGATGAAGAGTGCTCTTCTTAATACCACAAACACATAACAAAAATAGAGAAACAACAACAATTTGCAAGAATAGAAAATGGGCTTCTTATTATCTCCATAAATGTGGAATTACAAATTTCAGAATTACAATATGCACAGCCACATGGGCATTCCCTTTACAATATTATGTAGGACAAAGCCTCGAATCATTACCTAGATCTACCCAATACTACCCTAGACAATACTACGGGCCTTCTTTATATAGGCAATTTCCACCACTCGAGAGGGTTCCTAAAATTTAGCCCTTAAGGCCGACTATTCATAGAATTATTTTATATTCACAATTTTTACAATAGGATCGTCTCAAAAGAAATACAAAATATGCTTTTAGGTAGCCCAACTTCCAGAGGCCATCACTTTTTAACCGTAGCTCCATTTTTCTAATGTATCCACTTTTTGGAAATTCCATGATGAGATCTACAGTGCTTGACAGGCACAAGTGCCAGTCAATCGGGGGTCGATCATGATCCAGAGCCTCTAAGGCCTTCAAAATTGACCTGAAAGATTTTGTACCCAAAAACCTCAATAACTTCACCAATACTGATGATGTGGCAATGAAACACAATTGGTAGGCTGAAATGACTAAGATGAACCTCCAACTATGAAATCAGAACATTCCGAGATCATATTACCAACTTACTAAAAATAGTAAGTTTCCATAAATAGTAGCTATGCACAAGATAGCCCTTATTGAAAACAAAACCAAAAATATTTTTGGGTGATGCAAGATTGCTCTTACACCCAGGATGCTCCTGCATCATAATTTTATTTCAATATCATTTAGCATTTGCTTCATCCAAATTATCTGGTTACAATTGTTTACTATTGCTCCATATTTTACTTCTATTGTGCTCTGTGAAATACAATTGTGCTTCTTTCTAAGCCAAGAAACCAATCTTCCTCCAAGGAAAAATGCTCCACCACTGGCACTCTTTTTATCATCAATGTTACCTCCCCAATTAGTATCTGTATATGCACATAGGGTAAAATCATTAGATTTTTCATACCACAATCCATACTCAATTGTGTCTCTTAAATATCAAAGTATCCTCTTCACTACTGCATAATGTGATTCTCTAGGTTCAACTTGAAATCTTGCTACAATTCCAACTGAATGTGCTATATCAAGTCTTGTATATGTCAAGTACTGCAATCCTCCAATCATAGATTTGTACTTTTTTTGTTCAACTACAGGAGTCTCATCTGTGCTAGATAATTTATGTCTAGTTACCATAGGTGTTCCAACTGGTTTATAGTTCTCCATTCCAAATCTCTTGAAAAAATCATTCAAGTACTTTGTCTGACTTACAAAGATACCATCATTGTTCTATGTTATCTGTAATCCCAAAAAGTATTTTATTTCACCAATCATACTCATTTCAAATTCAGTCCATCAACAAATTTATCACTAGCTTCATCTTCTCCTCCAAAAATAATGTCATCAACAAAAATAACTACAACCAACAAACCATTTTCAATTTCTTTTGTGTACAGGTTGCAATCAGCTATGCCTTTTGTAAATCCCAAATTTAACAAATACTTATCCAATCTTGCATACCAAGTTCTAGGTGCTTTCTTTAGTCTTGTTGCGACATTGTCACACTTCACCCATCAACAATGGGACCCCCCTTTCCCTCTGTAGTCCAGCTTGGCTTGTTTTGTTTCAAGCTTTGTTAGTGTCAGTCTCAAAAAAAGTTTTGCCTCCCAAGAATGGTGGACTCATAGCAAAGGATGGAGGAAGGAATCAATGCTCAATGAAAAATCCTTCACTATGCCAAAATCCCACTCCCGCATTCCTTGGAGTTCATATTTCATGAAGTGGCAGAATCAATGCTTAAGACAAAATCCTTCACACATCAAGAATCTTGCTCCCGCATTCCTTGGAGCACAAATAGCATGAACTCACAGAATGAGTCCTAGGGAAAAATTCCTTCATACGCCCACAATCCTGCTCCAAGGAGAGTGGAAGTGCAGGTCAGCTTGGTCAACGGAGGGATGCAAAGTAAATAAATCTGCCAGTTCCTTCCAATCCTACTCCTCTTTTCTCACAAGCATAAAATAGGGGACTCATGGAACATATGAAAGGGACTAATTCTGCAACTCATGAGGATTTCCACTCCTCTTTTCTCACAAGAAAATAATAGACCATCTGGAGGAATGTGTGCTTAGGATAAAATTCGTCACTCCTCCAAATCCCACTCTAATGTGAGGATGGGCACAAATAATATTAACTCACGAAATGAGTTCCTTGGACAAAATCCATGACAAGCCTAAAATCCCAACTTCTCCTCATCTTAGGCACAAAACTAATCGATGTCGGAATGAACTCTTGAGGCTAAATCTGGCACACACCCGAGTTTGCAATATAAAGTTTTTTTTGGTTTTTGGGTTTCAAATTTAAAATTGATTGAATATTAATTTTTATTAATATTTAATTAATTAATCTTTAAAAAAATTTTAAAAATGGAAATAAAGCTTGGGATTAAATCGATTTTGTTTAAATATTTTTTTTAATTGAATATTGATTTTTATTGATATTTAATTAACACTCAAAAAATTGATAAATAAAAAGCATTAAAAAAAAGAAGGAAAATTGGAAATTGGAAATTTCTTTAAAAGGAGTATTTTTCTATTAAAATCGAAATTGGTTAAAGATTGATTTTATTAATCTTTAATTAATTAACTTCCCAAAATCAAAAAATCAAAAAACAAAAAATTGGAAAATTTTCAGGAATAGGAAAACTTCCTCATGAAGACAAGGTGCTCAAATTAGCATATTTTAAAAAGCAAGAGAAGAACATAGACAAGTGGTAAGGAATCTTTTCAAAAAATGGAAACTTGTGTTAAAACAGGCAGCTACCTAATTTTAGCCTGCAATCTTTAAAGTAGCTTTTCAAGTTTTTGAGAGGCTATAAGAGAAGGCTTTGTTCATTTCATTCTCACACAAATCGAGAGAGCATTCTTGAGAAGAGAGAAGGATTATTTCTAGTGAAGTGTGAAGAAATTTGTGAGATTTTCAAATTTTTCTTCAGTAAGTTGATCACAGGTAAAAATCTCCATGAGGAGAGAGAAAATTAAATTTCGAACATGATGAAAAAATTCTGGCAAATCTTTGAATTTTGGGATGAAGTGCTTTTCTCTGCTTTTTTCTTTATGCTCTTTTAAGTTTTTTTTCTCTTTCTATTTTGCAGATGGCTGAACCCAAAGGAACTAGCATAAGGAGAAGGCAATTGATCAAGAATGAATAGAGAGAATTCTACCCATAATCCAAGATTGTCTCGAAGTGGATTAATGTGAAGGACATGAATCTTGGATGCCTCAATTTGAGAAAGTTCCAAAGGAGGATGTTTGGTGACAGAGATCATCACCCAACACACCTAGCTTCCTAGATTGTGAATAGTGGAATTGTAGCTGCAACTGGATTCCCTCCCACCTTGTAGCATGTTTAGTTGATCGTGGAATGTTAAAAACATTATCATTCCAATAATAGAATGATTAAACACTCAGATGGGAATATCATTGCAGATCTCTCTCTGCCAGCCATTAGTAAAACATTCAGGATCCCTTCATCTTGCAGGTTGGTCTTGAAGACAAAGGAGTAGGTGCACAAAGTCTACATAGTAGGAGTTCAACATTATGATGAGATCATCAATAGCAAATGGATGAGGAGGAATAAAACCCACTACTCTAACTTTCCCAAGGAGCTTGTATGGATGGGTTTCCATCATGAATATAGTGATCTAATAATGATGCTCAGTAGGATATTTGGCTTACCCCACTCTTACCTATTCAAGACATGCATGTGGTACTTTGTTCAACAAGTAGTAGAGGAGTTCAATCAGTCGATAGGGCCAGGTTGATTAGCGACAACCTCGATGAGCAGCTGAGGAATCTAGAGCATATGAAGAAATTCTTCATGAGCTCATATGTAATATATATGCTAGCAAAAAATAAAAGGTATGAAGGACTAAGGTACAAGGGAGTCCTCGTGAGTGGGAATCCAAGGTTAAGGGTCCATGACTATTACCCACAACTGCATCTACATGCCATAGATGACTACACCTGAATTAACGATGCATTTGCAATGCACATCATGAGAACCTTGTAGAAGGGATTGCATATGAGATTGTCTTCTGAAGAAATGAAGATGGTGGAGGAATTTGGGGCATGGTTCATTCAATTTCCCACCTTCTCCTATATCAGATTACAAGGATTTTCTGAGTAGCCATTCAAGCTTCCACAGTACCCTACCAATAAAATGGTCTTGTTGGAAGTCCCCTGACTGTTGGCAACCTACGAAAAAGTGTTGAAGTAGAAGCAGAAGCTAGGACTAGAGTTTCCATTGTCCATTGGAGGGGATGTAGTTGAAGTGTGTCCTTGTCTACCAGTAGCTCAGAGGTCATTCGATGAGCTAAAATTCTTCTATCTACCACTTTATCTAGGAAGGTCAACTTTTGACCCATATAATAAGATTAGAGTAGTGGCAGGGATGAGGCATAAACACAAGGTTCACCTCAAGGATTTTTGGGCAAATGCAGTTGATGAGAATAAGGTCAAGAAGAGGATGTGCTCCCGATTACCTTTGGACTTGATCAAGGCATGTACGATTGTCCACATTCCTTATCAGATGGAATAGGAACCAAATGTGCTACAGAGAGGTTTTTATCCAGATAAAGAAAAGGTCATTCATCCTTATGATTGGCAGAGAAAAGAGATTGTGGATCTTGATGTATTAACAAAGCCAGTTGTGGACTTCACAAGGTGGTGGGTAGAATAAAAACTTGAAAGGATGACTATGTCAAAAGAAGATTGGACCTACAAGTTGATAGATCATCCACAGCTATGAGATGAGAGACCAACATAGGCATCTGGAGAAAGAGTAGAAGAAAGAAACATCCCATTAGGGAGTGTAGTGTTGGTGTCCAAAATGACACTTATGCACAAATGGTTTCCAATATGCCTTGAGGCTGATGTTAGGACTGGTTAAATCCAAATGTGAAAGCTCTGCAAGGCAACTGGACCAACTATAGGGTCTTAATATGCCCTCTTCTACTTCTAGCTCTACAAAACCAAGGTGGGTACACCTAATCCAGACAAAATTCAAACTCACTACACACCCTATACTTCTGGATTCATAAAGTAGATCATACTAAAGGATTGCTAAATTCTAACCAGGCATTCATTGAATCAACTCTACTATGCAAGATAAAATGGTCTTGTGAAGGTTATTACTAGTGATGGTATTGATATAAAGAGATGTAGGAAATAGCCAAAAACCCATCAAACATTGGACTCCACTGAATATACTAACCCTTGATCAGTGCCATTATCCATTGGGTAGACCTCACATACAAACAATGAGAACATGAACCAACTATTGTCAAAGACTCACAGCCATAAATATAAATATTCCAGCCCATCCACTACTTATAAGATCCTTCTATAGACAACCAAGACTAAATCTATGTCCCCTCTAAAGTATATTTCACCTGATCCTAGACTAAGAACTAAAGATAAGAACATATGCAAAGGGAAAACTATGCAATGGATCAGAAAATCCAAGATTCACAGGAATGACACCAAGGAGAGACTTGGAAGCATGAAAAACTTACATTAAGTATAATGAGTCATGTACATGATCAAAGTAAGATAGAGATCAAACCACTTCAATAACCTGCAAAAGACTTCTAGGAATTCTATTTAGCCTACATGCAATGTGACAGAGCCTTTTATTTCCCACTGGAACCAAACAAAATGGAACCCTGAACAAGTAAAAAAATTGATACTTTATACCACTAGCTGCCATGGGAACCCAAAATGGGTTGCAACAAGCTACGGACCACTAGGGAAAGGGTTTCACCCACCAAACCAATCAAAATTACACAAGATTTATTGCAAGGGCAGGAAACCAAGCAACCTGGAGAAAACAAATCTCAAACAAATCTTACAATCATGACAATCAGCAAGCTCAGCATAGTACACTAGGAATTCCATGAAAATTAGTCTAATTGGCCACCTACAAATAGCTCCTTGAGCTCAAAAATAAACTCCACCAGGTACAAAAACCATCATGCCATCAACCACAGAGCCCCTGGACCACTTTGCAACAACCATCACCACCAAACCAGATCAAATCCGGCTGTAGAGCATTGAAATTTAGTACTTCCTATCGCAAAAAACTCTTTACAAGTTTGAATTTGAAAAGCAACGGTCACTTTGCAATTCATGGGCTTCATATTCCTTAACCTTTTGCCCTCAGTCGTGCAAATGTGTAGTCACAACTCTCACCGCCATAGGAAACAGGCTCCAAATTTATGCTTGGTCGCATGATCGCATAACCTAGAAATGGGTTATGCGAACATGCGACAACCATTTCCCCTGCCTTCTGCATAACTGTTGATGCCAGACCGTTGCCACAAAGGGGCATGTTGCATGTTCGCAAGCCAGAAAGCTGGCTCATGCAAACATGTGACAAGCCGCTAACATGCACCCTACTAGCTGTTAAATCACCACCAAGATACCCCACCTAGGCCTGCATTCAAACCTTAACATCCTACCAGCACAGACCAACAAGAGATTGCCACGACCTCACCTACCAACGGGACCACCAAATAACTGCAGACAAGCCCCAGCACATGTGGCACCCTATCGCATGATCACATAGCCAAAAATTGGGCTATGCGAACATGAGACAACCCACAAACATTAACCATCACCGTAACCACCACCTTGCAACCAGCACCATTCTACCGATGGGCCCCACGGACATGTGGCAAGTGGTTTCATGATCACATAGCCAAAAACTGAGCTATACGACCATGCGATAGCCAATCATAGGCTACCACATCACCACCTCTGGGACCACAAAATAGCAACCACCAATTGCGAAGAGCCAGGACCCATGTGGATAGATGGCAAGTGGTCACATGATCGTATGCTAGAAAAGTCTGACACACGGCCATGCAACAGCCAATAAGGACATGCCATCTGTCACCCCTCAGACACCGGACCCACTTCACCAAAGCAACACCTAGAACAAATAAAATCAATGGCAGGTGCACGGTCGCATGGGGAAAGAATATTCCATGTGATCACACGCTGATCGTTGATCTCCTTCCTCTACCACTTTGAAGAAATTGGCCCCACATCATCGCACTTGTGCAGTTAAGATAGATGAACAAGGAGAACCGACAAAAAAGAAGACATGCAAGGTCAAAAACATAGGGTTTTTGGTGAAAGATTGAAAACACACAAAATTTTCAACATGACACAAAGGTAAACAAGGAAGCTGAAAACATTGAGGGTTTTTATGTAGGCCCAAAAAGGTTGAAAACATCATGGATTTTCTAAAACACTATGGGTTTTTGACATTGTGGCAGATTTTGACAATTTCTTGCAGACCTTGAAATTCAAATAACTTTCAGGATTTTATGATTTAGCACATGCAAATTGGACCAGAGCTTAGTGACAACACAAGGGACATAGTACAAGACACAAACCATGAAACATTTGTAGGGAGGAGGCCATTTTCATAGGATTTTTGCACTGATAAAAAAATGGCCTAACATGTAGAACATAGAAAGGAGAAGGGTGCAGCTCAGGAAATGCATATAAAGAGGAGATTGGATCTTCATGTTGAAGAATCACAACATAAGAGATTAAGGTCTAAGGATGCACCATCTTCTACTAGCTAGACTCCTAGTGTGCAAGAAATTGGAGTATTCACTCGGCAGGTGGGAGAAGCAAGTGAAAAAGGAACACAACAAAGAGAGAAATGCATGACTAGGCTGATACAAGATAGATTGAGCATTAATGCCAATGAGAGGTTCATGCTAGGAACAAGTAGAGAAGAAGATGTGAAAACAAAGGAGAGTCTTGGTGTCTTCTTTAGGAAGATAATTAAGGAAGAAATTCCTGAGGTAGAAGCAGAGGCCCTAGTGGAAGAAGAGGAGATCCCTGCGACAGAGGCACTTGCTCCTGAAGTAATGGCAGAAAGTCCTAGAGCTGAGGAGATTGATACCAGGGTAGTGAAAGGACAAGGAGAGCTAGTAGTACAGAGGGAACCAAATCCAAATGTTCAAGAGTGGCTCAAGAAAAGGATTCAGAGAAGCCAAGAAAAGGAGATAGACCTTGCGGTTGAGTTACAAGAGATTATCCATCGAATTGACTGATCAAGAGAAAAGGGAAAAGCCAAGAAATTCACTAAGGTCATCAGAGGAGAATCTAGATCTAGAATTTTGTAGATAGCAACTGCAACAGTCGATATGACCAAAGATCAAATTTCTCCTCAGGAGTATCACATAATAGAGGTAGATCTTGCTCAGGCCTCTCGAGCACAGGTCATGGAGGAATTTGATGATTTGACACAAGTTGTTAAGGATAAAATGAGAAGGCTGGAAGAAAAATATCAGAGGATGAAGGAAGAGAATAGGGCTTTATGTACATACCTTGATAGGTTGCCTCTCCTAGTTTGAGAAGAGGAACCATCTTTCATTCCACCAACAGCTATTCCAACTAAGTTAGTTGAGGCCATCGATGAGATTAGAAGGATTGCACATGGTGAAAAAACTTGGATTAAAGGGATCGAGGATGAGGCCTACATCCACATCGAGGAGATAGTATGAATTCATGATAAGGCATTGGCCATTCTTTCTCAAATTCATTGCATAGAGGAGACTTGGGAAGATGAGCATATCTATGAGGATGAGGCAATCTCTGACTTGCAGGAGCTGATGGAAACCATAAGGTAGGTCTTGGTTGACGGCAAGGTCATTGGAGAAGGAGCATATGATTTCTCTCAGTGGTATTGTGCAGTTCTTCTGGCAAAGGATATGTTTGAACATTTTGGTAGGGAGTCAGCTCAATTGAAGGGGATAGTTTAGAATATCCAACAGGAGCTCTCCAATACCATTACATCATTGTGGTTGCAAAGGTTGGCCAAGGAGGAAATAACAATAGACAACATGAAGGTGAAATTGGAGGAGTTCTTTAGGCTTAACTCATTCATAAGGGATGATTTTGAGAACCTCTCTTCCTTCTCAAACAATGTGCATGCAGCCCAAGATCTATTGCCAGAATGGGAGGATAGCCTGAAGAGGTTAGAGTGAGTAGTGTTGGTGTTAGAATTTAGATAGGAATCAGCACCGAGTGTTAGCATTGATGAGTTGGAGGCCATATTGGGTAGATTCTAGGAATTCAAATGCAGAGGTCAATGGTAGATGCATTTAATGCATAATGGACATTCATGTAGTGGTCATTTATGACACCTTGCTCTCTTCTTGAACATGCATGCATCATGGGCATTTATTACCCACTATGGTAGTGGTTTCTTCCTTGCATTAATTTAGATTCCCTCTTCTATGCCCTAACCCTAATTAGGGCTAAGGTGGCAAAATCTAGGCCATCAGTTATTGTATTGATACGGGCCTTTCATTGTTTTTGAAGACCTATATAAAGGCCTCTTCTTCTCATTTGTAAGGAGAAAATTTTGAGATTGTTTCTTATGAGCTATTGAGACAATAGAATTTTCATTGAAGTGTGGTGAACATTTGATGTGTCTTAATGCTTGCTTGGTTTCATTATTCTCTCACTTAGATTAAGTTTAGTAGATGAAGTGTTGTGATTGTTTTTTGGAGAATATAATAATGTTTTGATGAGTTCCTATGGTTCACACTTTTGATGTTTTAGTGATTCTAAATCATCATGTAAATTTATCCTGAACCCCTTATCCATGTGCTTAAATTCAATCATTTGTACAAGATTGCACTAGTCCACGTGTAGTTGTAGCTTGACTTGGTCAAGCATGACTTGGAAATTAAGGAACTTGTCCATCAATGTACTTTCCTTGGCTATCATTACCCTTAGGATTAGATTAGGATCTCTGAACCCTAAAACCTTTTCATTTTTGCATATCTGGTGAAAACCACAAAAAATAGTACTTAATTGAAAATCTTTTGATAGCACCCATATCCATCATGAATTAAAGGATTGAAAATGTAAGGCCCCTTGTGATCATCATCAAATCACATCAACACCAAGCATATCCATGAGTCAAGGAAGCTTGGAGTTATCATATGATCTTTTTGCAATCTTAGCATACGCAATACTTTGTTCAAGAGAGGATAGGATATTTGGTAATTTGTTCTACTATTTGGTGAGTCATAAAACACACATCAATAGAAACTGGTGCTAGAAGGAGGGCTGACTACAAGACATAATTTTTCATGTCATGAATTGATATGGTGCTCCCACATAGAGACATCATACCAGTCTTACAGCCAAATCTTGGATTTGGATGACCAAGAAGACATCATCGCAGGATTGAACTCACTCACTTGGAAAGTTAATAGAAGTGCAGTTGAATATATATGAGTGAGCTTTGTGTTAGAAGAAGAAGAAGAGAAGGCTCAAAGAATTGAAGCAGTTGTTCCAAGAGCATTGGTCATTCAAAGGAATCAATAGCCTCTAGTACCTGTAAGAAGGAATTAAAGTAGATTTCACATATTGGAGCGCATTAATTCATTCTTGCCTGAGGTCCACTAAAGAATCTTGAGATCCACTCCAGGAGCAAATGAACTAGAAGAACTAAATTTTGATCCAAATCCTAGGTGAGGAAAGAAAGAAGCATCTACAAGTTAGAACTCACCATGTGTAGATGATCTTATGAGACAATTTCAAACTCCACCTCAACAATGTTAGACACAAGGGACCACTCAAGGATTTCAACAAGGAGGTACACCAATTCAATAGTTGATAGTACAAATACCTATACAAGCCATTATACCTAAAATTTCCCAACAAAAAGTTCCAACAATGGCATAACAATGGCAACTGTAGATTGCATCACCTCTTGCAACATTTACTACTTACAATCATATGCCAAAGAATCCTAAGCATTTCTGCTACAAGTTCTTTGTGAATGATGTCAATTGCATTGTTGATGAACATGTGAAGATTTTTGAAGATGCTCTACAAAATAGCAATATTCAAGATGAAGATGCGGCATGCCGATTGTTCCCATATTCACTGGGGGAGGAAGCATTTTATTGGTATATTAATTTACCCATAAATTCAATCCAAACATGGCAAGAGTTGAAGGAGGCATTCTTGGGAAAGTTCAGATTGCCTATCACCCCTGCTGAATTATATAGGCAATTAATTGAGATAAGAAGACAAGAACATGAGCCTATTGGTGCCTTTAACAATAGATTTCAAAGGGCTTATTCATGGTTGTGTGATCCTTTCCGTATAAATGATGACATCACAAGGCCTATTTACTATGTATCCTTAGATTGTTTCACTTCCATGTTCGTCCAAAAGACCCATCCGGCCCCTGCCAATTTAATCCAAGCATATGTTGAGGTTGAGAAGATCAGTTTATAGTCACCAAAAACCATTGTTGGAGCACTTGGTTATTTTGGGAATGCTAATACATTGAATCAAGGGATGTTGAACTATGCTCCTACTTTCAATCTTGTTCCTGCTCCTTCTAATCAACTAGTGTCACATCTGGGAGCTCTGATTTCTCACATAGCACCTACACAACTGGTCTATCTTCAGAATACAAACACTTCCAAAAGGACTTAGGAAGAATGAGATGAAATGAAAGACTTAATAGAACAATTCAAGAAGTTGTCTACTAAGGTTACTTACTTAAAAAATTAGAATAATCAATTGCAAAACTCACAAAGGAATTATCAGTCGCATCAAGGAAATAACCAAGGGTATCAAGGAAATCCTCCAGCTCACCATGAGAATAATCAAGATAACAATCAAGGATACCATAACAACAATCAAGGTTCTCAATAAAATAGTTCTAGGTATTGAAATAACAATCAAGGATACCATAAAAGATCATGGGATACAAATCCAAACAATGGCAAAGTTCCTTCACCATTGGACAATCCACCAGCTTTTGAAAGCTGACCTATTGAAAAAGTTTTCATAGCAGAAGTAGCATTATCTAGATGGTGTAGACTACATGAAACTAATAAGCATTCTGAGTTACAATGCCAATAGTTTCAAAGAGTAGTTGATATAGTCAAAGGAGAAGTAAGAAACACTATGTTATCACTTTTTAAATATTTCTTGACTCCGCGTTTGTAGCTTTGAAATATTCAGGTTTTTGGCTTGGGTTTCCTCCCTCTCTTCCAAACCCTAGGTTGGTTTGTTCCCTTTCTATTTTCCCGTGTTACCTTTTTGATTCACTAAGAGTGCTAATCCGCATGTGCCTTTAACATTTTTAAGTCATGCGTTTGTAGTTAGAAGGTTGTTGGCCCCCGTTCCCCTCTTCTCCTTTTTATTTCTCTAAGCCTAAGTTTTTGGTATATTTTCCTAAGGTTTTCACTTTCCAAAACGAGTGGCTGTCATTACACCACAAGACCCCGATTGTCAGTTTTCTCTGACATGCGATATAGCGACAAGTTGCCACCTGTCTCAAAGGTGGGCCCGACTGGAGGAAGAGTTTGCAGACTTTAAAGGGCGAAAAAGATCTATGGTGGTCATTATACCATTGATCCAAGATGATTACATGTTAAGCTTGCGGTATAGTGACAGCCATCAGATTTGCTTTATTTGAAAAGGTTTGGTGGGTCCTAACAGTGCCAGGTCATTACAATCTTTTGGTTCTTATTGGTTCTCAAAAAAGATAGGTGGCGGCTGACACATATTTAAAGATGGTAAAGGATAGTCAGAAGGGACCCGTCCGTATGAAAACGTGGCACAATGTGATTTGACTGATAGAAGGTGATGTGTTTATTTGTGGGGTCATGTTTTCCAAAGGGTTAATCTTTAGTTTGATCAGACGTTTCTCATTATACCGTTGATCAAAGATGTGAGGATTTTGAGTTCACGGTATAGCGATGACCATCCGATCTTCTTAAAGACTTAAGTTCTCATTGGGCCCCTTATTGCACCAGTTCACTTTGACATGTTTACTTCTTATTGGTTGGATAACAGCTATGATCTGACTATTTTCAAAGTGCTCCGAGTTAGAAAGGAAAAGGGACTGGGTCCACTTGTCAGTCTTTTACTGCATGGCATGTTTTGATTTGATATGTGCCCACTGATGTGTCACAGTGGGACCTTAGTTTCTCAGATGATTAAAATGATGCAAGATCTCATGGTTGTCATTAAACTGTTGGGATGAGATGCTCGAGTTTTAAGTTTGTGGTTTAGTGACAACCGTTGATTTGGATAAAGAGATGGAAGCTATTTGGCGGGTCCTCTGTGTTAAATATATTGATGAGGCAATCATTTTTTATTGGCCACAGGTGATGTTGACGTGTAAAGATTGCTGCTCAGACCAGGATGAGCTTAAGGAATTTAATTCTGCACATGCTAATTTTGAAATATTCTCGTTGGTCGAGAACTAGCTTGCTAAAGGTACTATAGGATTTTGCTGATAAGATTGTCTACTGCCCGATGCACCGAAAATGAAATATATCAATGGCTTGAATTTGAATTTTTCTCTTGAATGACATTTTCACGTCCAGTTAGTGATAGCGTTGCCAACCTCAATAATGGTGGAATAAATTTGTTACGTGCAGGAGAATTGTGAGCCGTTAGCAAATGTTATATACCAGAATTTGATTATTGTTTTTCTTCACTGCTCTCGTGTGTTCTCTGAGGATATATTTTTCATCCAGTGCTTTCAAGCAGAAGATTTTTTAGGTGCCTGGTAGGTTTTCTCCTATGTTTAAGTCATTTGAAATTTGTAAAGCTTTGTGGGGTCTTCTTTCCTATTGTCAGTTGATATTGTTTAAAGTTTTCTTGGGAATTCATATCTTAGTAAGAAGCCCTATTTTCAAAATGCCGCCCAAGAGGAGTTTGTCTGGTCAAACAGAATATAGTAAGAGAGGAATTTTCAAGGATTTGATGCAGTTGCTCCCATTTTCTGATAATGGGGCACAAAGAGTAAAAGAGCTCACTCCGAGACATCCTAGAGATTCAGTTGTAGAAGGTCTCTATGACAGAGGGAATTGGATGAGAGATGCTAAAGTGGGCGATAAGCACAATGGTCTTATTCTTTTTAAATCGGCATATTCACAAAGGAACGCTTGTGTGCCCCTCAGTAATGTATGGCAGTTTGACATTGGGTGGTTGGTATGCCCTGGGGTTTTCATGGATGATGAATTGTTAATATAGATTGCTAAATGCTATGATCTTGTGACAAGATGTGTCAGGGATATAAGTGGAAGAGACCTGATAAGCATTACCGAGGATGAGATTAGACAGGTTTTCTCATTAAATGAACCATCTGTGGGGTTGGAGAAAATAGATTTCATGGATTTCACTAATATTTATGAGGCACAGAAGGATTATCTAAGGGAAGGACCTCTAAGGCAATATTTTGATCAAATAGGATCAATGTGTGCTGTCAGTTCAAGTACACCGAAGCCCATCAAGTTAGATTTATTCAGTAAAAAGGTAGAAGAAGTTTATAAGTCTTTGTCTTTGATCCTATGGCATGATGAGAAGACTCATATGCCAGTACCTTTTATGTTCATGATGGTGCAGTCACTCCACCCCCAGGTAGCCCTCATTTTTGGCTTTGCTTCTCATTTGGCTGAAATAATTCATGAAGGATTAATAGGTATTAAGAATATGAAGGTCTCTAGACCATTCGGATGGTACTCAATGCTTATGCACATGTTTTTGTAAAAGAGTGAGAAGTCTTTTAGTACAACGATGAATATTGAGAAGGAAAGATATGTAGAGACTCTCCCAGTGCAATTGTGGACCACAGCCTTGTCCTGGGATAGAACTGATGCTAGTTATATTGCCTTTGATAGGGATTTTGCATCGAGGCTTAGGTCTCTTTTATTTATTGATAATCTAGGAATCCCAGGAGAGTTATTAAGATTGATTAGGCCGATGGATTATTGCAAGAACATTACCATTGTCCATAATTTTGGAGACATCATTTTATATCCAGTCTCCACAGTATTTAGAGTATATGGCAGTAAGGTGGTGCCTTGTATTTTTCCATATCAGGTCCCTTTGAAGCTAGGATATGCTGAGATCTTAAGATAGATTGGAAATTTACAAGAGACCACACTCACTGGCAAAGGTAGAGGAACTTTCTTTCCTGATGTAACTCTGGCACATCAGTATGTAATTACAAAAGGAGGATGGGTGCACTTGCATAAGGTTTTGCAACCCTACAGAATGTCAAAGGTAGTGGTGAGGTGTGTAGATAAAGAGAATTTCCTTTCAGGCATGTTCAAAGATAAGGTGAGGTGTGCTCTTATAAAGCATCAATTTAATTTTCTAGAAGACATAATAAGAAATGAGTTTGACCTTCAAGCTCAGAAGATTAAGAAAGAAAAATGGGTGATTTATAGCAAGTCTATAGGTTTTATTCAGAACTTTGATAAAACTTATAACCCATTGATTAGTTTTGAACCATGGGCTAGAAAAGTTAATGTCCTTATGGAGAATTTTGAGGGACTCATGAGTGCTGTAAATGAGAAAAGGGTATCTATGACTTAGACAGATCCATAAAAGGCTAGGCAGATCTTAAACCAGCCTAAATATATGAAGTTAATCCCTAAGGGGGTGTACACAGTATAGAAGAAGAGTGGCTATACTATCCTTCTGACCTCACAACAAGGAAGTGAAGATGTTCCTTCCACTTCAAGAGGGAAAAGACCACTTGGTGATCCAACAGTGCAGGCACCTTCCCCAAAAAGGAAAAGACAAGAAGAAGAAAGATCGGCAGAGGAAATTTACTCTCCTTCTCAATCCCCTATTCAGTTGGATAAGCATGGAGCAGTAGAACAGCTGGTGCAGTTAAGGGATGAAGGAAATCTTTTTGTTTTTAATGAAGATTTGCAGGAGGGAATGCTGGAGGCACCTAAAGAGGTGGCCATGGATCTCACAGTAGAAGAATTTGAGGGTAAACAAATAGACCCTATTCTAAAATAGGCAAGTGACTCTTTCCTTGCCGATGATGATTTTGTTAAAACCAGGGCCTTCTCACAGTTCTTGTGGAGAATGAAAATCGATCAGTTTAAGGAGATTTGTGAGAAGAAGAAGGAAGAATCCCTTGATAAAGATGTGAAAGAGATAGAAGAGGAGACCAAGGCACAAATGGTTAGACAATTTGAGAAGATCACTCTAGAAGAAGGGAGAGCCATGATTCATACAGTAGGGATTATGATCCTACCAGAATGGGACATTGTTGATGCCATTATTTTTTACCAAGTAAGGAAGATCAAGGTAAAGACCCTAGCTACACTAGAACAGGCTAAGCAGGCAGCTAGGGGAATTACTTTCTCTGAAGATCATGCTGCTCTGGTCATGTGGTCTTTAGATAAAGATAAAAATTAAGGGAAGAAGAGTGATTTCTCCATAGGATATACAGGGAGCCTAATGGTTCAGAGAGTGGCAGAAACATCTGGTGTGGAGGCATCTAATTTAATTCTTGAAACTACCAAGTTCAATGTTAGTGTGGTGGAGAGGGATGCCAGAGAAAAGGAAGAGCTTAGGCTCAAATTTGAAATGGTCCTTAAATCTTATAATGAGCTCAAAGTTGAGCTAATTCAAAAGGAAAAACTGATTGTCCAGTTATCAGGGCCACAGGATCAAAGATCTCCTCAATTAGCAATTTCTGATAATCCTGCGGTGGCTTCATCTTCATGCCCAATAATTGAATTTCCAACCTCACCACTCCCAGAAACAGATATGGATGCAAGGGTTGCTTGAGAGAAGCTGAAGCTGACAGAGGAAACAAATAAATTGAGGGAAATCAGGGAACAATTGGGAAAGGAAAGGAATGAGAATGCAAAGGCTACAGCTTTGGTAAATCAGAAATATGAAGAAAAAATAGTAGGGGTGATTATGGAATTTGCAGTAGATTTAAAGCCTTCTATTATACATGGCCATATGGATAAGTTAAGTTCTTTGCTTAAGGTTATTAATAAAGAGAAGGATGAAATGGCTCTAGTTTTGAAAAGATGGATTGAAAGGTCTCCCAATGTAAAACTATTTCATATGTTATCCAAGGGACAAGAAGACCCGGATCCTTTCATAAAACCATTGCATCAACATTTTTGTGGATAATTTTATCAGGAGAACAAGTATGTTGAAATCTGAATTAATGCTTTCAGGTTATGAACTGGTGCCTCCTATTTTCACAGACAAAGGAGAATTTAAGAAAGCTTATCAGTGGAGGGAGGAGTTAGATGGACTCCTCACAGAATGAATCACTAATGTTTTAAGTGATAAGTCTTCTTTCAGTGGCACAATTAAAATGTTGATAAATGTCAGATTGATGTTTGACACCATTCAACAGAAAATCACATAGATCATAAGTGAATGGGAATAGTTGTCTATCAGGAAGGATGAATTTGTTAAGTTTGAGTTCCCAAGTGAAGAGGTGTATAATAAATGGAAATATTAGTACATGCCAGCTGTGGAGAGTGAAGATACACTGCCAGCTTCATAAAGTAGATCAGAACAGTTAATTTTGAGTCATAAGGGTGGTTGAGATATGAGGAAATATTTGTTACAGAATGGATAGCAAATATTACAGATCAGATTTGTTAATAGCTAGCCAAGGACTGCATTAAAAGACGTGGAGAAGGTCAGCTCAACTGCAATTTCCTTACCATTGTGACTGAGTGTATTTATTGTAAATTTTGTAGTTGTAAAGTTTTAGGGTTGATATTTTGTAAACCCTAGAATGACCGGAAGCTTATTGCATCTCCTTGTATATAAAAGGATTTCCCATGGTCATTCTAGGCATTGAGTGAGTTAGGTGTAAGAAGAAAAATGAAATTCTGAAGTGCTACTCCTCAGTCGAGGATTGTAAATTTGTATGATTTTGTCAAGATAATAGAGAAGAGATACAAGTTGGCACCATTGTCCAGTAAGTTTGTTGTTCAGAATATGAGGTATGTAAATGATCATGGCTATACTTAATACAAATATCAAATCTTTACCTCTCCATTGTGTTTGTAAGCCTATTTTAGGGTTTATGTGTATGTATTTCACTTTGAGTTCTGACCTAGGGTTGGATTAAATATTACTCAAAGTAAAATATATGTTCATTGAATTCGCATAAGGATTATCTGTGACTAGGGAAGAGTTGGGGTATTTGTATTTATGTTTCAAAAACCAGTTGTTCTCAAAGTTGTTTTGGGATCCTTTCTATTTTCTGACTCTGTTGCCCAATGGATAAGACACTGGCTTGTATTCTCCTATCTTTGTTCTGAGAAGGTGATTCAAATTTCAATGTCCCAAAATCTTAAAATCATTACCAGTAATTTCAGTTTTATTTACATTTATGTGTTGTCCTACCTAGTGATGGAGGATCAATGAACAATAGGTTGTTGTTTAGCATTCTCTCATTGTTTTTATCTGTTGAAAGATCCAATAAAGAAACATGGGGCAGAGTTAAGACTATCAGTTAAGAGTTAAATACTATTAGATCAGGTGTACCCACCTTGGTTTGACAGAGCCAGAAGTAGAAGAGGGAAATATCCATCCCTATAGTTGGTCCAGTTGCTTATAGATTGCCTACATTTGGAACTAACCAATCCTTAATATCCATCATAGGCATATTGGCAGCCCTAGTTGGCATAAGCATTTTCAAACACCAACAAGATGGCGACTCCGCTGGGGAGTAGAGCATAATAAAGAAGCAAAATTAGTTTTGAATCACTGTTTATGTTATAAACTTTGAAAATTTTATTACCCAGATTGATTCAGCTTTCCCAAGTCACCATTAGATCAGTGATTCTACTGGAGAATAGAGAAATATTGTCAACAGTAAATAGTGTAGGTTCCAAGTTGAGCTGGACTCCTAACCTGGCTATTTAAATCATTTGATGTCTCCGGTGTTATAAATCAGTTATAAACAATGCAGGTACGAGTAGAGCTTTGACTTCTGGCCGGCTCGTTTATCATATCCAGTGGTTTCCATTGAAACTGCAAAGAGTCAATTTTAAAAGTTTTGATATCATCTCACACTCCGTGAGTGGCGACTCTGAACATTTTTATGATTAGTGCTTTATAAAATATAGTAGTATGAGTTTAAAAAATACAAGGTCATATAATAGGGAACACCCTGAGGAAAGTCTGCAGGGTGGGCTTCCTATTACATCTAGAATAAACCAAAGTAAGAAGGACAAAGATACCAACGATATGTCCATGACTTGGAGATAGAGGGGAAATCCTAAATGGCATAATATTCCTCCTCCTAGTCAAGAAGGAAATACCTCAGAATATGAGGAGGTGGTTGATTTAGGACTTAATCAATATGAAGATTATTACTCACCCACAGAGAAAGGGGGTGAAGGAATATCCCAGAATAGGAGAAAGAATTCACAAAGGCAAGGAAGGTCGAGAAGTAAGAGTAGAGGGGGTCAGGATTTTCTTCCTCCTTTCACCCTTGGTTCCTCAATACCACACGTCCTTCAGGACTCTCAGGGTCAACAAGAAAATCCTCAAGCACAACAGAATGAATCTGAAATGACTTTGCCTGACTCTGAAGATATATTTGAGGAAGTTCATCAACTGGAAAGAAGGATTCAGGAACAGGACGCTATCAGAGAAAAAAGGGATAGGGATAAGGAAGAAAGAATCAGACAAGCTATGATAAGGGCTGAACAGTTAAAAAGACAACTATTAAACTTAGAGGCTATAAACTATATTCCCATCCCTGAATAGACAAATGAGTTGCCTGTTGCTCACAAGAATTTTGAAACATGGGTTCCAAAGGATAAGGCGAAACAAAAAGACATAGGTATTTCAATCATTGAACCTGTCAACCCTAAGCAAAATCTTGACCAGTCTTTAAGACTGGAGGCAGATTTGGAAAAAGCCAAGAAAGAGCAAGAGTTGCTAGCTAAACACCTGGAAAAGGCAGAATTAGAAGCAGCAACATTAGAAATGAAAAAGAAAATTGATTTTCTTAAGAGGTCTGCAGGACCTACAGATTTTGGTTTTTTGAATATGACACAAGGAGATGGTGTTGCACACCCAACTAATCAGACAGATGGCATTTCCCTACCAAGAGGATTTAATGGTTTTGCTACTACAAATACAAATGCATCCACATCCCAGGGGGCTGGTTTTCCAAATTTAGGTGTTATACATGAAAGGTGCAAGCAGTTGGTTTTCAATGGCATTCCTGGTTATCCCAACCCCATCCCTGAAGAAATTAGAAAAAATCTCCCTAAATTTACAGGAAGCAATGTTGTAACTTGTGAAGAACATTTAAAAAAATTCATTGATGTAATTGATGATTACAATATTGTACCAAATGATGTTATTATGAAATTATTTGTGCAATCTTTAACAAAAGATTCAAGAGACTGGTTTAGAGCTTTCCCTCATGGTAGCATAGGTTCATGGAATCAGCTTAGGCATTTTTTTAAGGAGCAGTATGGTGATAAGACACATGAGGGCTTTATGCTGAATGAATTCAATAACATAAAAAAGGATTTCAATGAAGATGTTGTTGAATTTAATGTCAGGTTTCAAAAGGCCATGCACAAACTATTGCAAGTCATTAGATTGGATGACAGGGTATGCCTTGTTACATATTTAAATGCCCTTGACTCAAAAATGGGTTACTTATTGAGAGACAAAAACCCAAGGAGCCTTGTTGAAGCCTACAAGTTAGTTGTGAATATAGAAAGTAATCGGAGAATCTCAGGGAAGTTGGGAAGGAGAGAAGATAACAGATCACCTTTGTTAAATAGAAAGGATCAAGGAAAGCCCCAAAGTGTTAAACCAAAGGATGAGGAAAGCTTGAAATAAATTCTTAAGGCAATCAAGGATCTAAAACCTGGTGAAAATAGAAATAATAAAGCTGCAGGAGGAGACAAGCCTCCCTTCAACAATTTTAATAAATTGCCAAGGATGCAAAACTCTCCTTACAATACTCAATGGAATGATGGGAAACCTTTTAGCCCTGACAAGGGGGATAGACCAAATAATAGAACCCCTGACCCATTACAAAGAAATTCAATGAATGTAGTGGAAGATATCCCATGGTGCATTGTCTGTCAATCACCCCATGACCCTGATTATTGTGCCATATCCCAAAACATGTCTCCTCAGGAAGAACAAGAGTGCATGGAGGAATAGCCTTATGATGATCAAGGGTGTGGGATGATTTCTTCTCATATTTTGAGTGAAATAGATTCTGCTGAGGAAGATGAAAATCAGGATGCCTCATTTTCCCAAGCCAAAAATGAATTGTACTATCAGCAAGTCTTTTCAAATAATGAAGATAGTGAGCCAGACAACATTCAATGCAATGTTCAAAAAAATGACTCAGCCACTACCTTGAGAAGGCCTTCTGATGAGGAGATCGCTTTGATAACAGAAAATTTGGTTACTCAGGCAAAGGCAAATTATAATTTGAGGAATAGAGTTGTGGGTGATTCAGATCCCAAGCCTGCTGGCATTTTTATAAAGAAAACATCACAAGAAAAGATCAAGGATTCTCCTCATACTGATAAGGTTAAGGTAAAGAGGAATGTTAAACCCAATGTTGTGTATAAAGTAAAACCAAGACTAGCAGCTGAGGTATCACTTGCTATACAAAATAAGGACAAAGCTCAAGTTGATATACCTACAGAGGTACCCATCCAGGAAGTTGATAAAATGGTTGAGGATCTAAAATCAGAGGTAGTTGATTCAAAATATATTCCAGTTGATATGAATAAATTACTGTCTCAAATCACTGTCAAAGTTCCATTATTGGAAATGATGAGAATACATGAACATAAGAAGAATGCTTTAAAATGGGTACAAAGCACAGTACATACTGATCCTCAAAAATTAGGAGGAACTGAAAAGCAAATAGTAGTGGTAAATGATAAAGATGAAAACTATAGTGAGGAGATTGTTTCTGAAATTCCTCAGATTTACTTGGATACAAATGTTGTCAGTACCATAGCAGGAACAGTTGACCCTTTCTTCTTGACTTTACAAATAAATTGAAAATTGCTAAAAAATTGCACGATTGATTCTGGAGCATCGAATACCATTATGCCAAATGAGATCATGAAGTCTTTAGGATTGAAAGTAGATTCACCCCATGGTAGATGCCAAGCAATGGATTCAAGAGAAGTACCAGTTGTTGGTACCATTAAAGCCTTGCCTTATAGGTTGGATGCTTATCCTAATAAATTATTGACTATGAGTGTTTTAGTAGTGGATATTCCTCCCCAGTATGGGATGCTGCTATCAAGGAAATGGAGTGCATCTATGGGAGGAAGCATACAGTGTGACCTATCATTTGCCACTTTCAATTTTGAGGGGGAGAGTATCAGGTTTACTAGAGAATCTAGAACTCCACACATGATAGAAGAAGAGGAGCCGGACAACATGAATTGTTTCCTTGATACTGACATCAATGCCTTCAAGGTCCAAGACAAGGAGGAAGATGAGGCTGTTGACCCTACCTATAGATCAGAAAATCAAGAAGGATGGATTGACCTAGATGATCTTTGGACTATGTATTTTGATGGTGCAAGTAGCAGGGAAGGATCTGGAGCTGGAATATTGCTCATATCTCCTAATGGTAAAACTCTCAAGTACTCATTTTCCTTGTTGTTTACTTGCACAAATAATGTTGCCGAGTATGAAGCTCTATTAATTGGTCTGAGACTGGCATCAAGACATGGCATAAGATGTTTAAAACTAGTTGGTGACTCTAAATTGGTTGTATCCCAAATAAGGTCAAAGTATGCTTCCAAGAATCAAAAGTTGAAACAATATAGGAATGCTATGTGGGATGAGATTGAAAGCTTTAGTGCTTTTAATATCTGTTGGATGGAGAGAAGTTCTAATAGAATGGCTGACCTATTGGAAAATATAGCCCTTAGACTAGAGGATGCTACTTTTTCAGATGTCTCAAATGTGGAGGTACAGACCAGGCCTTCCATCCCTGACAATCTCGATAATTGGCAAGTTTTTTCTGATGATCAGGACATATTAAGATTTCTCCATTGTGGGTCTCACTTTGGTAACAAAGAAATGGATTTTAGCTCTTATGTTAATACAGTAAATGGCAAGGATGTTGTTTTTGGGGAAGAAGTGTTGCAATTGAAATCAAACAAAGTTCCTAAAGGATTGGTTGCTCTTGAAAGAGCATTTGACAACAAGGATAAAATTTTCCATGCTAATTTTGCTAAAACTGATGAGCTGGAGGAAATAAATTTTGGCACAAAGATAGCCCCTAGGAAGGTCTATATAGGCAGGTCTTTATCCCCAAGAATTAGAAAAAATTTGATTGATCTCCTCAGGAGATTTAGGCATGTTTTTTCCTGGTCTTATGATGATCTTAAGGCTTATAAGGAGGACCTTTTTTAGCATGAGATTCCCCTCAAGGAAGGCACAAAGCCTTTTAGACAGAAGTTGAGACCTATTAACCCTACTTTGGCACCTAAAATGTAGAGTGAACTCAAGAAGATGATAGATGCTGGAATAGTTGAACCTATTAGGCATTCCACTTGGGTTTCAAATCTGGTACCAGTTAGAAAGAAAAATGGTGATATCACGCTATGCGTGGATTTTAGGAATCTCAATATAAATTCTCTGAAAGATAATTATGGATTACCAAACATGGAGAATATGTTGCAAAAGGTCACTGGGTCAGAGTTGATGTCAATGATGGATGGCTTTCTGGTTACAATCAAGTCATGGTCAAAGACATAGAACAATTCAAGACTGCATTTACAACTCCTTGGGGAACGTATGTCTATGTAAGAATGCCTTTTGGATTGACAAATTCTGGTGCCACTTTTCAAAGAGCCATGGATGTAGCCTTTGCAAATTTTATTGATAGATTCATGGTGGTTTATCAGGATGATTTGACAGCCTTCTCAGCAAAGGAAGAACAACATTGTCAACATCTTGAAAAGATTTTTACCAGAGCATTAGAGTATGGGGTATCTCTGAATCCAAAGAAGTGTGCTTTTGGTGTAACAGAAGGAAAGTTACTTGGGCAAATTGTTTCAAGAGATGGTGTAAGGATAGATCCAGAAAGAGTTGAAGCTATTGACAACTTAACTTTACCAAAAAATGTTAAAGGAATTCAGTCTTTTTTAGGACAGGTTAACTTCTTAAGAAGGTTTATAACAAATTTTGCAAAAATTAGTATTCCCATATCCAAAATGTTGAAGAAAGGAGCGAAGGTTGAATGGAACACTGAAGCAATTCAAGCTTTCAATGACATTAAAAAGGCCATAAAGCATGCCCCAGTCTTAAAGGTGCCAGATTATAGCAAGCCAATGCAAGTTTTTTCTTTTGCATCAGCCCACACTATTGCTACAGTGTTATTACAAAAAAATGCTGAGGGTTTTGAGCAACCCATTTCCTTTTTCAGCAAAACCTTGTAGGCAACAGAATTGAATTATGATATTATTGAAAAACAAGCTTATGCTTTAGTCAAGGCTATCAAGACATTTAGGTGTTATTTGGTAGGGGCTACTATGGTTTCTTATGTACCAAGTGCTACTGTCAAGGATATCCTGGTCCAACAGGAGGTCTTAGGAAGAAGATGTAGGTGGATAAATAGGATTCAAGAGTTCAACATTGATATCCACATAACAAAGTTGGTAAGAGGATTAGGCCTGGCAAAGTTGATGGCCCAGAGTAATCTAAATGAAAACCAAATAAATATGTTGGAAGAGGATCAGAGACCTTATATATGCAATATGGACTGTTGTGAATGGTACAAAGATGTTGTCCAATATTTGCAAAAGATGATCCTACCCCCTAAAATGGATAATAATAAGAAAAGAACTATCAGACTCCAATCAATGAAATATGCAATTATAAAAGGTGAGCTCTGGTGGAAGAGCAATGAAGGTGTTTTACTCAGATGTGCAGATCAGGAAAAGGCTGAACTTCTGATAAAATATATGCACAGTGGAGTCTGTGGGGGGAATTATATGGCTAAAACTATAGCTCACAAGATCATTAGAGCAGGTTTTTGGTGGCCTACACTTTTTAAAGATGCCCATCAGTTTGTTAAGAAATGTGATCCCTGCCAAAGGTTTTCAGGAAAGTTGAAATTCAATGGGAATGTTCCACTCAGGCCTATTTCTGTTCAAGCCCCTTTTCAGAAGTGGGGTATGGATTTCATTGGGGAGATCCCTAATAGGTATAGTGGTGGGCATTCTTATATCTTGGTGGAAACTGATTATTTTACTAAATGGGTTGAAGCAATCCCTACAAGAAGGGCAACTAGCAAAGTAGTGATAGACTTTATGATGCAAAATATTTTGACAAGATTTGGTTGCCCATAAACTCTGGTGCTTGATAATGCATTGTGTTTTAGATCAAAGGAGTTTGTTGATTTTTGTGGACATAATGGTATTAGAATTTCGTACTCATCTGCTTACCACCCACAAGGTAATGGCCAGGCAGAATCCAGTAATAAAAGCTTGATCAAGATTCTGAAGAGAGTTCTGGATAAAAACAAGAAAGCCTGGGATTCAAAATTATTACAAGTTTTATGGGCTGATAGGGTTAGGGTGAAAAAAGCAATAGGATGTGCCCCTTTTGATTTAGTATATGGGATTAATGCTAGACTACCTCAAAACAATTTGCTATAGATGTACTAGTTCATTCAAGCTTATGATGATGATGTAGAAGAAGACATGGCAGTCAGGATGAATGATTTGATTCAACTCAATGAATTAAGAGTTGGTGCACATGACAAAAATGAAAGGGTGCAGGCTCAATGCAAAGTCTTGTATGATAAAAGGACTACCCAAAAATCTTTCACAAAGGGAGATATGGTTTTAATGTGGAATGCAAGGCTTGAAGACAAAGGAAGGCATGGAAAGTTTGACCCTGTTTGGTTAGGGCCTTTTATTATTGAAGAAAAATGGGGAGCGAATTCTTATTTTCTGACAAATTTGGTGGGTGAACCCCTAGAATTGCCACTTCATGGGCAGTTCTTAAAGTTTTATTTTTCCTAAAGTTTGGTGATCCCTGTACAGGTCTGGTTGTAAATTTTTGTATATAGTTCCATGCTTTTGGCTAAAGTTTTGTTCTGGTCTACTAGACCAGGAGATTCTAGTTTCTCAATGTATCTGTAGGAGATACATGTCCCCAAGCAAGAGCCACTACTATCACATTTTAAATATTTCTTGACTCTGCATTTGTAGCTTTGAAATATTCAAGTTTTTGGCTTGGGTTTCCTCCCTCTCTTCCAAACCCTAGGTTGGTTTCTTCCCTTTCTATTTTCCTGTGTTACCTTTTTGATTCACTAAGAGTGCTAATCCGCATGTGCCTTTAACATTTTTAAGTCATGCGTTTGTAGTTAGAAGGTTGTTGGCCCCCGTTCCCCTCTTCTCCTTTTTATTTCTCTAAGCCTAAGTTTTTGGTATATTTTCCTAAGGTTTTCACTTTCCAAAAGGAGTGGCTGTCGTTACACCGCAAGACCCCGATTGTCAGTTTTCTCTGACATGCGATATAGTGATGAGTTGCCACCTGTCTCAAAGAGGGGCCTGACTGGAGGAAGAGTTTGCAGACTTTAAAGGGCGAAAAAGATCTACGGTGGTCATTATACCATTGATCCAAGATGCTTGCATATTAAGCTTACGGTATAGCGACAGCCGTCAAATTTTCTTTATTTGAAAAGGTTTGGTGGGTCCTAACAGTGCCAGGTCATTACAATCTTTTGGTTCTTATTGGTTCTTAGAAAAGCTAGGTGGCGGCTGACGCATATTTAAAGACGGTAAAGGATAGTCAGAAGGGACCCGTCTGTATGAAAATGTGGCACAATGTGATTTGACTGACAAAAGGTGATGTGTTTATTTGTGGGGTCATGTTTTCCAAAGGGTTAATCTTCAGTTTGATTAGACGTTTCTCGTTATATCGTTGATCAAAGATGTGAGGATATTAAGTTCGTGGTATAGCGACGACCGTCCGATCTTCTTAAAGACTTAAGTGCTCAGTGGGCCCCTTATTGTGCCAGTTCACTTTGACATGTTTACTTCTTATTGGTTGGATAACAGCTGTGATTTGACTATTTTCAAAGTGCTCCGAGTTAGAAAGGAAAAGGGACTGGGTCCACTTGTCAGTCTTTTACTGCATGGCATGTTTTGATTTGATATGTGCCCGCTGATGTGTCGCAGTGGGACCTTAGTTTCTCAGATGATTAAAAAGCTACAAGATCTCATGGTTGTCATTAAACCATTGGGATGAGATGCTCAGGTTTTAAGTTTGTGGTTTAGCGACAACCATTGATTTGGATAAAGAGATGGAAGCTATTTAGCGGGTCCTCTGTGTTAAATATATTGATGAGGTGGTCATTTTTGGTTGGCCACGGGTGATGTTGACATGTAAATATCATTGCTCAGACCAGGGTGAGCTTAAGGAATTTAATTCTGCACATGCTAATTTTGAAATGTTCTCATTGGTCAAGAACTAGCTTGCTAAAGGTACTACAGGATTTTTCTGATAAGATTGTCTACCGCCCGATGCGCCGAAAATGAAATATATCAATGGCTTGAATTTGAATTTTTCTCTTGAATGACATTTTCACGTCCAGTGAGTGATAGCGCCGCCAACCTTAGTAATGGTGGAATAAATTTGTTACGTGCAGAAGAATTCTAAGCCATTAGCAGATGTTATATACCAGAATTTGATTATTATTTTTCTTCACTTCTCTCTTGTGTTCTTTGGCGATATATTTTTCATCTAGTGCTTTCAAGAAGAAGATTTTTTAGGTGCCTGGTAGGTTTTCTCCTGTGTTTAAGTCATTTGAAATTTTTAAAGCTTTGTGGGGTCTTCTTTCCTATTGTCAGTTGATATTGTTTAAAGTTATCTTGGGAATTCATATCTTACTAAGAAGCCCTATTTTCAAAATGCCGCCCAAGAGGAGTTTGTCTGGTCAAACAGAATATAGTAAGAGAGGAATTTTTGAGGATTTGATGCAGTTGCTCCCATTTTCTAATAATGGGGCACAAAGAGTAAAAGAGCTCACTCTGAGACATCCTAGAGATTTAGTTGTAGAAGGTCTCTATGACAGAGGGAATTGGATGAGAGATGCTAAAGTGGGTGATAAGCACAACAGTCTTATTCTTTTTAAATCGGCATATTCACAAAGGAACACTTGTGTGCCCCTCAGTAATGTATGGCAGTTTGACATTGGGAGGTTGGTATGCCCTAGGGTTTTCATGGATGATGAGTTGTTAATACAGATTGCTAAATGCTATGATCCTGTGACAAGATGTGTCAGGGATATAAGTGGAAGAGACCTAATAAGCATTACCGAGGATGAGATTAGATAGGTTTTCTCATTAAATGAACCATCTGTGGGGTTGGAGAAAATAGATTTCATGGAGTTCATTGAGATTTATGAGGCACAAAAGGATTATCTAAGGGCAGGGCCTCTAAGGCAATATTTTGATCAGATAGGATCAATGTGTGTTGTCAGTTCAAGTACACTGGAGCCCATCAGGTTAGATTTATTCAGTAAAAAGGTAGAAGAAGTTTATAAGTCTTTGTCTTTGATCCCAGGGCATGATGAGAAGACTCATATGCGAGTACCTTTTATGTTCATGATGGTGCAGTCACTCCACCCCTAGCTAGCCCTCTTTTTTTACTTTGCTTCTCATTTGGCTGAAATAATTCATGAAGGATTAATAGGGATTAAAAATATGAAAGTCTCTAGACCATTCAGATGGTACTCGATGCTTATGCAAATGTTTTTGTATAAGGGTGAGAAGTTTTTTAGTACAATGATGAATATTGAGAAGGAAAGATATGGAGAGACTCTCCCAGTGCAATTATGGACCACAGCCTTGTCCTAGGACAAAACTGATGCTAGTTATATTGCCTTTGATAGGGATTTTGCATTGAGGCTTAGGACTCTTTTATTTATTGATAATCCAAGAATCCCAGGAGAGTTATTAAGATTGATTAGGCTGATGGATTACTGCAAGGACATTACCATTGTCCATAATTTTGGAGACATCATTTTATATCCAGTCTCCATAGTATTTAGAGTATATGGCAGTAAGGTGGCACCTTGTAATTTGCCATATCAGGTCCCTTTGAAGCTAGGATATGCTGAGATCTTAAGACAGATTCGAAATTTACAAGAGACCACACTCACTAGCAAAGGTAGAGGAACTTTCTTTCCTAATGTAACTCTGGCACATTAGTATGTAATTACAAAAGGAGGATGGGTGCACTTGCATAAGGTTTTGCAACCCTACAGAATGTCAAAGGCAGTGGTGAGGTGTGTAGATACAGAGGGTTTCCTTTCAAGCATGTTCAAAGATAAGGTGAGGTGTGCTCTTATTGAGCATCAATTTAATTTTCCAGAAGACATAATAAGAAATGAGTTCGACCTTTAAGCTCAGGAGATTAAGAAAGAAAAATGGGTGATTTATAGCAAGTCTATAGGTTTTATTTAGAACTTTGATAAAACTTATGACCCATTGATTAGTTTTGAACCATGGGCTAGAAAAGTTAATGTCCTTATGGAGAATTTTGAGGGACTCATGAGTGTTGTAAATGAGAAAAGGGTATCTTTGACTAAGACAGATCCAGAAAAGGCTAGGCAGATCTTAAACCAGCCTAAATATATGAAGTTAATCCCTAAGGGGGTGTACACAGTATAGAAGAAGAGTGGATATACTATCCTTTTGACCTCACAACAAGGAAGTGAAGATGTTCCTTCCACTTCAAGAGGGAAAAGACCACTTGGTGATCTAGTAGTGCAGGCACCTTCCCCAAAAAGGCAAAGACAAGAAGAAGAAAGATCGGCAGAGGAGATTTACTCTCCTTCTCAATCCCCTATTCAGTTGGATGAGCATGGAGCGACAGAACAGCTGGTGCAGTTTAGGGATGAAGGAAATCTTTTTGTTTTTAATTAAGATTTTCAAGAGGGAATGTCGGAGGCACCTAAAGAGGTGGCCATGGATCTCACAGTAGAAGAATTTGAGGGTAAACAAATAGACCCTATTCTAAAATAGGCAAGTGACTCTTTCCTTGCCGATGATGATTTTGTTAAAACCAGGGCCTTCTCACAGTTCTTGTGGAGAATGAAAATCAATCAGTTTAAAGAGATTTGTGAGAAGAAGAAGGAAGAATCCCCTGATAAAGATGTGAAAGAGATAGAAGAGGAGACCAAGGCACAAATGGCTAGACAATTTGAGAAGATCACTCCAGAAGAAGGGAGAGCCATGATTCATACAGTAGGGATTATGATCCTACCAGAATGGGACATTGTTGATGCCATTGTTTTTTACCAAGTAAGGAAGAGCAAGGTAAAGACCCTAGCTACACTAGAACAAGCTAAGCAGGCAGCTAGGGGAATTACTTTTTCTGAAGATCATGCTACTCTGGTCATGTGGTCTTTAGATAAATATAAAAATAAAGGGAAGAAGAGTGATTTCTCCATAGGATATACAGGGAGCCTAATGGTTCAGAGAGTGGGAGAAACATCTAGTGTGGAGGCATCTAATTTAATTCTTGAAACTGCCAAGTTCAATGATAGTGTGGCGGAGAAGGATGCCAGAGAAAAGGAAGAGCTTAGGCTCAAATTTGAAATGGTCCTTAAATCTTATAATGAGCTCAAAGTTGAGCTAATTTAAAAGGACAAACTAATTTTCCAGTTATCAGGGCCACAGGATCAAAGATCTCCTCAATTATCAATTTTTGATAAGCCTGCGATGGCTTCATCTTCAAGCCCAATAATTGAATTTCCACCCTCACCACTCCCAGAAACAGATATGGATGCAAGCGTTGCTTGGGAGAAGCTGAAGCTGACAGAGGAAACAAATAAATTGAGGGAAATCAGGGAAGAATTGGAAAAGGAAAGGAATGAGAATGCAAAGGCTATAGCTTTGGTAAATCAGAAATATGAAGAAAAAATAGTAGGGGTGATTATGGAATTTGCAGTAGATTTAAAGCCTTCTATTATACATGGCCATATGGATAAGTTAATTTCTTTGCTTAAGGTTATTAATAAAGAGAAGGATGAAATGGCTCCATTTTTGAAAAGATGGATTGAAAGGTCTCCCAATGTAAAACTATTTCGTATGTTATCCAAGGGATAGGAAGACCCAGATCCTTTAATAAAGCCATTGCATCAAATTGTGAAGAAGTTGGTGCATTTCAACATTTTTGTGGATAATTTTATCAGGAGAACAAGTATGTTGAAATCTGAATTAATGCTTTCAGGTTATGAATTGGTGCCTCCTATTTTCACAGACAAAGGAGAATTTAAGGAAGCTTATCAGTGGAGGGAGGAGTTAGATGGACTCGTCACAGAATGAATCACTAATGTTTTAAGTGATAAGTCTTCTTTTAGTGGCACAATTAAAATGTTGATAAATGCCAGATTGATGTTTGACACCATTCAACAGAAAATCACAGAGATCATAAGTGAATGGGAATAGTTATCTACTAGGAAGGATGAATTTGTTAAGTTTGAGTTCCCAAGTGAAGAGGTGTATAATAAATGGAAATATCAGTACATGCCAGCTGTGGAGAGTGAAGATACACCGCCAGCTTCATAAAGTAGATCAGAACAGTTAATTTTGAGTCATAAGGGTGGTTGAGATATGAGGAAATACTCATTACAGAATGGACAGCAAATATTACAGATCAGATTGTAATACCCCTCTAACCCTAATATAAGTTTTGTGTTTTTGAAAGAATTAAGATCCTTCGATATTTTCTTACAGCTTAAGTTGTACATGATACTTGTTTGATCTATTCCTATAGTTGTTTATAATAATTTCATAAGCTAGTACTCAATGATTCTAATATCAGACATACTATCTAAAGGTATCACTTTTGTATGTATTTATCTCCATGTATGTATTGAGTACCTACAAGACCTTTATGAACATAGTTAGGATGTTATATGATATGTACTTGATAGATATATATAAGTGGTTATTTATATTTTCTTCTATTAAGGTTACTTTGGATGAATCTTGTATCTCACTTGATGATTTGATTATGTTGATTTATTATTAGTATTGATAAGAGACTAACACAATGCTTGAGATTCTAACCTTCATTATGATGATGCTACATGCTTTGAGTGTATATATATACATGATGTGTTTTCATGATTCAGGACGAAGTCGTAGTTACTCACATAGCTGAGGTCCACATGATGTATCGATCCTGGTCATCTGTCTGCAATGTTTTCTTTTATATGTATATCCGTGCATATGTATTTCTTCTTTGTGATGCAGGCTTGCAGGTACCGGGCATCGACTTCACCTGGCTTCACAGGTCTGAGCATGCCCTCAAATCCTTGATGGTTGTTGTTATGGAGATAGTACTAAGGCCCCTACATGAGTCTTCCTTTGTCATTATTCTAATTTGGGAATATTAGGGTTCCTTCTTTGTCAGTCAACCTTTGGGTCAAAAATCCAGATCCAACGCACCCGGTTGGGCATGGTTGTAGTTAGTGCCTTGTGACCACTTGAATTCATTTGGTTGTATGATTTGTTTACTCATTTTATTTATTTCTCCTTCTTGGTATGATTCTTAGTTAATCTTTCTATGTTGTGTTTCAGGAGTTTGGCTTGACTTTCCTTGTTGACTTTGGTTGACCTTGTTTGATCTTATGGTTTTCTCGATATGTTTCATAGATGATTTGTATGGCCTCTTTGGATGATTAGATTTATTTTGAGGCATGTGATTTTATTCTACCTCAGTGTTATATCCTATAGCAATTATAAATAGGTAATAATATTGTGATCCATTACTTCATAATCTTATAGATTATAGTGTTTGGTATTTGGCATGTATCTATATAAATATAAATATATATATATATATATATATATATATATATATATATATATATATATATGGAAATATATATATGGGTGCACACATATATGTATTTATATATATATATAATTTATATGTGATTATATGTTAATTATTGTAGATATTGTTGATGGTGTATATTTCCGGATTAATGTAAAGTATAATATTATTAATAATTAAATATTAAATAATGCGATGTATATTATTCTCAATTGTTAATTATTAATAATGAGGATAGGTTATATATATAGATATTGATGTAATTAATGATGGCATATGCATATATGTTAGGATAATATTACATGTGTGTATGAATGAATACAAATAATCTTTTATTGTATATTTGAGTAATATAGTTGTATGATATTAAGTTATTTTATAATACCCTTTAGTTAAGAGTTAGTTGGGAATTGGTTACTTTTCCTCTCAACCTTTGGAAATCTATTTATATGCACTACTTTCTCATTTGAAGGGAGGGGGATTTTGGGGCTGAAGCATTGAGGAGAGGATGGCCTTACTTTTCATGGAGATTTTGGAGAGAAAACTTGGAGATGTGAAGGAGAGTTTGTAAGCATATGTCTTTAAGAATTTTTGGTTATCTTTGTTTTTGGGAGAGAGACATTTTTGTGAGAATTTCAGTAGTTGAGAGAGGGATTCTTTGCTGTGGAATTATTTCTTTCTTTCATGGAGATTTCTGAAAGTGGATAGGGTTTGAAGGATGCATCTCAAGTTTGGATTTGTCTTCTCTTTTGTTTCCTTCCTTCTTCGATTCAACCTTCGTAGGACATGAGGTATGGATTGAATATTTTAGTTACTTGATGTATCTGATAGATTATAGATCTATTTATATATTATCATTATTTATTATATCTTTACTTTTCATTTTTATGGTTATTTTAAAGTTTTGAGTTTTTATTTGTAAGAATTGGCATGTGTTTTCCTAGGGTTTTTAGCAACCCAGTTTTGGAGATCTATTATTATAACAATTTAAATTGCATCTATGGTTTTACTAAATTGATTTTATGGAAGTAAAATTCACAGATCTCAAATGGGTATCTCTCTGATTTTATTTTTAGGGTCGAATTAATGCCTTATTTTTGACATTTTGGAAGACTATGCCTGTCCATTCTTGATTCCAAATTTTCTGTCAAATGTATTTGTATGCTACAGGATGATATGATTATATAAAAGTCTAAATTTGATATCAGAGATTCTCTTAAGTCTTATCTTTCATTTCCAATTGGTTTGGTGAATTTTAATTATGTTTTGTGAAAATTACAACCATTTTAGTGAAGGCAGGTCTGAACCCTAACCAGAATTTTCTGTTTTAAACCAGAAGTCATAACTTTCTTTCCCACCGTTGGATCTTCCTAAAAATAAAATTGATAGTCCATGATTATGTTATCTAAATCTCCACTGAAGTGATTTCCTTTATTTTGTGTTTTATGGAAGATATGGATGACTGTTCTATGATGACTATTCTTTGCATTTAATCCTTGCTTGAAATAATTCAATTTAAGAACATCAGTAAGTTTTAAGGTTTCGTATGGTTACCAGAGGCTATTAGAATTTGTTTTTGGTTAATTGGATCTATTTATACTCTTAATATGTTTATAATATCACTTGGATGTCTTCTTATATGTTTGGAACATTCTGAATGCCATATTGGGTTTAGGGTTGTCAAGTGGACTAGGGACAACATATGTTTTCCTAAACTCAATCAAATGTTGTTATGGAATTGATATGAATTCTTGATGATGAATCTATTATGTTCTTATGATTTTTATATGTATGTTAGGGAACCTAAGTACACAAGGTGAGTGGCTCATAGTGAGGGGCCGGGGCCCTAAGTGGCTAGTACCAGGATAACCTACTATGAGTTATTTAATCAAGTGATAACCTAAATAAATGAATTGGGAATGGGAGATTATTGGAATGGGAAATTACACATTAATCAAGATTAATTGTGCCTCACCCATGCATTTAGTGCTAGTAAAGACTAAGGATGGGAGTGGGAGAAGGTACCTATGCGTAGGTACAACTGAATGACCTTGTCTCTACGAGAGGCATTCGGTTCTGCATGTGCCTACTTGGGGGCCGGGGCCAAGAGTGGCTAGTACCAGGACAACCCAAGGGGTGAGGGCTATGCAATGACACTCACCTAGCTTGTAGCTTAGAGTCTCTATCAAATTTTATCATGCCTCTGGTATTCCTTGTGGTCTTCTTGTCTTTTCCTTTTTGTTGTGACTTTGGGGAACTTTTATCACCACCTTAGGAATTTTCTAGTTGTTACCTCTTGTATGGTCCTTTGGTTCTATCTCCTAGCTCGGGGGAGTGGGCCTATTGGTTTCACGTGGTTGGGTGGTTAATATTTATATCGAGGTATTGTTCGTGATTCTCTGGATGATCCTAGCACATATTCCTTTCCAGATCTGCAGTTGAAGATTTCTTATTGGATATTTTAATATGTTGAGATGTACTTATGTATTTGAATTCATGTAATTTTTAATCTCCTAAAAGGAGTCTTGTAGTATTGATGTAATCTCAATTCAAAGCAATGCATAAGGGAATGGGTAGTTCTAGGTAAAAGAAAGGGAAAATAATGTGGAATATTAGACATGTTACTAGCATTAAAAGAAAGTGTTTATGTTATTTCTCCTATCCTCTTATGTTGTCCATATGTAAAGGAAATAATCTTAAATATAGTTATATATAATGATGTATCACAAAAATAATGTATTCTCTCTTGATGAAAGGATCCAAGGAAATTATTGAGAAATGATAGGTTAGTGATTGGAATTATTAACAATGAATGGTTATGAAACAATGCAATAAAATAGTAACTTGATTATAATGTTAATACTTGGTTCATGTTAATGAAATACCTAGGATAATGCCTACCTTAATGAATATTAATCTCTTACCTAAATTATTAGAGAAAAGTGATATAAAGGATAGTAGATGTAGATGAAATCAATATGAATTTATGGAATGAGTTGATAAAAGGAATAATGATATTGGATGATTAACCTATGTTTAATAAAAGAAATAAGTTAGGGACATTTAACTTGGTGCATTAAAATGAATGTAGATCTTTTAAGCTCATGATTCTATGAATATCTTATGCATGTAAATGGTTTATATGATGTTGCTTAGGTAGCGACGTTAGGGAACCCGGGAGGACTTAAGTTGTATAAATCTTACATTTAAGTAGTAGAAAATTATTTCTTCTTTTAGAAATATGAAGTGTAATGATGAATATTATTCTAGTTAAAATAAATAAATAAATTAAAAAAAATTCACTACTTTCATTTTATAGAGGTTTTATGTCTTGTCCTCTTGGGTTGCCTGGCGGAGCGTTACACAGATTTGTTAACAGCTAGCCAAGGACTACATTAAAAGACATAAAGAAGGTCGGCTCAACTACAATTTCCTCGCCATTGTGACTGAGTGTATTTATTGTAAATTTTGTAGTTGTTGTAAAGTTTTAGGGTTGATATTTTGTAAACCCTAGAATGACCAGAAGCTTGTTGCATCTCCTTGTATATAAAAGGATTTCCCATGGTCATTCTAGGCATTGAGTGAGTTAGGTGTAAGAAGAAAAAGGAAATTCTGAAGTGCTACTCCTCAGTCGAGGATTGTAAATTTGTATGATTTTGTCAGGATAATAGAGAAGAGATACAAGTTGGCACCATTGTCCAGTAAGTTTGTTGTTCAGAATATGAGGTATGTAAATGATCATGGTTATACTTAATACAAATATCAAATCTTTACCTCTCCATTGTGTTTGTTCTATGAATCTTTAAGCCTATTTTAGGGTTTATGTGTATGTATTTCACTTTGAGTTCTGACCTAGGGTTGGATTAAATATTACTCAAAGTAAAATATATGTTCATTGAATTCGCATAAGGATTATCTATAAGTCAGGAAGAGTTGGGTTATTTGTATTTATGTTTCAAAAACCAGTTATTCTCAAAGTTGTTTTGGGATCCTTTCTATTTTCTAACTCTGTTTCCCAATGGATAAGACACTAGCCTGTATTCTCCTATCTTTGTTCTGAGAAGGTGATTCAGATTTCAAAGTCCCAAAATCTTAAAATCATTACCAGTAATTTTAGTTTTATTTACATTTATGTGTTGTCCTACCCAGTGATGGAGGATCAATGAACAATAGGTTGTTGTTTAGCATTCTCTCATTGTTTTTATCTGTTGAAAGATCCAATAAAGAAACAGGGGGCAGAGTTAAAACTATCAGTTAAGAGTTAAATACTATTGGATCAGGTCTACCCGCCTTGGTTTGACAGAGCTAGAAGCAGAAGAGGGAAATATCCATCCCTATAGTTGGTCTAGTTGCTTATAGATTGCCTACATTTGGAACTAACCAATCCTTAATATCCATCATAGGCATATTGGCAGCCCTAGTTTTCATAAGCATTTTCAAACACCAACACACTACTGCACCTAAAAATACTCCACCTACAGGCTATGAGATAGTGCCTACTCCTAGATAGGACCAGGCATTGGTCTTTGATGATTTCAAGTTTCCACCTCTTGATTCTCAGGATTACATGCCTATACAGACTAATCAGAAATTCCTGCCTGCATCAACAAATGGTCCTATGGAGGCATCATGATATCAAGTTCCACCAAAGAATCAACCTCCACTTGTTTCCCCAAATGAGCCACTATAGAGAGATGGATTTATTTTCCCTCCACTTTATAATAGTGTCCTAGTAGAAGGAGTAAGTGAAGTTCAAGCTTTTCAACAGACATCTGGAAATGCTCCATTGAGGACTTATTAGAGAAATTATAGAAATCATCAGCCATTGACAACATCAACTCCTCCAAACAACTTTACAAATCCTCCACATCCCAATGCCAATAATACTCAAAGTCCCCTTAGGGATTCATCCGAGTATCGACAACCTGGTAGTGCACAAGGAGAATGAGGTCAGTCTGTTGTGACCAATACTCCACAAAATTAGAAAGGGCAACTTGTGACACATTCTACTACATAGAATGGAGGACAAAACAAAAATCAAGAACAAGGGCAGAAATAAAATCCCCCTAGGGAGGAATTCAAGAGGCTGAGCTCTTGCGTACTGGAAGAATTCAAGAAGATAAAAGTAAATCTACCACTGTATGAACTAATGAAAATTCCTAAGATAAGGGATGCATTATTGGGAAGTCTGAATGATGTACCTCTGAAGATCATCTCACAAAATGCTTCATACCCACCCAGAGGTCCCCCTAACAATCATCAATCTAGTTTTGCACAAAACATGAATGTTGTTGATGTAAAAAAAAGTGCACCTAATGTCTCACAAAGTTCAAGCTTCATTGGGATGGTGCAAAACTATTCTGAGGAAGGATTCTCACAAAATGATCCTTCATTTCAAGGAGAAACAATGAGAGATCTCACTGCTCTTGTAGAAAAAACAAGTGCTATTCAAAATGGGAGAAACACCTAGCAAAATGTAAAGAATGAGGAATTCAACCCTAGAGCACAAAAACCTGTGGTTTTCTACCAAGGAAAAGAAGAGTATGCCCCTTTCCTTGTGTCAGTCTACATTTTTGGAAAAATGTTGCACAACTGTCTAATTGAATCTAGAGCAACAAGTAATTGAATGCCCCTTGATATATGTAGAAAATTGGGATTAGTCCCATTACAAACAGATAAGAAGGTGACTCAGCTCGATAAAATAGAAGTTCTAGTTATAGGAGAACTAAATAATATTCATATGCAATTGGCTTCAGATCCACGAGTTTAGAGTTGTATTGACATATCAGTTGTGGATATCCCAGAAGGGTATGGAATGCTTTTAAGTAGAGAATGGGCAAGGAAATTGAATGGATACATAGAAACTAACTTCTTGCACATGTGGCTTCCATGGAGAGGAATCCCAAATCAGATAAGGATAGAAAGCACACCAAGGCTTCAATTGTTGATAACAGAATATGGAGAAGATAATCAGATCCTGTTCATGGAAACAAGTCTGGGCTCTTACGCACCTAAAATTAGGGAAATTTTGATGTTACAAGGTTACAAACAGGGAGGATGGCCAGACATGATGCCCAAGTTTGTAGAGGCACCAACTGATAACAATTCAGAACCATTAATGATAGAAGGAATGTTTGAAAATTTTAGGAATTTTGTCTTGAAAAGTGTTAAGCAAGAAGTTGAGCTGGGGAAAGATGCTCATATTTAGAATTTGTTACTTCCTAATTGGTCCAAAATACATAATGCTTTTCATTCTAAAATATCATGCATAATGTGCAGAGCTACAGTTGCACAAGTTTCAAAGATGGTCCCACAAGTATTAGTGGCACAAAATTTTGAAGTTCAATGAGGAATATCCAAGTCAAGTAGCAACCTTAGAACCACAATATAAAGAAGTTAAAAAAGACAAGAAGAAATTTTTTGAAGAAGAACATGAGAAACAAGTCAAGAAATCAGAGGGTGAACCACCCAATACTCAAGGCGATGATGAAGTCTGGACTTTATCATTTGATGGATTGAAATCAAAGAAAAGAAGTGGAGCTGATGTTGAACTTGTTAGCCCAATGAGGGAAGCCTATCTCATAGTGCACAGATTGCAGTTTCCTTGCATAAATAATATGGCTAAGTATGAATCACTAGTTATTGGTTTTCTCCTTGCTATCCAAAAAGGGGCCAATATCCTGTACGTAAGTGGAGATTCAAACATATTGGTAGAACAAGTTTGAAAATAGTATGCATTTCATGATAAAATATTGGGTTGGTATCACAATAGAGTTTGGGACTTTATTGAAAGCTTTGATGCCTTCAACATTAAAAGAATAAATCGGACATGCAATCCAATAGCAAATGCATTGGCTCAATCTGCAAGTTCTTTGGAACCATTGGCCATGGATTTTGTGAAGAAACTCATAGTTGAATTGACTTTGGTACCATCTATTCTAGACAACATAATGAACTTCCAAGTATTTGAAGATGATAAGCATATCCTTGATTTCTTGACAAGTTCAAGGGTCTTTGAAGCACAAGTCATAGATGAGGGAGAACCACAACAAGCTTAGTTCAAAATAGATGAGATAATTAATTTGAGGACAAATACTATTCCTAAGGGGATGATTAAGTTGGAGAGAATTTATGATTCAAATAGATTGAGTTCCCTCAAGTATCAAACAACTGAAGGAGGAGAATGTGAAAAAGTGAACTTAGGAACTGAAGAAAATGTCAAGAATGTTTTTATTGGTAAAGTTTGTACTCCTTGGGAAAAGGAAGATATTCTGAAGCTTATGAGGGAATTCTCAGATGTGATTTCATGGGGATACATAGATTTGAAAACTTATGATACCTCCCTCATCACACACACAATCCCACTGAAGCCAAATAGTAAACCATTCTGGCAAAGGCAGAGACCAATAAATCCCTTGTTAGAGCCATTGATCCATCAAGAAGTAAAGAAATTTCTTTCTGCCAGTATAATTTTTCTAGTCAAACACTCGACGTGGGTTGCCAACTTGGTTCTTGTTAGAAAAAAGAGCGGAGAAATAAGATTGTGTGTGGATTTTTGAAATCTTAATAGAGCTTTGGAAAAGGACAATTACCCAGTACTATCATTAGATGAAGTGATACAAGTTGTAAATGGATCCCAAATGATGTCATTTTTAGATGGTTATTCTAGTTATAACCAGGTGATGGTAGAAGAAGAAGACAGGTTGAAAATTGCATTTACCACTAAGTGGGGCACATTTGCATACAGAAGAATGCCCTTTGGTTTGATTAATGCTGGAGCCACTTTGCAAAGAGCCATGGACTATGCTTTCAAGGATTTTCTTGAGAAATGCATTATTATATACATGGATGATCTCAATGTGTTTTCTTAGTGCAGAGAAGATCATATGACTTATTTAAAGAGAATCTTTCAAAGATGCAGGAGATATGGAATTTCATTGAACCCAAAGAAGTGCATGTTGACAATCACAGAGGGAAAATTATTGGGACATGTGATTTCAGAGTGTGGAATCTCAATTGATCCTAAGTGCATCAAAGCAATTACAAAGTTGGGGCTTCCAGCTAGTCAGAAAGAGTTAAAGTCATTCTTTGGAAAAATCAACTTCGTGAGGAAGTTCATATCAGGATTTGCAAAAATATTCAAGCCATTAAATGACATGTTAAAGAAGGGTGAAAAGATAGCTTGGACACCTGTAGCAAAAAGGGCTTTCGAGGAGATAAAGAAAGCAATTGTGGATGCTCCTATTTTAATTAGTCCAGATTACACTAGGCTATTCTACATCTACTCATTTGCATCAGAGCATACCTATGAAACTATCCTTACTCAGAAGATGGATGAGAAAGATGAGCATCCTATTGCCTTTGTGAGCTCACCATTGAAGGATGTAGAATTGAAATATCCAAAAGAGAAGCAAGCCTATGCTTTGGTGAAAGCAATTAAGAAATTTTGACATTATATTTTGAGAAGTAAGGTTTATGTAATTTTCCCAGATGTGGCAGTGAAGACACTATTGATGAAAAATGAATTGGGAGAAAGAAGAGGAAAATGGATGTCTATCATTTAGGAATACAACATGGAGATACAACCTATGAAGCTAGTCTGAGGACAAGCTCTGACATAAACAATTGCAATGATTGGTCCCAGATTGGTTCAATAAGTATATGTGATGGAAGAAGTATCCCCAGATGAATGGTATGATGACATTATTTACTACCTCCTAAATCACAAGTCTCCTACACACCTAAATTCTATCCAAAAGTGTGCCTTGAGAATGAAAAGCCAACAATTTATGCTTCAAGCAGTAGTTCTATATAGAAAGAATCATGATGGAATCTATTTGAGATGTGCCAAAAAAGAAGAAGCAAAGTAGATCCTAGAAACTTGTCATAGCAAGTATGGGACCAGTCACGGAAGTAGTCTCTCTATGGCCTACTAGATTTCAAGAGCAAGATATTACTAGCCCACATTATTTAAAGATGCCTACGAACATGTAAAAACCTGTCACACTTGTCAAGTAGCGGCAACACATGAGAGAAATCTTGCAATACCTTTGCAACCTGTTATTGAAGTAAGACCTTTTGCAAAGTGGGGGTTAGACTTTATCAGTCTAATTAATCCACCCTCTTTAGGAAAACATAGGTACATCCTGGCTGCTACTAATTACTGTACTTGCTGGTCAGAGGCTCAAGCACTAAAGAATTGCACAAAAAAAGTTGTCATCAAGTTCCTTGAAGAAAATATTGTCATGAGATTCAAATGTCCACATGCTCTTGTATGCAACAATGGTACTGCATTTAAATCTTTGAAGTTTTCAAACTAGGCGTTTGATTATGGGATCACCCTAAAGTTTTCATCAAATTACTATCCATAAGGGAATGGGTTAGCTGAGTCAACAAATAAGAATTTTTAAAGTGCTATCAAGAAGTTGTTGGACAAAAATCCTAGGGACTGGCATATGCAATTGAGATTTTCACTTTGGGTAGACAGAATAAGAATCAAGAGCTCTATAGGGACATCTCCCTATCATTTGGTTTATGGAAAAGATCCAATTTTTCCCATTCAGTTGAGGATCCTGACATTGCAGTTTATGTAGGAATACATGGAAGGTGAAGATATAGCATGCACCCGATTGACACAATTGCTTCTCCTAGAAGAGAAAAGAGATCAGGCATTGGAAAATTTTTCAAAACATCAAGCTGTGGTTAAAAGGTGATTCAATAGAATGGCCAGAGTTGGATTTTTGAATTTCAAATTTGGTACTCTATTGGGATAAGGCCCATGAAAAGAGAGGCAATCATGACAAGTTTGACAATCTATGTATGGGGCCTTTTCAAATTTCTGAGATATTGGGAGATAATGCATTCAAGTTGAGAACTCTGATAGGAAAGGAAGTCCCGTTGCCTATCAATGGGCAATTCCTCAAGCATTATTTTTGCCCTTAGGATTCCTTCTAGAAGCCTACCATGTACATAGTTAGTCTAGGTTTTCCCTTGCGTTCTTTCATTTACGTTTTCTTCTAGCTTAGAGTGGATTTTGGTTTTCTTCCCCTATTTCTGTTCTTGTCATTTCTTTCCCGTTGGTGGGATTTTGGCTTTCTATAGTTTAGGTTGTTAGTTTAGGGTTTTCTTTCCCCTAAGCCTAGTTTTCTTAGGAAGTTTTGGTTTTCTTTTATTTTGGTTGTGGTTTTGGTTTTTTCCAGGTGGCTTGGAGGTTTGGGTGTTCCCATTTCCATCGAGGCATTGTGTGATTTCAAACTTCATTTGAAGATTCCACCAAGTCTTGTTTATCTCATTTCCTGGATAACTCTTTATGAAGATCCCTAGGATCTAAGGTTCTCTTTCTTATGTTCATCATTAGGTTGGAGCATAGACTTGACTTGGGAGGTTAATCATGCACTGTATCTTGACACTCGAACTCTCAGATTGCTATATTTTTCACACCTAACTATTTCTCCAAGTCTATCTTAGTTTCTTTAGGAGAGATCATGGCTTGTGAAAATTTTAAAATCTTGCTTCAGTGCTACTGTAACTCCTAAACCCATAGTGATCTTCACTGCTCATGAGCCAAAAGAAAAGAAAGGAATGCAATATCAATTAAAAATGATAAAAGAGAAAATAAAAGATGAAATAATTGGCTTTTGGGGGTACATGAAAATCTCCATAGGTGTTTGAAAGAATAATTCACTGAAAATGGAGCAATCTCCATTGGTTTACAATGACAACTCCATTAGGGCTATGGACACCTGACTGGCAGCGGGGTAATGTCCAAGATGCTTTTGGAGTTAAGAAGAATTTATAGCTTTCCATGGCCAATCTTAGGGTTTCTGAGTGGTCTTATTGAGTGGAACTTAATGCATTTGCACACACATAGGTAATTCAATGATGATGGTGTCTTGATCAAATATATGATTCTCCTCCCCTTTCGAGTTATGTTTTCTCTCTTTGTGATAGCATAAGTTTGTTAACCAAGGAATCTAGGTTCCAAGTAAATTTTTATTCTTGAAATGTTTTCCACATTTCACCTGTGGAGTCACCAGATGTTGCGATATTGTCACCCCTCGCCCATCAATGATCGGACCCCCCTTTCCCTCTATAGTCCAACCTGGCCTATTTTGCTTCAAGCTCTATCAACGTCAATCTCAAACAAAGATCTACCTCCTGAGAATGGTGGACTCGTAGCAAAGGAAGGAAGAAGGTATCAATGCTCAATGAAAAATCCTTCACTATGCCAAAATCCCGCTCCCACATTCCTTGGAGAGCATATTTCATGAAGTGGTAGAATCAATGCTTAAGACAAAATCCTTCACACATGAAGAATCCCACTCTCGTATTCCTTGGAGCGCAAATAGCATGCACTCATAGAATGAGTCCTAAGGACAAATTCCTTCACACGCCCAGAATCCCACTCCAAGGAGAGTGGAAGCGCAAGTTAGCTCAGTCAACAGAGGGATGCAAAGTAAAAAAATCTACCAGTTCCTTCAAATCCCACTCCTCTTTTCTCACGAGCATAAAATAGGGGACTCATGGAACGTATGATAGGGACTAATTTTGCAACTCATGAGGATTTCTAGTCCTCTTTTCTCGCAAGAAAATAATAGACCATCTGGAGGAATGTGTGCTTAGGATAAAATCCGTCACTCCTCCAAATCCTGCTCTAATGTGAGGATGGACACAAATAATATTAACTCACGAAATGAGTTCCTTGGACAAAATCCATGACAAGCCTAAAATCCCAACTTCTCCTCATCTTAGGCATGAAACTACTTGATGCCGGAATGAATTCTTGAGGCTAAATCCGGCACACACCTGAGTTCAGAATATAAAGTTTTTTTTGGTTTTTGGGTTTCAAATTTAAAATTGATTGAAAATTAATTTTTATTAATATTTAATTAATTAATCTTTAAAAAATCAAAAAAAATGGAAATAAAGCTTGGGATTAAATCGATTTTGTTTAAAAAAAATTTTAATTGAATATTGATTTTTATTGATATTTAATTAACACTCAAAAAACTGATAAATAAAAAGTAATAAAAAAAAGAAGGAAAATTCAAAATTGGAAATTACTTTAAAAGGAGGATTTTTCCATTAAAATTGAAATTGGTTAAAGATTGATTTTATTAATCTTTAATTAATTAACTTCCCAAAATCAAAAAATCAAAAATTGGACAATTTTGCGGAATAGGAAAACTTCCTCATGAAGGCAAGGTGCTTAAATCAGTAGATTCTAAAAAGCGGCAGAGGAACACAGACAAGTGGCAAGGAATCTTTTCAAAAAATGGAAACTTATGTTAAAACAGGCAGCTACCTAATTTTAGCCTGCAATCTTTAAAGCAACTTTTCAAGTTTTTGAGAGGCTATAAGAGAAGGCTTTCTTCATTTTATTCTCACACAAATCGAGAGAGCATTCTTGAGAAGAGAGAAGGATTATTTCTAGGGAAGTGTGAAGAAATTTGTCAGATTTTTAAAATTTTCTTTAGTAAGTTGATCATAGGTAAAAATGTCCATGAGGAGAGAGAAAATTGAATTTTGGACAAGATGAAGAAATTCTGGTAGATCTTTGAATTTTGGAATGAATTGCTTTTCTCTTCTTTTTTCTTTATGCTCTTATAAGTTTTTTTCTCTTTTTATTTTGCAGATGGTTGAACCCAAAGGAACCAGTGTAAGAAGAAGGCAACTAATCAAGAATGAATAGAGAGAAATCTACTCAGAATCCAAGATTGTCTCGAAGTGGATTGATGTGAAGGACATAAATCTTGGATGCCTCAATTTGAGCGAGTTCTAGAGGAGGATGTTTGGCTACAAAGATCATCACTTGACACACTTGGCTGCCTAGATTGTGACCAATGGAATTGTAGCTATAGCTAGATTCCCTCCTGCCTTTCAACATGTTGAGATGATTATGGAATGTGCAAAACATTATCATTCTAGCGATAGCATGATCAAAGACTCAGATAGGAATATCATTGCAGATCTCTCTTCGCCAACCATTACTGAAGCATTTAGGATCCCTTCATCTTGGAGATTGGTCTCAAAGAAAAAGGAGTAGGTGCACAGTCTCTACAGAGTAGGAGTTCAACATTGTGATGAGATCATCAATAGCAAATGGATGAGGAGGAATAAAACCCACTACTCTAAGTTTCACAAGGAGCTTGTGTGGATGGATTTCCATGATGAATATAGTGATCTAATAATGATGCTCAATAGGATATTTGGCTTACCCCACTCTTACCTATTCGAGACATGGATGTAATACTTTTTTCAATAGGTAGTAGAGGAGTTCAATCACATCGATTGGGTTGTGTTGATTAGTGACAACCTCGATGAGCAGCTGAGGAATCTGGAGCATATGAAGAAATTCTTCATGAGCTCATATGTAATATATATGCTAGCATGAAATAAAAGATATGAAGGACTAAGGTACAAGGGAGTCCTCAGGAGTGGGAATCCCAAGTTAAGGGTCCATGACTGTTACCCACAACTGCATCTACATGCCATCGATGACTACACCTAGGTTAATGATGCATTTGCAATGTGCATCATGAGAACCTTGTAGAAGGGATTGCATATGAGATTGTCTTCTAAGGAAATGAATATGGTGGAGGAATTTGGGGCATGGTTCATTCAATTTCCCACCTTCTCCTATATCAGATTGCAAGGATTTTTTGAGCAGTCATTCAAGCTTCCACGGTACCCTACCGATAAAATGGTCTTGTTGGAAGTCACCTGATAGTTAACAACCTATGACAGAGTGCTGATGAAGAAGAAGAAGCTAGGACTAGAGTTTCCATTTTCCATTGGAGGGGATGCAATCAAAGTGTGTCCTTGTCTACCGGTAGCTGAGAGGTCATTTGATGAGCTGAAATTCTTCCATCTACCACTCTATCTAGGAAGGCTAGATTTTGACCCATATAATAAGATTAAAGTAGTGGCAAGGATGAGGCATCAACACAAGGTTCACCTCAAGGATTTTTGGGCAAATGTAGTTGATGAGAATGAGATCAGGAAGAGGATGTGCTCCTAATTACCATTGGACCTGATCAGGGCATGTAAGATTGTCCACATTCCTGATCAAATGGAAGATGACCCAAATGTGCTATAGATAGGTTTTAACCTAGATAAAGAAAAGTTCATTCATCCTTACGATTGGTAGAGAAAAGAGATCGTGGATCTTGATGTATTAACAAAGCTAGTTGTGGACTTCACAAGGTGGTGGGTAGAATGAAAACTTGAAAGGATGACTATGTCAAAAGAAGATTGGACCTACAATTTGATAGTTCATCCATAGCTATGAGATGAGAGATCAAGGTAGCCATCTGGAGAAAGAGTAGAAGAAAGAGACATCCCTTCGAGGAGTGAAAAACATAGAAAGGAGAAGGGTGTAGCTCAAGAAATGCATATAAAGAGGAGATTGGATCTTCATGTTGAAGAACCATAATAGAAGAGATTAAGGTCTAAGGATGCACCATCTTCTCCTAGCCGAACTCCCAGTGTGCAGGAAATTGGACCATTCACTCGACGGGTGGGAGAAGCAAGTGAAAAAGGAACACAACAAAGAGAGAAATGCATGACTAGGCCAATACAAGATAGATTGAGCATTAATGCCAATGAGAGGTTCATGTTAGGAACAAGCAGGGAACAAGATGTGACAATAAATGAGAGTCTTGGTGTCTTGTTTAGGAAGATAATTCAGGAAGAAATTCCCAAGGTAGAAGTAGAGGCCCTAGTGGAAGAAGAGGAGATCCATGTGACAGAGGCTCTTGCTCCTCAAGCAATGGAAAAAAGTCTTGGAGCTAAGGACATTGATACTAGGGTAGTGTAAGGAAAAGAAGAGCTAGTAGTATAGAGGGACCCGAATCTAAATCTTCTAGAGTGGCTCAAGCAGAGGATTCAGAGAAGCCGAGAAAGGGAGGTAGACCCTACTGTTGAGTTACGAGAGATTCTCAATCAAATTGACTGATCAGGAGGAAAGGGAAAAGCCAATAAATTCACCAAGGTCATCAAAGGAGAGTCCAGATCTAGAATTTTGTAGATATAAACTCTAGCATTCGATGAGACCAAAGATCAAATTTCTCCTGAGGAGTATCACATAATAGAGGTAGATCTTGGTCAGGCCTCTCGAGCATAGGTCATGGAGGAATTTGATGATTTGACACAAGCTGTTAAGGATAAGATGAAAAGTTTAGAAGAAAAATATCATAGAATGAAGGAACAGAATAGGGGCATACATTGATAGGTTTCCTCGTCTAGTTTGAGAAGAGGAACCATCTTTCATTCCACCAAAAGTTGTTCCAACCGAGTCAGTTGGGGCCATCGATGAGATCAGAAGGATTGCACAAGATGAAAAAACTTGGATTAAAGGGATCGAGGATGAGGCCTGCATCCAAACTGAGGAGTTAGTAAGAATTCATGATAAGGCATTGTCCATTCTTTCTCAAATTCGTTGCATAGAGGAGACTTGGGAAGATGAGCATATTTATGAGGATGAGGCAATCTCTAACTTGCAAGAGTTGATGGAAACCCCAAGGTAGGTCTTGGTTGATAGCAAGGTCATCAGAGAAGGAGCATATGATTTCTCTCAGTTGTATTGTTCAGTTCTTCTGGCAAAGGATATGTTTGAACATTTAAGTAGGGAGTTATCTCGATTGAAGGGGATAGTTGAGAATATCCAGTAGGAGCTCTCCAATACCATTGCATCATTGTGGTTGCAAAGGCTAGCCAAGGAGGAATTAACAATAGACAACATGAAGGGTAAATTGGAGTTCTTTAGGCTTAACTCATTCATAAGGGATGATTTTGAGAACCTCTCTTCCTTCTCAAACAATGTGCACGTAGCCCAAGATCTATTGCCAGAATGGGAGGATAGCCTAAAGAGGTTAGAGCGAGCAGTGTTGGTCCTGGGATTTAGATAGGAATCATCACTAAGTGTTAGCATTGATGAGTTGGAGGCCATATTGGGTAGATTCTAGGAATTCAAATGCAGAGGTCAATGGTAGATGCATTTAATGCATAATGGACATTCATGTAGTGGTCATTTATGACACCTCACTCTCTTCTTGAACATTCATGTATCATGGGCATTTATTACCCACTATGGTAGTGGTTTCTTCCTTTCATTAATTTAGATTCCCTCTTCTATGCCCTAACCCTAATTAGGGCTAAGGTGGCAAAATCTAGGCCATCGGTTATTGTTTTGATCTAGGCCTTTCATTGTTTTTGAAGACCTATATAAAGGCCTTTTCTTCTCATTTGTAAGGAGCAAATTTTGAGATTGTTTCTTATGAGCTATTGAGACAATAGAATTTTCATTGAAGTGTGGTGAACATTTGATGTGTCTTAATGCTTGCTTGGTTTCATTATTCTCTCAATTAGATTAAGTTTAGTAGATGAAGTGTTGTGATTGTTTTTTGGAGAATATAATGATGTTTTGATGAGTTCCCATGGTTCATACTTTTGATGTTTTAGTGATTCTAAATCATCATGTAAAGTTAGCTTGAACCCTTTATCCATGTGCTTAAATTCAATCATTCGTACAAACCTTTGAAGATTAAACCAGTCCTTGTGTGGTTGTAGCTTGACTTTGTGAAGCGTGACTTGGTAATGAAGGAACTCATCCATCAATGTACTTTCCTTGGCTATCATTACCCTTAGGATTAGATTAGGATCTCTGAACCCTAAACCCTTTTCATTTTTGCATATCTAGTGAAAAGCATAAAAAATAGTACTTAATTGAAAATATTTTGATAGAACCCATATCCATCATGACATAAAGGATTGAAAAAGTAAGGCCCCTTGTGATCATCAGAAAATCACATCAACACCTAGCACATGCATGAGTCAAGGAACCTTGGAGTTATCGTATCATCTTTTTGCAATCTTAGTATATGCAATACTTTTTTCAAGAGAGGATAGGATATTTGGTATTTTTTTCTACTATTTGGTGAGTCATAAAACACACATCAAAAAGTCCATATAAATATTTCTTCAGTTTACATACCATATCTCTTTCTTGAGTCAAAGGAAAACCTTCAGGCTGCTCAATGTAGACTTCTTCCAATTCAGCATTCAGAGATGTTGACCTCACATCCATCTGATATACTTTGAATTTCTTAAAACATGCATAGGCCAAAAAATTTCTTATTGCTTCAATTCTTGCTACTGGTGCAAAATTTTCTTCATAGTCAATTCCTTCTTGCTGTGACTATCCTTTACATACCAATCTTGCTTTGTTCCTTACTACTTCTCCTTGTTCATTCATCTTGTTTCTGAATACCCATTTAGTTCCAATAACATTCTTATATTTAGGTCTATGGACCAATTCCCATGTCTTGTTCTTTTCAATCTTATCTAATTCTTCTTTCATAGCTTTAATCCAATGTTCATCTTCACAAGCTTCACTTGTAGATTTAGGTTCAATTTGAGAAATCAAACATAACTATTCTTGTAGCTTATTTCAAGTCTGAACTCCTCTGTCTATGCTTCCAATAATCTTCTCAATAGGATGATTCCTTGATAAATTCTTGTTAGGCATCACTATCTCAGATCTTACTTCAGGTGTCGGTTCTTTAATGATCTCACTGTGGCTTTCATTCAACAAGTCACTGTCAGTTTCCTAGAATAATTCAGTAGTTTCAATGTTAATTATGGGATGAGTTCCTTCATCTAATTCATAATCAAGCATTCTTTCCTAAATTTTGAACTTTTCATCAACTTTAACATTTTTGCTCTCAACAATAGTCTTAGTTCTCTTATTATAACATCTATAAGCTTTTCTCTTCAAGGAATATCCAAGAAATATACCTTCATCACTTCTAGGATCAAACTTTCCAATATCATCATCTCTCTTTATATAACATTTCCTTCCAAAAATTCTAAAATACTTAACTGAGGGTGAATGTCCAAACCATAATTCATAGGGTGTCTTGTTTGTGTCTTCTTTTATTTGTACTATGTTCATCATATACACTATTGTGTTCACTACTTCTCTCTAGAATATCTTTGCCACATCATTCTCAAATAACATAGCTCTTGATGCTTCAGTCACTGATCTGTTCCTCCTTTCTGCAATACCATTTTGTTTAGGTGTCCTAGGGGCTGAAAACTATCTCTTAATACCATTCACTTCACAAAAAGTGTTAAGCTCTCTAGAAGTAAATTCTCCACCTCTATTTGATCTCAAACATTTAATTTTCATTCCAAATTCATTCTCAACTTTATTCTTTATGATCTTAAACTTATCAAATGCTTCAGACTTTTCTTTAAGAAATGCAATCCACATCATTCTTGTAAAATCATCAACAAGAATCATAAAATACCTTTCTCCATAGAATCCTCTAGTCTTTGTAGGACCGCTCAAGTCTGTATGAACAATCTCCAACTTCTCTGTAGATGTAAACTTCTTACTAGGAAATGAACTTCTCTTTTGTTTAGCCATCACACATTCCTTGCAAATCATGTTAGTAGGCTTCATAATTCTAGGCAAATCTCTTACTACAAGTGTAGTACTCACTTTCACAATTTTATCAAAATTTATATGACAATATTATTTTTGCCATAATGAACTATCATCAATCTTAGTAATCAAACATGTCATCTCAATAGGATTCAATTCAAATACATTACCTCTTGTTCTAGATCCAGTGCCAATCAAATTTCCATCTTTATCTTTTATCACACAAGTTTTCTCAGTAAACCAAACTTGATATCCCTTATCAACTAACTATCCAACACTCAAAATATTGTGTTTCAAACCATCCACAAAGTAAACATCATCAGTATTAGTCTTTCCATCAAGAGTAATGGATCCTATACCTTTAATCAAACAAGGTGCATTGTTTCCAACTCTAACAACTCCTCCATCATAATTGTTAAACTTTATGAACTTTCTCATATCTCCAGTCATATGATGTGAACAACCACTATCTATAATCCAATCAGCTTTCTTTTCTACTTGAGATACTAAAGCCTTTTCTTCCTTAACTTGAGTTTTAGGGTTTTCTTCCTTAATTGCTACAAATCCTATATCATCATTGTTTTGTATATCACTTTTACTCAAAGACTTCTCAAAACTAGCTAAAAGTTCTTCATCATTTGCATAGTAACATTCTTTATCTCTTCTAGGATTGAAATTCTTTCTATACTTCTCAACTCTCTTAGGACACTTAGATGCAAAATGACCAAATCCTTGACAAGTCCAACATTTAAAAATTTTCTTACCTTCTAGTTCTCTATTCACAAGAAAGTCAATACCTTCTTCAATCTTTCTGTCTTCTTCATTTCTAGATCTACTACTACCATCATAATCTCCACTCACATTGATGCTTCTTCACAAACTAGGGTGAATAATAAGAGCACTGAGTGTTGTCTCCATTCTAGGAAAGTCTCCTAATAACCTTAGGTTCATCTCTGCCACTTCCAATCTTTCAAGAAGACTCTCTCTTGTAAAGTTTGAAGTACAAGGTATAACTTGTTCAATCATCTATGTTGTCTTCTTCAATGCAAGAGTCAATGTTCTCAAAATTTTCCATATCACTTCATTCTCTATCTTTTTTCCTCCACAAGATTTTATACCTGCAACAATTTCTGAAACTCTACCAATATAGCTTCTAACAGATTCATCTTCCATCATTCTTATATCTTCAAATGCACATATTCAATTATGTAATCTAACCTTCTTTGCATGTTCATCACCTTCAAAAGTAGAGTGCAAAGCTTTCCAAATTTCATGAGATGTTTTTAAAGATTTTACCTAACTGTACTCATTCCCTACAAGGGTCGACAAAAGTGTTTCCTTGGCAAGTATGTTACACATGAATAGATCTCTCTCATCATTACTACATGTTTCAATATTTTCTTCTTCAATGATATTCTTCTCATTCTTTGTTATCAACCAATAACCTGGTCCTAAACATAGTAGATGTGTCTTCATGTTTTCTTTCCAGCTGTCAAAATTCACTCCATCAAACTTAGGGATTTCTTTCCTGAAATTCACCATAGATCCCCTTAATTTGTTAAAAAAAATTTCAAGGACCTACTACTCTAACACCAATTGTTAGAAAGTAAAGTCCACCAAGATAACTAAGAGGGGGGGGGGTGAATCAGTTATCAGATAATTATAACTTTTATCAACTTCAACAAATTTTAACCATTTAACCAATATAACCAACAACCATAGAAAGATATTCATACACAGTAACACAATGACACAAGATATGTTGACTAGAGAACCTCTTGATCAAAGAGTAAACCCCGATGGGAATGATGCCCACAAAAGATGCACTAATATGAATATTCCTTGTGAAAGGATGGACTCTATTAGGAGTCTTATGAAATACATTCACTACATATGAATCCCTGTTAGGAGATTTTGAATCCCTACTAAAAGATTCTAACTCTATTAGGAGTTATGGAAGACAAAAGGACCCACTACCCAAGAAAATTCAATGGCAAGATCACTGAACACACTATCAAATTGATCTCTAGATTATTCAATATAATAATATCAAATCATTACTAATCTCAACAATATGTTACCTCTTTTCTGACTATGCCAAACCACACTCACTACTACACTAGATATCAATTCCAGATCTCTATACTTCGCATATCCTCTTTCACAAATTCACTTTCACAACTTCATTCACTTCATTTTATTCATTCCATGTCTCTCACAACAAGGAAAAACATTCCTTCCTTTATACCACACTCAAGTAATTTCAAATGAGTTGGCATCCAAATTACAAAATAAAAGTTTCCACACGTTACATCAAAATTACACAAAACTGTCAGCTTCCAATTAGAATAATTATTCACTAGTGTGACCTAAAAGTTCGTTTTGTCAACCACATCACTATCAATATGTCTTCAACTTCTCTCTAACTGTGCAAAACTAGATTCCATCTTGATTTGGAGATATCATTCAATTTCCACAAACCGCTACTCAGGAACACTGCCCGAACACTACTTCCACCAAAATTCTCATAACTTCCATGAATAAAAGAATTATTTTTTGTGATCTTAAACATGAACATAAAACATATCACAAAGTAAATCCTCAACATTGCATAGCTTGATCTGCAATATACCACATGCGCTAATCCAAACACTATCTACTCCTCTGCTAATCTCTAGTAGATCACTGTGTTGACATCAATGACAATCACAATCATGAATGCAACAACAATTTCTACAAAATGGCTTCCAATACTCCCATAGGATATATTCAAAATTCATTCCTAACAACAAATGGAGGTGTTACATGCCAAACCCTAAGCCCAAAAATAGCCAAATCAGAACCCTAGGACCCATAAGTCTCATACGAGTACTATCATAGGGCCATACGATTATTCCCATAGGCCCATATTAGTATACACCTAGAGTCATATGATTTAAAAAATTTAGGGTTGTTTTCCCATACGAGAACTATCATGAACTTGCTCAGAATTGCCTAAAAATATAAATTTAAAGTGTGGAGAGTGCCTATGAAAGGTTAACTAAGCCATTCCTAATTTAGGTCCCTCAGTACCACATTCAAAACACTTCCTCAACACACCATTTAACTTGAAACAAAATCAAATGATCAAAGATTAATAATTGAAAACAAAATTTTCCCATATCACAAGAGGGGAAAACTGACCGCAATTCCTCCCTAATCAATCCTAACCTTCCGTAAAATTCCCTAAACTTTTCTAAACTACTCATACATATATAAATACATCAAATTGAAACCACGTGAACAATCATAACTTTCCAGGAAGAGATTTATAGAGAAATCTTATAGGCACATTAATAAATAACTTCTTCTATACAACATCCTTTTACAATTAATAATCAATATAATAACTCCTATCCTTAAAATAGTTTTAAAATCATAATACATATTAAATATACACACAAACAACACAGACATAGGAAACAAGGTGATTCTTCTTAGTTCCAGATCCTACCTAGAGTCCTGCAGAGAATCCCTTCCAAGGTTAAGCACTTCCTCAATGGCATTCCAAGCTTGAGTGATGATTTCCCTCTAGAATAATATTCCTTCTGATAAAAAACTCCATTCCTCCTCTAAGAATCCCCTTACAGAACTAGAATGGTGATTTCCAAAATGTAGAAACCCCCCCTCCCAAAAATAAATACTTCCAAAAAACTCCCAAGTTTTTCCTCAATGTCCTCCAATATTTCTAATCTCCCTAAACTCCTCCCCTCTAAAAAATTTAACGAAAACTATATGTTTGGAGGAGTTCCTTTACGAGAAGAAACTTCCCTAACTACTATAGTTGGTTGAAAATTAAATTTAACAATCCCCATAACAACAATAAAATCTTTTTTTTTATTTTATTAACTTATTCACCTAAATAAGACCATAACAAGAAAAGGACTATAAGAGTTCTCAAATAAATCACATATCCCAATTGGAAACAAACTAGCCTAACCTCTAGGAAGTCTTGGGTTCAAATCTCCTAGGTAGCTAGTTTTACCCAAAAGATATTTTTTTTAGTTTATTATTATTTTTATTTAATAAGATCTTTAATCAAACATTAAAGATACCATTACATTTTCAAGAAAACACATAAGTTATAACATTTATATATGCATAGGTATATATGTGTGCACCCATATATACATATACATATATAACATCCATCTAGTTATAATACAGATAGAAATACATGCGCGTGCACACACACACACATACACGAGATAAATCCAACTTAAACATAAATCTCAAAAATCATAACATTGAAAAAAAACCCCCAACCAAGGTGACCTTCTAAACATGAGCCTAAGTCAATAGAATTCCCTTAAGAGTAACTTGGTGAATCTCCACACAGCAATAGTTCAAGGATTTTGAAGTCACGCTTAGACCTGTGTAGCCAAGTGGAGTCGATGTCTCATACCTGCATCCTACAACACCAACTAAGTACACCAAAATGTACACACACACACACACACACACACACACACACACACATATATATATATGCACAAATAGTGGCAAACAAGGAGGGAGAGTGTGGCATCATGTGGCTCTCTTGTAGGTGTAACTATGATTGTCTCTCCTCATCCTACACTCATATCAGAAAGTGTAATCAACTAGGCATAAGGGGTTAGTAGGGTTAGCTCCATCATAAACATAATAATATAAATCAAGTATGAATCTTTTCACAAATATTATATCGCTACACACACATGATCTCATGCCAAATCATTTATTATCTCTATAAAATAATTCTATTACCCAAATAAATGTTTTAAATGTCTCATCATGAAATGAAAATAATCCAAAAATATAATATAAATTAATAAAGTAATAATCATGTCAGTCCAAAATGAGATAGTACTAGGGTGGGCATTACATCCTCTCCCCCTAGTACTAGGCTTCCTCTTGGAAGCCTACAAATAAGTATGGATATGTAGATCTGAGACTGTTAACATCCTCCCAAGTGGCTGAGGTCTCATCATTGGGGTCCCATAGGACCCTTACCTTATCTACATTGTGACCCCTAAAGGTCAAAGTCTTCTATTGGAGTATACACACAGGATCCAAAGCTAGTTTGTCATCCTCTACCTGTAAAGTGTTCCAATCCAAAACATGAGTCAAATGAGGAATATACTCTCTAAGAATGGATACATGAAACACTTCATGAACTTGTTTGAGGCTAGGTAGTAGGGCAAGTCAGTAAGAAACTAGTCCTATCCTCTCAAGGATCTCAAGTGGACCCAAAAATCTAGGTGCCAATTTAGAACCTTTTCCATAATGGATAGGACTCTTACATGGGCAGACTCTCAAAAACATCTTATCTCCAATAGAAAACTACCTATCAATCCTATGAGCATCAACATACTTCTTCCTGTTCTAAGTTGTAACAAGGTGCTCTCTAATTCTCTATACCTACTACTCCATATTCTATAACATCTCAGGGCCAAGTAGCACCCTATCCTCTAAGCGATCCCAACTTAGAGGGGTATGATAAGGGTGACCATAAAGAGCCTAAAAAGGTGACATTCCAATAGAACTATGATATTCATTTTTGTATATAAACTCCACAAGGTACAGGTAATCTTCCTAATGGGTTTTTCTGTCCACCACATACATTCTACACATGTCCTCAAGAACCTGATTTACTTGCACTATCTAACTATTAGTCTATGGATGATATGTTGAACTGAGATTTAGCTGAGTTCCTAAGGAATGTTGTAATGAGGTCCAAAAATATAAAGTGAATACTAGATCTCTATTAGAGATAACCTTTCTAGGAACACCGTGAAACCTGACTATATCCTTCATAAAGACTCTGGCTACTGAGGTGGTAGTATAGGATGACTGCATAGGAGAAAAAATTTCTACCTTAGTTAACTTATCCACCATGAGCATGATAGAATCATGTCTCCAATAAGTGATTATGAGTCCCAGAATAAAATCTAGAGATATCGCATTCCATTTCCATTTGGGAATCAAATGTGGTTGAAGGAGGCCTATTGGGTGATGATGCTCGACCTTGACCCTCTGACATTCTAGGAACCTAGCCAAAAAAAATTCTATATCCCTCCTCATACCTGACTAAAAGTATAACTCTTGTGGATCTAAATGCATCTTCTTAATCTCTGGATGAGCTAAATAGGGAGCGTGATGCTCTTTGACCATGATAACTTTCCAAAGATCACTTGAAAGTGGTACATAGATATAGAATTTTTTTCTTAATAGCCCATCTAATTCTAAGGAATAGCCTAAGATTCTTCCTTTTAAGGCTCTTCCTTATTCTATCTCAGTCTTAACTTCTTGATAAAAGTATCTAAAGGAAGTGTCTGCAAAATCTGACTTTTAAAGTTGGTAGAAAGAGAGAGCATAGATAGTTCATGTCTCCTTCTACTCAAATCATCTTCTACCACATTCCCTTTTCCTTGTATATATCTAAACTCTAAATCATATTCACAAAGTAACTCTTTCCACCTGTGGTGTCTAGCATTGAGATTTGGTTGCATAAATATGTATTGAAGGCTTCGGTGATCAGTGTGTAATTCAAACCGATGCCTCAACAAGAAGTGTCTCCAATGATTCAAGGTGTGGAATACTATTGCCAGCTCCAAATCATGTGTAGGGTAGTTAAGCTCATGGTCCTCAAGCTTTCTATACTCATAAATAAATAACCCTTCCTTGTCACATTAATAGTTCTCCTATGCCTTCCAAGGAGGCATCTATACAAACCCCAAAATTTTGAACGAGTTTAGGTACTACCAAAATCAGAGCACTGGTTAGTTTTTCCTTTAATACCTAAAAATATTCTACACATTTCTCAATCCAAAGGAACTTCTTCCCTTTCCTTTGCAAGGAAGTGATTGGATGAGCTAAACTAGAGAATCCTTGGATGAAGTGCCTATAATAACTGGCTAAACCCATTAAACTATAGACCTCTAAGACTTTGGTGGGTGTTGGCCATTCCACTATAGCTTGTATCTTTGTGGGATCAATTGCTATAGCTTCTCCTAAGATAACATGACCAAGATACTTAACTTCAATTTGGAAGAATTCACACTTCTCCAAGTTGGAAAATAATTTATTCTCATGAAGGCATTGTAACACTTGTCGAAGGTTTTGTTCATGCTCTTCCACTAATTTAGAGTACATCAAAATGTCATCCAAAAATATTATGAAAAATTTATCCAAGAATATCTTGAATACCCCATTCATGAGGCACATTAATATGAAAGGTGTATTTTTGAGACTGAAAGGTACTATGGTAAATTCATAATGCCCATACCGAGTACAAAAAGTTGTTCGATGATGTCGGCTTTGTGAATCCTTAACTGATGATAGCCTGACTTAAGATCAATTTTGGAAAATACTTTGGCTCCTTTCATTTGATCAAAAAGATCATCAATTCTTGGCAAAGTGTATCGATTCTTAATGGTTACTTCGTTGAGACGATGATAGTCAATACACAACCTAAGTGAGCCATCCTTCTTCTTCACAAAGATAACTCGAGCTCCCTAAGGTGACACACTTGGTCTAATGAAGCCCTTTTCCAAGAGCTCTTCTAAATGCACTTTAAACTCACTTAGCTCTTGAGTGGTCATGCAAAAAGGAGCTTTGGAGATGGGTTCTGCACCTAGTACCAGTTCTATGCAGAAATCAATGTCTCTTGTAGGAGGCATTCTAAGTATATGGGTTGGATATGCATCAAAAAACTCTTGAAGTAAAGGGTTTTCAAGTGTTCTATTTATATATTCCTTTCCAACCAAGTCATTAACTAAGACTGCAAGGATTTGACATCCCTTTCTTATGTATTTCTTGAGTTGCATTGTTGATATCATCCAAAGTGATATATGTCATTGGATTCCCACAATAGTGACTAGATTCCACAAAACATCTATGTAATGAATGAGTTTCTTTCTTCAATCTATCATGGCTTCATGAGATGCTAACCATTCCATTCCTAGGACAACTTCATATGATCCAAGAGGAATTACTCAAAGATCAAAATTGGTAGAGAAAGGTCCCAATCCAAAGTTACAATTTTGAACAGACAAGTCTATGGTCATTTTAGCCTCAAAGGCTAGCTCTACCTAAAACTTAACTCCCTACCCTACAACTACTAGCCTGCACTTTACTATTAAAGAAGGATATATGAAGGAGTCTATTTCTCTTGAATTAAAAAGGATAGAATTAAGTTTACCCTTTAACAAACCTAAAGTCTCTATGACTATGTTCTATTGGTTAGCTTGTCTATGCTCTACTATGGAAAACATCCTATGAGACTGGCCAACATCTCCCACATTCAGATCTAAAGCTATCCAATTTTGATTGATGAAGTAAGTGCACTAAGAGAAATGAACTACAATGTGTCCTTTCTATCCACAAGAATAACACCCATTATTTCTTCCAAAGTTCTTTGCATGAGGTACACTGCATTGTTGGTAACCACCTTTATTGAAATTTTGAGAATTTTGGGATGGTTGAGGAGGAACCCTTTGCTGGGTTTGATTATTGTTGTGGTTCTGGGGTTGTTGAAACTATCCATTTCCTTGGTTATTATTGTAAAAAAAAAAGTTATGGAAGTTTTGTCCCCCTTTATAAGAGGATTGTTGGTTCTTGGAGTTAGAAGTCCCTTGGTCAAAATTTCCTTTAGAACCTAATCCAACATTAAAATTTTGGCCACTAGAATAGTCATCTCATCCTTTAACTTTTCTTTCAACTAAGAAAACCTTAGTGATAGCATCTCAGAGATTTTTGGGTTCCAAGACTGCCACATCATCTGATAAATGGTCATTCAATCCTCTTATGAAATGTTTTACAAGAATGGGGCCATCATATTTGTAACCTAAGAAAGGCTTAAGTTCATATAATTTCCTCTCATATTCTTCCACCGTCATGTTTTCTTTTCTAAGGTGGTGGAACTCTTATGCCCTTCCCTATATCCATCGATCAGACATGAATTGATCCTTAAAGCTTCCTAGGAATAATTCCTGAGAAATAATATTAATGGTGAATTGTAGTTTGTTCTCTTCCATGCACCACCAATTAGACACAAATTTCCTCAAATTCATAATCCCACACCTAGCTTTGACATTACTTCTAAAAGGGTGCATAGAGAAACATCTCTTAAGGTCGAACAACTAAGTTTATGTTGTGGATCCCCCTTAATTCTCATAAAAAAGGGGTACCTTTACTTTCAGTAAGTCCCTCATGTGAGAGGTATCCCTTTCCTCAGATTCTAGCATAGCTTATCTTCTCCTAGGGTTTCTATCCCTTTCCCTATCTTGGTGATGAGATTTATTTCCTTCCTCAAAGTTAACCCTATTTTTGAGATTGTTAGGTCTTTGCAGAAGTTGTCTTAATTGGGCTCCTTCTAAGTCATTACTTTGACTCTCATTTCTATGGTTGTCATAATTTTTTTCTCCCTCATATTCCCCATGGGAACTGTTTGGGTGAGATCTAGAGGAAGATTCCTAAACTCTTTCCTTAGCTCTTCCATGGGTGATGAGAGGCATCCTGGAAGAGTGGTGCAACATAAGTTTTAGGTAACTAGTTTTTAAAGTATTCAATGTGATGAGAAGATTAAGTTTAAACGTAAATAGACCCTTGAGCTCCCAATGTAGCAATCAAGGCTCTGATACCAAATGGAATGTCCCCACCAGGGAATCCATATGGAATCAGGTCTTAAATACAAAATTTCAACTAACAATTTTTTTAAAAAAACATTACTAACATTTCATTGTTTACATCTACAAAATAAAATTCCTTAAAGGTTCCCTTATTTAATTCATTTACCAATATAAAAACCATTTCATTTCATTACTTATCTAATTGGATTCATTTCCTTTTTCTTTTACTTTGCATTTTTAGAATTTAAGGAAAAGATAAGAACATAATGTTTCATCTTAACTATATGAATATAACTTTTACTTTCCATTCCATTTTCAATCCTTCTTATCCACACATTGAATAACTAACTTTTCCAAAATATAATTAATCCTTCACATTTGAGATATTTCTTTTCATTGTAAACATAGGAGAGATAAAAGAAATAATACAAGAATACATTTCTTTAATATAACTTTTGATTCTTGCATAAAACATCCCTTGAAAACCCCTAAAGATATCCCTCCTTGATTACATTCCTTTATCCTTTCAATTTCCAATGATGAATACAATTACATTTACAATTACATCAAATGGCCCAAAGGCTTAGAGAGAGATCCTTTACATATTTCATTAAAATATAAATAGTACATGGTACAAAATAAGAAGTCTTTATCACTGCATAAATCTAAACACATCCAAGCCATAAATCACGAATAGTACCTTGAAAGATATTTACCACCCAACCATGTGAAACTCATGAAGTTCCACCCCCGATGCTAGGAGAAAGAACCAAGGTACTCACAAGGCCTAAAGAAAGGTAAGGCATTACAAAATATTCACTTGAAAATAAAATAAAAGGATTAAACAACATATCATACTAATCACAAAGGTTAGGTTTCTAGCATACCATCTAGGTGAGTGTCATCACATAGCTTGCATATTGGGATCCTCCTTGGAAACCATGTTACCCCGATCCTCTTTTTATGTGAAGGAAACACTCTGGTAGTTACCCATGGTCTTGGTACTCCAATAGGTCTATGTGGACTTAATTTATATCTTTTTCATTATGTTTTGAAACCCCCCCTTTCCCAAGTTAATTATTAAGGTTTTTGTTTGTTTAAAAACTCACCCATAGGATCATCTAGAAACCACTTTGGGTTCCAAAACCTATGGTGAGACACTCAGCTAGGGTACCTAGTCCCCTACCCAAATACAAGATAAAGAAATAATAATGTACTTCAAATGGTCTATTTTTCATGTCTAGGGAACTCTCCTATTCTCTTAGGCCCTTAGGATGACTCCTAGCCTTTGTAAGGAAACTCACGTGTAAAAATAACTTCCTACACTAATCTCTAAAAGAAAGTATTGTGCAAATTCTTTTAAATCCTTACAATTTCAGATTCATTAACTACTTTAACAATGATATTGCAGCCATATACCATGCATACAAAAAATAGAGAATGACACAATGATTTACCCTGAGGAAACCTTTTGGTAAAAACCCTAGCACTCCAAAACCTGCATAGTGTATTAATCAAAACTATTACAGTTTACAATACACTTGCAATGCAAGTTCTTTCAGAAGATTTTCCCACTCTTGAAGACAAATTGTGGTAGCATAAAATGTTCCAACAATACACTAACTTATCCTATCTTTGCAACCCTAAAAATGCTTAATACATGCGCTTCCCTTTTTAGGGCAACTTCCAAAGATAGTCGTATTAGGGTTTTACCATTCTCTAAGAAAATAGGAACCCGAAAAAAAAATTTAGGGCGATACCCCAAACCCCATGATTGGTGAAGAGTGTATAGTAATCAATTTTATCAGTTGCCACATGTCTAAACCTATCATTGAATCTTCCAAACATAGCTCTTATGTGTCATAGGAATCAGTCATAACCATTTCAGCCATGATCTCCTTACACACAATTCAAGATGCTGACACATCAAGTGGAGTGACACATCAACATGCCAACTAGACATGTATAGTCACACTTAATTATTTTACAAAACAAATAATAATAATAGGAATTATCCAAGGTTGAGACACCTTGTTCCTAACATTCTCCCACTTGCTGAAAAACTTGTAAGAGCAATAGGAACATAATAGGAACTAACTGCTATAGGCCAAAAGGCCAATAGACCCTGAACACCATCTAAACTTCTCAGTGCCCACTGGTTTTGTTAATGCATCTACAAAATTCTTCATAGTATCTACCTTCTCCAAATTTACCTTTCCATCTTCCACCATATCTCTCACAAAGTGAAACTGCACATCAATGTGCTTCATTCTGGCATGAAAAGTTGGATTCTTTGCAAGGCAAATAGTGCTCTGACTGTCACACCAAATAGTAATCTATTCTACATCAACACCAACATCAGAACACAATCTCCTAAGCCAAATGGCTTCCTTACAAGCATGAGTAGCAGCCATGTACTCAGCTTCTGTAGTGGACAAAGCAACCACAGGTTGTTGCTTACTCATCCAACTGATAGCACCACCAAACATAGTGAACACATAAGCACTGGTGGATCTCCTACTATCAATATCACCTACCCAATCTAAATCCACAAACCCATGAATACAAACTAAATGTGGAGATCTAGAAGAGTCACCATGGTAACATATGGAGTAATCTGATGTACCCATCAAATATCTGAATACTCACTTAACTGCATCCCAATGTACCCATCCAAGGTTAGCCATAAATTGACTTAGGAATCCCACTGCTCGGGCAATGTTTGGTCTAGTATAGACCATAGTATACATAAGACTACCAACTGCACTAGCATAAGGTACTCTACTCATTTCCTCCACCTCACTAGGAGATTTTGGACAATCATCTACATATAACTTTGTTCCCACAGAAATAGGAACACATAGTGGTCTACAATCTACCATGTTGAACTTGTCCAACACAGACTTCACATACTTACTCTGACTCAACCAAATTTTTTTGTTAGACCTGTCTCTACTGATTTCCATACCCAAGATATACCTTGCTACCCCAAGATCTTTCATCTCAAACTGTGTTGACAATTGAGATTTAAAATCAGAAATCATACCCTTACCCTTCCCAAACATCAACATATCATCAACATATAATGCAACAATAAGAAGGTGATCATTTTCAACTCTAAAATAAACACAATGATTTGATTTCAATCTTACAAATCCAATTGACAACACAAAGGCATCAAACTTAAGGTACCACATCCTAGGAGATTTCTTCAAACCATATAGAGATTTCTTTAATCTATAAACTAAGGATTCTTTACCTTTAACAATGTAGTGCTCAGGTTGTGGCATATAAATCTCTTCCTCCAAATCACCATGAAGGAAAGCTATCTTCACATCCATCTATTCTATCTGTAAATCATATGATGTAGCAAGAGATAATAGAAATCTAATGGATGTCAACTTTGCAACAAGAGAGAATATTTCACCATAATCTATTCCCTCTACCTGTGAATACCCCTTTGCAACCAATCTAGCTTTGTACCTTTCAACACTACCATCTGCACAGAATTTCTTCTTGAACACCCATTTACAGCCAACAGATTTTCTCTCTTTAGGAAAAGGTACAAGGTCCCAAGTTTTATTTTTCTCCAATGAAGCCATCTCATCATCTATAGCCTCAATCCAGGAACCTACATCTTCCATGCCCAAAGCCTCTTTCATAGATCTAGGCTCATTAGTGTTAGTAATCAAAGAAAAAGCACAACTGGAATCTAACATAGAATAACCAAACCTTTCTGGTTGCTTTCTTTCTCTCATGGATCTCCTCAAGGGCTGAGGTTGAGGTTTTTCTTCCTCTTCTTCTAAACTATCCAAGCTGCTAGAGCTCTCCTCATCATTAGACCCAACATGGTCTCTCTATTCAGTCTTCTCATGGGTAGGAGGCAACTAAACAACATCTTTTTCCTTTTCTTTTTCACCTGGTTGTAGCACAATAGGAGAAGAATTTAGCTCTTTGAAAATAACATTTCTACTATACAACACCTTACTAGTCATAGGATCCCAAAGCTTATATCCTTTTACACCAACACTCTATTCGATGAAAATACATTTGACAGCTTTGTTTTCCAACTTAGATCTTTTCTCCTTTGGAACATGTGCATAAGCTTCACAACCAAAAACATGAAGATATCTAATTTAAGGATTCTTACCAAACCACACATCCATGGGTGTCTTACCAACAAGAGTTGATGTAGGAGATCTGTTAACTAGATAGCGAGCAGTGACCATAGCTTTGGCCCAAAACCTTTGTTCTAAACTAGCTCCACTAAGCATACTCCTAGCCTTCTCCATCAGTGTCCTATTCATTCTCTCTACAACTCCATTTTGTTGTGGGGTATAAGGAGTTGTCTTATGCCTCTCAATACCTTGTTGTTTATAGAACTATTCAAACTCTGCTAAGCAAAACTCACGACCATTATCAGTTCTCACACACTTAATCTTCTTACTAGTCTAATTCTCTACAAGAGCTTTAAATTCTTTGAACCGACTAAAGACTTATGTCTTACTTTTAAGGAAATAAATCCAAGTCCTTCTACTGTAATCATCTATGAAAGATACAAAAATACAGACTTGGAGATTGAAGGAACTTTTATAGGACCAAATACATCAAAATGAATAACATCCAAAACATCAAAAGATTTGTGAGAACTAGAGTAAAACTAAACATGATTTTGTTTACCATAGACACAGTGTTTGGAGAAGTCAAACTCAAGATTGAAATCATTTAACCCCTCAATGAGGTTTTTATTTTTCAGGGTTCTGAGACCCTTTTCACCAATGTGGCCAAATCTCATATGCCACAACATTGTCTTTTCTACAGGAAGCTTACCTTCCAAAGTGTTTGCACTACCATCAGAATCAATAACCATAGACTTCTTCACTGCTCATTCAGATGGTGATGATGAAGAACTATTACATAGAGGAATACATGCATCTAGCTGAAATAAGGTACCTATCTTAGTACCCCTCACAAGCACTATTGATCCTCTCATCATCTTGCATCCTTCTTTTGAAAAAACAACTTGCACACCTACATCATTTAGCATACTTACAGATAATAGGTTTCATGCCAAACCCAGAATGTGCATAACTCCAATGATTCCCTTTACTCATCCATCAGGAAATCTAATAGTGACCCTTCCGTGTCCTACTATCTTTAGGTGAGAATCATCACCCAAGTACACCTTTCCACCATCGAACTCTTCATATTTTGAGAACTAGTTTTGATAAGAGGTCATGTGAAAAGAAGCACCTGATTCTACCAACCACACATCATTAGATGCATGGGCTGCCAAAGCTGCAATAAAAGCATCTCCATCTTCTTGAGATTTTTTGAAAGCTGAATTTGAGCCTTTCTTTTTCTTCTTCAGTTCTTTGTAGTCCCTCTAGAAGTGCCCAGATTTATCATAGTTCCAACATTTTGCCTTGGACTTTCCAAGAGTCTTAGAACTCCCATAAGATTTGGATCTGGCCTTCTTTGACTTGTTGTGATTTTTCTTTCCTTTGTCGTTGGATCTCTCACGAACAGCAAGGGCTTCCTTAGATGAATTTGAAGTCTTTCTTTGCATCTCCTCAGATAGTAGTGAAGACACCACATCATCCATATGGAATGTGACTATAGTACTTTCGAGAGCCATCACAAGATGGTCGCATGAATCTGGCAAGGAACAAAGCAGGGTCATACAATAATCCTCCTCCTCAATCTTGGCACCGGATGATGCCAACTGTGCAATCAATAAATTGAATGCATTGAGATGATCAGTTATAGATCCACCTTACTCCATTCTTAAAGAATACAACTTCTTTACCAGGAACAACTTATTCACCAAAGATCTAGCTTGATACATAGACCCAAGCCGTTTCCATAAACAATTTGCAGTAGTCTCATCAAGAACATTCAGAAGAATGACATCTGCTAGACAAAGTCTGATGAGACCCTTAGCCTTCTAATCCTTGATCTCCCAATCCACTTGTGATATCACTATAGGTTTCACATCAAGTGAAGTAGCCTCCCATAGATCACAGTCTTCAAGAATGTCTTCCATCTTGAGTTTCCATAACTTGAAATTAGTGCCATTAAATTTCTCCACCTCCATTGTACTGTATGAGGAAATTTCCATTTCAATCTGCAAATAAGATTCAGAAAGCTCTACACAAAACTCCCACTCAACTTGAGATTAGCTCAAAAAACCCTACCCAACAACTAGGATCAAAAGTTGATCAAGCTCTGATACCACTTGTAAGGAAACTCAGGTGTGAAAACAACTTCCTACACTAATCTCTAAAGGAAAGTATTGTGCAAATTCTTTTAAATCCTTACAATTTCAAATTCATTAACTACTTTAACAATGATATTGCAGCCATATACCATGCATATAGAAAATAGAGAATGACACAATGATTTACCCTAGAGAAACCTTTTGGTAAAAACCCCAGCACTCCAAAACCTACACAGTGTATTAATCAAAACTATTACAGTTTACAATACACTTGCAATGCAAGTTCTTTCAGAATATTTTCACACTCTTGAAGACAAATCATGGTAGCATAAAAAGTTCCAACAATACACTAACTTCTCCTATCTTCGCAACCCTAAAAATGCTTAATACATGCACTTGCCTTTTTAGGGAAACTTCCAAAGATAGCCAACTAGACATGTACACTCACACTTAATTATATTATTTGCAAGAAATAAATTTTACAAAACAAATAATAAGAATAGGAATTATCCAAGGTTGAGACACCTTATTCCTAACAGCCTTATCATATGCTCAAATGATTACAAAGAAATAATTCCAAGTACCAAAACACCTTAGATAAAAAACTATAACTCAATCGAAGTATTAAGGAATGGACATACAAAGGTGTGAAAAGTTGCAAACCAAGCACATGAAACAAATGCAAGTGTTACATGCCAAACCCTAAGCCCAAAATGGCCAAAATGAAATCCTATGACCCCATAAGTCCCATATGAGTATTCTCGTAGGGCCATACATGTATTCACATCAGCCCATAAAAGTATAAACCTATACTTGTACGATTAAATAGATTCAAGGTTGTTTGCTCGTATGATAATTATCACAAACTTTTCTCAAAATTGCCCTAAAATTAAAATTTAAAGTGTGGAAAGTGCCTGGGAAAGGTTCCCTGAGGCATTCCTCAATCAGGTACCTTAGTACCACATCCAAAACACTTCCTCAACACACCATTTAACTTGAAACAAAATCAAATAATTAAAAATAAGAATTGAAAACAAAATCTGCCTATACCACGGGAGGGGAAAGCTTACTGCAATTCCTCGCTAATCAATCCTAACCTTCCCTAAACTTTCCTAAACTTTCCTAAACTACTCATACATAGATAAATACATCAAATTAAAACCTCATGAAAAATCATAACTTTCCAAGAAGAGATTTAGAGAGAAATCTTATAGGCACATTAATAAATAACTTCTCGTATACATCCTTTTACAATGAATAATTCATTTAATAATTCATATCCTTAAAATAGTTTCAAAATCATAATACATATTAAATATACACATAAACAACACACACACACACGTAGGAAATAAGGTGATTCTTCCCAGTTCATGACCCTCCCTAGAGTCCTGTGGAGAATCCCTTCCAAGGTTGAGCACTTCATCATCAACCTTCGAAGCTTGAGTGATGATTGCCCTCCTGAATAATCTTCCTTTTGAGAATAAACTCCCTTTCTCCTTTGAGAATCACCTTACAAAGATATAATGGTGATTTCCAAAATGTAGAAAACCCCACTCTCAAAATTAATACTTCCAGAAAACTCCCAAGTTTTTCCCCAGTTTCTTCCAATCTTTCTAATCTCCCTAACCTTCTCCCCTCTAAATAATTTAATGAAAACTATATGGTTGGAGAAGTTTCTTTATCGGAAGAAACTTTCCCAAATACTATAGTTGGTTGAAGATTAAATTAAACAATCCCTATAACAACTATATAAAAGGTTTTATTATTTTATTAAATTATTTACCTGAATAAGACCATACCAAGAAAAGGAACACAAGAGTTCTAAAATAACTCAAATATACCAATTGGAAACAAACTAGCCTAACTTCTATTAATATGATTTATAAAAATAGAGAGGGGGGGGTGAATCAGTTGTTCTCAGGTCCTAATGTATAAAATAACTTCAAAAACTTTTCCTTAAATCAGATCAAGCAACCAAAACAAACTTGGTCATCATTGATTCAATAATAGAAACATATAACATTGCAGTCCACTACCCACCTATAACTCACTTGTAAAACACAAAAATGTCCAAACCAAAACATTCACACAAGTATTGACACTAGGATTTATAGTGGAAACCCAATATGGGAAAAATCACTTTGTAACATGCTACTATTATTTTCACTCTTCTGAAGTGAGCTTGGTTAAAAGCCAACCCTGTCAAAGGTTACAATACACACTTTCAGGTGTGACCCAGTTAAAGGATTTCAATCACCCTATTAAAAGTGAGCCTAGTTACATGACTTACATACACTCCATTAGAATGCAACCTTGTTCAAAGGATTTAACATATGACTGTTAGGTCAACCTCTGTTAAAAGGATTTTGACTATTACAATGGTTACAAAGTAGCAGTAGTATTTCTCTATAAAACATACAACTCACTTTGCAAATATTAGATCCAATTTCATACATAAATGTTGGTTTACTAACTTTGAAACTTTTCCATCTCCATCTCTGATCTACTCGGAACTTTTTTTCAAGCAATCACCACACTTTTCCTTCAGCCTTTTCATTTATATAGTCAATAAAACTTATTGTTCTTCCAGCATCTACTTCACCCATACATCTCCATACCTAATGTTTAGGTTCCCTTAATACTTTTCTCAATTAGGTTAACTTATCTTTTGCTGCTTAATCTCCTTCGTAGATCTTAGGGTTAGGTCAAATTCATTGAATATACCTGCTTCATGTTCTTTGTCTCCTCTTCTAGAATCATCTCAAATCTCATAAAGATTTACAATAAAACATTTTACAAATCATTAAATGCTTCTATACGATCAATAAATAAGGTCGACATGTTTTACATAATCTAAGAACTCAACAATGTTGGCTCCAAATCTAAATTCTCTTCAAATATAAAAATGCTAACACTCGGTCAATACTATGATCATCCACTCGGTCTTCATGCAAAATGCTCGGTCACTACTAAAACTATTTCCTCGGCATATACTGGCTCCCTCGACAATTAACTGATATTTGGTCAACACTAGATTTTTTCTCGGCATTCACTAACTTGGTCGACACTAACATAACTTGGCTTAGACATGATTTCTTCATTTTTTCTCGATTAAGCCTACTAGTTTAGTCTTCAATCTTACTAAGATAAATAATAAATTGTCCCATCATTGTGTAACATAGTCAAGTACACTTTGCAGTATCAAGATAACTCAACCTTTCCTTAGGTGCTATTGTTACCATCCTTTCTTTCCCTTCTCACAATAGATATAGTACTTTCCTAAGTAGCAACAGTCTTACCAATTAAGGTTTGACATCAATGACAATACAACAATTGCTTCAATTGCAATTTCCAACAATCTCCCTCTTTGGCATTGATGGCAACACCATATGATATCATCTAAATAACACATGGATTACCAACCAATCCAAAAACTTATCACTTATCTATCCATCAGAGAAAATTTATAATATCCTTAGCTTCATTTTGATTCAGAATCTATAAATCTCACTTCTATGACAGTTAGAAGTATCTGGATCTCCCTCTATCCTGATCTTTCATTTCTATTCATCATTCCTCCTCTTCAGTTCATGTGTTATAGTATCATTTCAGTTCAATCTCCCTCTTTGAAAAAAATTCCAAAGCAACAACTAAAGCTTACATCCAATAGATGTAGATATATCTGTGCAACTCAGTGTTTCTCCCTCTGTCATCTTGCTTATGACTAATTTGTTGTCTTTGCTTCTTCTGCACAACTCTAGGACATTCCTAAAGTGTGACAATTTTCTGCATCAATTTGTCAATTATTCTACTATAGCATATTTGATGTAGTGCTCATAGCTTGACTAGGAAGCCTCAGTTAGGGAAATGACCCCTAATTGACTTCTCAAATACTCATGAGCTTCTTTAGGTAAAGCTTTAGTGAATATGTCTGCTAATTGTTCTTTTGTATTCACATATTCCATTCGGACTTCCTTGTCTTGTACCAATTCCCTCAAATAGTGATACTTGATTTCTATATGCATGGTCTTAGTGTGCATCACTGGATTCTTAGAAATATTGATGGCACTTGTGTTGTCACAAAAAATAACAATGGGTTCAGTGATTTCTTCTTTCATGCCCATCAACAACTATTTTATCCATGTCAAATTTGAATAGTTTACTGTAGCAGCAACATACTCGGCTTCAACAATAGATTGGGAAATGCAATTTTGCTTCTTGCTTGTGCAAGAGACTAATCTCTATCCAAGAAAGAAGGCTCCACCACTAGTGCTCTTTTTGTCATCGACATTTCCTGCCCAATCAGCATCAGTGTATACTCTAAGTTAAAATTTGTTAGTCTTCTTATAGTATAACCCATACTCAGCAGTTCCTTTCAAGTATCTCATGATTCTTTTCACCACCATCATGTGTGTTTCCTTAGGATTGGTAGAGAATCGTTCCACAATCCCAACAACTAATGCAATTTCTGGTCTACTATGTACATCATACTACAATTTTCCAATCATGGATCTGTACAAAGTTTGGTTAACTTCTGCAACATCATCATTCTTAGATAACTTTTGTCTAGTAACCATAGGAGTTCCTACTGGTCTAGCATCTTCCATTCCAAAAAAAATTAGTATTTCATTAACATATTTAGACTGTGTAATAAAAATTCCTTTCTTCATTTGATATACTTGTAAACCAACAAAGAATTTGATCTCACCAAACATACTCATTTCAAATTCAGTTTGCATTTCTTTTGAAAAAATTTTACACAATGCATCTTGTCCACCAAAAATAATGTCATCAACAAAAATTTTGGCCAAAAGAATACCTTTACCTTCTTCATCCTTCAAGTACAGATTGCTTGTGTCATTTGTTTTGGAAAATCCAATCTACATCAGATAGTTATGCAACTTCTCATACCATGCTCTGGGAGCTTGCTTCAATCCATCCAATGCTTTGTTTAGTTTCCATACCATGTGTCTTATGTTTGGATCAATAAAACCTTCTGGCTGTTCTATGTAAACTTCTTCTTCCAGTACACCATTTAAAAATGCAGACTTGACATCCATTTGATATACCTTGAAATCTTTAGAGGCAGCATATGAAAACAAATTTCTTACTCCTTCCAATCTAGCTATAGGGGAAAATGTCTCCCCATAATCTATTCCTTCTTCTTGTGCATAGCCTTTGCATGCCTAGCTTTGTTCCTAGTGATTTCACCTTTTTCATTCAACTTGTTTCGAAACAACCATTTTGTTCCTATAACATTCTTATCTGCAAGTCTCGGCACCAGAGTCCAAGTTTTGTTCTTCTCAATCTGGTCAATCTCTTCATTCATTGCTTTTATCCAGTCTTCATTTTCTAATGCCTCTTTAGTTTTGGGTATGTGCAAGATCATGAGGGGCCAAACTATGTCCTTAAGTGGCAATGAAAAATCAGCAAATCAGGGTTAGTCAACTTGACATGAAAATTTCAACTAGCTATGAACCTAATATCAAAATGTTGTAAGAATAGAATCTCTATAAAATTGAACGTAGTTTCTAAACTACTAGGCCTTTTCTGAGAAAAAGTTAGTATGATTGGTGAAAAGTATAGATTTCAATGTAGTAGTACAAAAATTTTAGGAAAAAAATAAGAAGTAGGTGTATGTCTGACCACCTTAATCATAATCAAATAATAATATTTTATATATAAGTAGTAGACTCATGCGCAGATGTGATGCATACTTTTTTGTAATTTTATTCCAAAAAAATAATTAATTATGATTTTTTTGCTACAATATTTTTTAGAATAAAAAAACTCCCATGTCTAACCACCTTAACTCATTCAAAACTTTACAAAATTCAAATTTTATTTTTTTTCCTTATACTAGGCGAAGCATAGAATGTGATGCATTTTTTGGATTTCAAAAATGTTATACCATCTAAAAGTTATAGTCATTTTTCAATCAGTATATAAATCAGCACTTTAGAGGTAGCTTAATTAGAAAATAACTAATAATTACTTACTGAATTCAAAATTTGATAGAAATTATATCGATAGAAATTTGATAATCTCCTTAAGATATCCTTTTCATTTTATCAAATTCGGGTGAAAAAAAAGTTGTCAGCTACATTGTCAAAGTTTTGAACTGACATTGCCACTTTTTGGCCCCTCATGATCTTGCACATACCCTTTTCTTAGGTTCAAACTCACATAGTAAGCATGTTGGATCCTTGGTTTTGCTTCTAGACTAAATTCCAGTGTCTTTATCTCCAATTATCTATTCAGGCTTGTGATGCCTTCTTACATATTTTGCCAAAATAGGTTCAGCATTTTTCTCCTCTATTTCAACAGGTTCCTCAACAAGATTGTTAGATTCAGCTTCTAAATGCTCTACAACCTCTTCTTGATACTTGGCAACATTGTCTCGTAACACAACATGTTCTTGTTCTCTCTCGACACTATTTTCCTGATGCTTGGCAATCATTTCCTATCGCTTGGCAATGCTTTCCTGAGACTCAATAGCAGGTGCAAATCTATTACCTACCTCTTCTCTTTGCTTAATGTACACAAAAGATTTGTAATCTTTTGGTTCTCTTTTGTTGTCGGCTTCATTTCTTTCTACATACTCATCAATTTTTACATTCACACTTTCCACAATTTTGTTAGTGTTAGAGTTCAAACAATTATAAGCTTTACTTTTTGTGGAGTAGCCTAGGAATATGCCTTCATCACTTTTAGCATCAAACTTTCCATTCCTATTGTCTTTCAATATGTAACACTTTCTTCCAAAGATTCTAAAGTATTTAACACTCGGTGCATGCACATACCATAATTCATAGGGTGTCAGATTTTTACCTTTCTTGATCTGTACCTGATTAAGAGTGTAAATAGTTGTACTTATAGATTTTTTCTAGTATTTCTATGCCACATTCTTTTCAATCAATAATGTCCTTGCACAGTCCAAAATAGATATTTTCCTTCTTTCTACTATACCATTCTATGGAGGTGTCCTAGGTACAAACATCTATCTTTCGATTCCTCTATCATTGCAAAACAAATTGAATTCATTTGATGTAAATTCTCCACCTCAGTTAGATTTAAGACATTTCAGGTTCCTACATGTCTCCTTCTCAACCTTAGCCAAATACCACTTAAAAAATTGAAAAGCATCAGATTTTTCTTTTAGAAACATTACACGCATCATCCTAGTATGATCATCAATGAAAAAAATAAAATATCTAGCACCATAGTAAATTTTTATACCCATAGGTCCACAAAGGTCAATATGAACCAAATCTAAAATGTGTTCAGAAGTAAAGTTTTTTCTCTTGAAACTTGACTTATCCATTTTTCCTAACTGGCATTCTTTACACATCACATTCTCAGGTTTCTTCAATCTAGGTAGGCCTTTTACTTTCTTCTTCTTACTTATCTCTACCAGATTGTCAAAGTTAACATGACATAGCCTCTTATGCCATAACCAAATGTCATCAAGTTGTGAAATCATACATATTTCTTCAGATGGGTCAAGATAGAACAAATTACCTCTAGTCTACTCACCACTTCCAATTAGTTCACCAGTAGCATCAAATATCTTAGCTTTCTTGTGATGAAATTCCACTTAGTAACCAATTTTTTTGAGCTGAGAAACACTTAACAAATTATAATTCAATCCTTCAACCCAATAAGCATTTTCACAAGAGATTTTATCAGTCAGTTTAATCAATCCTTTTCCTCTAACAGGACATGGTGCATCATTACCACATGTTACACTTTTACCTTTATAATGGTGTAAGGTCTCAAACTTACTTTTGTCACCAGTCATATGATGTGAACAACCACTATCTATAATCCATTTGTCATTCTTGTTCACATAGGAAATCAATGTAGTTTTCTCATCCTCATTAAATTCATCTTTCATTGCAACATAGACTACCTCAATTTTAATATCATCACTATTAGTATCAGTCTCTTCTTCAGCAATGTAACAAGATTTCTTACCTTTTCCTTTGTAGTCTTTGTACCTTCGGTAGCCTTTGTCATCTCTTCTATCTTTGTCTCAACTATTTATTTCTTCATCTATATCCTTTCTATCAGGACATCTAGCAGCTATATGACCGACTTTATTACATGCAAAACATATAATAGGAAGTTTACCTTTATATTTTCCTTTTCCTCTTCTCAGTCTTCTAGCCATAAGAGCTTCTAGATCTTCAAGGTCTTCATCAGAAGTGTCACTGAAACTTTCACTTTCACTTTCACTTTCACTTTCACTGGTACATCTTTCTTTTCTTTCTTAGGCTTGTTCAGAACTAACTATGACTTAAAAGTAGATTCAACATTTCCAATACTACCAACAGTAAAATTATCATAATTAGACAATTCAAAAGCAATCAGTTTGCCAATCAAACCTTCCAAGGTAAGCACATCTCTAGAATTACATCTAGATTTCTGAATAGCTAAGATCTTAATAGCATATATAGGACACAGAGTTCTTAGCACTTTTCCAATTATGGTCTCATCATCAATAATTCTATTTTCTCCTCTAATAGCATTCACAACTTCTTTTATTCTACCACAATATTGTGCAATTTTTTCATCTTCATTCATTCTCATTTCATCAAACTTACCTCTGAGACAAATGCTAGTTTACTAACTTTGAAACTTTTCCATCTCCATCTCTGATCTACTTGAAACTTTTCTTTAAGCAATCACCACACTTCTCCTCTAGCCTTTTCACTTATACAGTCAATAAAACTTACTGTTCTTCCAGCATCTACTTCACCCATGCATCTCCATACCTAATGTTTAGGCTCCCTTAATACTTTTCTCAGTTAGGTTAACTTATCTTTTGCTGCTTAATCTCCTTCGTAGATCTTAGGGTTAGGTCAGATTCATTGAATCTACCTGCTTCTTGGTCTCCTCTTCTAGAATCATCTCAAATCTCATAAAGATTTACAATAAAACATTTTACAAAGCATTAAATGCTTCCATACAATCAATAAATAAGGTCAACACATTTTACATAATCCAAGGATTCAACAATGTTGACTCCAAATCTAAATTCTCTTCAAATATAAAAATTTTGATGCTTGGTCAATATTGTTATCATCCACTCGGTCTTCATGCAAAATGATCGGTCACTACTAAAATTGTTTCCTCAGCATATACTGTCTCCCTCAGCAATTAACTGATACTCAGTCGACACTCAATTTTTGCTCGGCATTCACTAACTCGTTCGACACTAACATAACTCGGCTTAGACATGATTTCTTAATTTTTTCTTGGTTAAGCCTACCAATTTAGTCTTCAATCTTACTAAGATAAACAATACATTGTCCCATCATTATGTAACATAGTCAAGTACACTTTATAGTATCAAGATAACTCAACCTTTCCTTTGGTGCTATTGTTACCATCCTTTCTTTCCCTTCTCACAATAGATATAGTACTTTCCTAAGTAGCAACAGTCTTACCAGTTAAGGTTTGACATCAATGACAATACAACAATTGCCTCAATTGCAGTTTTGAACAACTTCTAGGAGATCTTGGGTTCAAATCTCCTAGGTAGCTAGTTTTACCAAAAAGAGCTTTGTTTTACTTTATTATTATTTTTATTTAATAATCATTATTCAAACATTAAACATACCATTAAATTTTCAAGTAAACACATAAATTATAATATTTATATATGTATAGGTAAATATGTGAGGACCCATATATATATAATTTTGTTAACCAAATATATGTTCAAAATATCCCATCGTGAAATGAAAATAGTCCAAACATATAATCCAAAGTAATAAAGTAATAATCGTGTCAATCCAAGATATGAAAGTACTAGGGTGGGCATTACATCATCCTTTGGGTTAGGTGTTTTCACCACATCCACCTAAGAACATAAAGTAAGTATGGGAACTGAATTTTAATCAATTATATCTTACAACAATTCCTTATATCTATTGCATGAATATCAAATCAGCATGAAATAAGATGCACTAGGTTGTTATATGTTCTGAACTTGAAATATGTATAGTTGGTAAAAACATGACCGAGTGAAAGTTGTTAGTCAGTGAAAGTGCTAAGGTTAACTGAGTTGCATAGTCAACCAAGTGTTTTTAGTGTTCACCGAGATGAAGTTTCAAAATGAGATAACCAAATGTGTTATTGTTAACTGAGTTGTAGTTTCTGAAGCATTTAATGCAAAAAATTTAAGCGGGAAATATTTTTGGGTATAAATAGAAGTCGAGACAACTCATTTTTCACATAGCGAACTAGAGTGAAACTAGAGAAAAAAAGAGCAATATTTGAGAAAAGATATTCCAAGCCTTTTACAATGATTTGAGCATTTCATGAACTATTTGGAAGTGATTCAAGTAAGTTTGAAGCAAACCAAGCTATTTACATATAGTTTTAGTGAAGCCCTAATTTTTTGAAAATAATGACATCTTCATCAAAGACCATTAAATCTTAGGCTGATAGTGAGAAAAAGGTTATACTGATTAAGTCTATGACATATGAATAACCAACGTATAAATTTCACCCCAAGGTTGTATCACAGGTTGTTGAGAAAGGTGCATTCTCGAGCATATCACCTAGGGTTTTTTTGGTACAGGAAATCTGGTCATACATTCACAACAAGATCAGTCAAATAGGTTATTTTGATTTGCAATCCATTTACTAGGAACTTTGTCTGGATGGGAAACTAAAGGATGAGCATACTCATCTAGAAATAAAAGGTTTAACCAATGCCCTTCACTTTCCAAAGGTATTCAAGACTGAGTGGATAAGGGTAGTACTCAGCCAAGTAAAGGAGAGAAAAATGTGGTTGGATAAACTAGTTAAAATCACAAAGGATGTTATTCATATGGTCATGGGTTATCCAAAAAGTGATAAATCAAAATCCCTAAGGCACCCACCGAGGAGTGAAATTGAGAAATTAATAGGAGCCAAATGGGATGATAGAGGTATGCGGATAAACATAATCAATGACCCTAAAAATAGATTTGGAGCATATGTAATTTCTTATAAAGTATTCCAATCTAGTAGAAGGAACAAAATTGCTTGCAAAGTTGTCGACATAGCATACAAGACAATGAGGAAAGGTTTACAACTAGACCTCATTGAGCTAATGCTGAAGAAACTAGAAGAAAACATGAGGACAATCCGAGTTGCGAAGAAAAACACTTGCAAGTTTGGATCATTATTAGAGTGTATATTTTTCTACTTGCAAAATTCATTCCCCTCAATTGGAAATGTTCAATGGGATGTTTAAAAAAATTGGTTATCATGAAAATTATTGATTTCATAAAGAATTTAGGTCAGAATTTTGAAGCACTTATGGATAATTATTTTAGGAAATTCGAGGAAAGAATGCACAAGAGAAGCAAGATACCTGCATAGTTAGTGGAACAATACAAAGATGATATCTATTTTCTAGTGGACATAAAAACCACTCTTATTAAGGTATTTGAACCAAGGACTACATATTTTCTACCTATGGATTACAAACTTGACATTAACTGAGTGTCTAGGTCAATAAAGGCAATTTTGGCAAAGGCCAAAGACAAGAAGGAAACTAGGTTTGGAACCTATGAGGAAGAAAAATTAATAATCAAAATGGATTTAGTTGGAGTTAAAGTTGGTAGAAAATGAAAGAAAATGATGGACACCCTAGCTAAACAATTCGGTGGTGATGAAGAAGAAGAAGAAGAAGAGAAGTCGGTTGAAGAAGCAACCAAGGAACAATTGTTGATTGGTAATAGTGAACATGAAGAAGAGATTGAGATAGGTAAAGAAATACAAGAAGCATCGGTGAAGGAAACAAAAGGAAAAAGGAAATAGGTTGGGACCCCCACATGAGAAAGGACAAGATCCTCTATAGGAGTTTTCTGACCTTTAAAATGTGGAGTTGTAAAAATCACAAGGCCAACACCAAAAAATACATACCAAAATAAGAGAGGTACTCAAGCCTCTACCAAGCTACCTAAGAAGAGGAGAAAATTAATAAGAGGTAAAGATAACATTGATTCTGATGAGGAGGATAATTGTCAATTTAAGGTAGTTGTAAACAATGGAAAATCAATTGATGAGTTGGTAAAGAACATAAAATAAATGGGAAGACTAGGTCACCCAAAAATGAATTAGTATATACACATGTCTACTGAGGGTCAAGAAAAACTGGAGGAAGAAATCATCAACATGATGATTAGGTATAAACATTTACCAGTTGAATTTTCAAGTTATATTTAAAAATATCTATATGATAAGGTATCGGCAAGATGGACTTATGCCTTGTATACCGAGAAGAAGATGAGGGAATGATCATTAATCTTAGCAATGCCAAATTTATCAATAACAAAAATTGAGGATATGATGAAACAATATGCCAACAAGTTTTTGATGAAAGGAAGAGCATTGAATATACTACAAGGAAAACTTGAAGAAGTAGATGAAGAGAGTAAGGAAAAATGGACAAAATTTTTTAAGTCCAAGGCTGAAGAAGAATAAAAATACACTTGCAATTATCCCCGAGAAAGGTGTCAAAGGAAAAGGAAAAGGTGTACATTCTGATGATGTTGATATTACTACATAGAGGCCAATCAAAGATCCCATACACATATCAGACACCGAGAAGCCAGAAGATGAAAAATATGCAGAATACTTCTATCTTACTAACTACACCAAGGAAGAGAAAGAAGATACTCTCGAGCAATTAGCCATTACCGAGAATGATGAAGTGTTAATTGAGGATATCAAAGAAGGTGATCCAGATGATGAAGTGAAATAAGATGAATATTTTACTACTACTGTCAAGCACATCAAGGAAGACAAGACTACCAAAGCAGTTACAATACAAATATCAGGTAACCTACTTATTTTTGTGCAAGTCATAGATATGTCTACTCAAGAGAAACTCAAGGAGAAAACACCCAAGCAATAGATGGACACTACCAAAGAGCAGGGTGAAGTAGGAAACAAAGAGACTATGGATCTTGAAACTAAAGAGGTATAAGATAAAGGAGCTAAAACTAAAGTAAATGTATATGATTCTACGATAGGTACAAGTCCAAAAGCCCAAGGATCTTAGACTGAGGGAATATGAAAATAGAAATACAAGGAGCAAAGTCTCTCCACCAAGCAACCAAAGTCTAATCCAGAGATGAAAGCTCTAGTACCATATGGGAAATCGCCCACATCTTGTAAGAAGAAAAATAAAATGAAGAAGAAACATGGTAATGGTCCAATCACCCTAGATGAAGTCATTGAGATACCTTCATGTGACCCGAGAACCTTAGACCATGAAGCTCTTAGGAGATATGGAGAATTATGCACCAAGAAAGTAGCTCAAGAGAAGTTGAGGCAAGAGAGTAAACACATATAGGTGCTAGAAGATGTGAGAGAGATATTAATGCAAGTTGTACCTAATGTCAATGTTGATTAGGAAACTCCCATCATTGGCCATCTTGCAACACTTACTAGACACATCAATTATCCAAATGTTGATGCAAAAAAGAGACTTGAAGAGAGAGATGAATCTAAAATTCAATTCAAGATAGAAAATAAAATCATCCAAGTACTATAAATTCATAAGGTGAAGTTATCTAAAACCATAAATGAAATTGAAACTATCATTCAATAGATACTCACCACTTTAAAGAAGCTTTGCACTACTGAATCTTTCACTATAGAGTTATAAGAAAAGTTGAAGAATATAGATGATGATTTGCAAAAGAGTGTAGAAAGATTAATCACATAACCCAATGCATTTAAAGAACACTATGAAAAGGTAAAGCATATACATGGGTTAAGAAATGGGCTCAAAAGAGAAGAAGACAAGATAAATGGTCAAACAACTAATCTTCAAGTAGAGTTTTTACCACACAATGAGGTGATGCAGATGCATAAGCTAGGATCTAGTAGCTACTCCTGAGTGATTAGTAGTAGATCATATATTTTCCATGCATGCACAAGTTGGTTTGGAGAATATTTCCTTAAACATTTTGAAAGAGGAATAGTAAAACCTCTTAGCCAACTTGAAGAAAACCCAAAAAAACCATTTTGATAAGTTGTAAGTATATACAATTTTGGTATTATTATTGAAAAAGGGGGAAGATGTGTATACTTACATAGGGATAAATCATGTATAGTTAGTATGTATACTTACCGAGGCATATAGACATGGGGATTCTATAATTTTGAGCATAAAGTTTTGAAAAAAAAATTGCTTAAGGCATACATATGTGTTTTTTTTCACCAATGCCAAAGGGGGAGAATGGTAGTTTATATGTTGTCATTAGTGTCATACATAAATTTAGTACAAGAAAGAAGTAGGCTAGTTAGTCAACACACTATGTATAGTAATTGAGTAGAGCACAAGGCAGACTATTATAGTAACCAAACAGATTCATGACTGAGTACTCATACTGAGCCAGTTGATTACTAAGAATCAAGTTCAATTATAACTGAAGATTCATATATACTGAGCATCAATAATTTACCAAGTGATGAATGTAGCGTATACTGAGAAAAATAGGAAGGACATATAAGTTTTTAATGGAACACAATACAAGGTAAATAGTTTACACTAAGCTAGAAATTTTTTTACAAAAATTAAGGTGAAGAATAAATGCGGATGCAATCATTTAATGATTGATGATCCCTATGTAATGATGTTTTAGGTTATTCATTTAGATCGTAGATCTTAGGTTTTCTAGATGATGCATAACCCTAATTTTTAGGTCAAAATCATTTTATGTATAAACTTTCAAGATGTCATTTTGACAAGTATCACACATGAAGTAGCTACATATACAAACATCTTAAGATCAAACAGGGTTGTGAAGATAAAGTATTGACAGAGAATTCAAGGATTGAATTAATATCAGATCAGAAGGCTACTGAGCATAATTCAGGGAAGAAATCTATCACAACAAGGTGATAACAGGTAAGTACTTATCATATCTAAAATTAGGCAAATTTAGTTGCTATATACATATCAATTCTATTGTTAGTTTCTAACAATTGTGATAGAACTTAAATCTCTTAACATAGTAGACCTCACAGGTCTTTTTTTAAATCTCTTAACCAAGTGCACACTTAATTGTGTTGCTTAAATCCTTTAACCAGGTAGATCCTCATAGATCTTTATTATTACTCCTAATAGGGTAATATCATTAGAAGTGATCAAACATTTTAGCCTTAAGCAATAAACTTTATTACTACAGTTAGTGAAGCTTTGTGGGTGTCATCCCCATAATATTTTTTACTTTATAAAAAGGGTTTGTATGATACCAAAATACTTGTTTATGATTTATGAAGTTTCTTTTAGTTATGTTTTGAATGGATGCAAAAGATAACATGTCATTCAATTAATGAATTACATTGTTATAAGGATTTAGATGAAAAATTTTTGAGGTTACTAATTCACCCTTCTTGTCTCATTAACTCATCTTTCCATAATCTAAACATGTTATAATCATGATGGAAGAGCCATCAAAAATGTTTACACCACAGTCATCGCAATTGTAATCACATCTCAGTTCTTCCGATAGAAGTTGACATTGAAAATGAGAACTCATTGAATGAAGGATGAGCAGTTATTTCTGATGCTAGGACCATCAAAATTGTGATAGCTTCCCTAGCCATCACACTTTACAATGCAAATAATTCCATGGATAATTGTGACAGTTTTCAATCAATTGTCAGATAGTTAGTTGTTGAAATTTGGCACCAAATGTATTAGTGTGTGAGCATCTTGTGAAAGACAAATAAGTTCTATAGCATGAGATGGAATCTACGATAATGAAGCTAACCAAAGAGATTGAAGAAATAAATAATACTATGGAGAACCTTGATTATTCCTTGAAAGGAAAATCTAATGAAAGTCACAGACTGAATTGTGAGATTGGGCATCTATGACTTGATCTAGAATAATACAAACACAATGAGGAAGAACTTGGAAGGGTGAATGATATTTTGAGGAATGAGATTTCTATTGCAAATAAATACATGGAGAAGTTCATGGTCAACTCATCCAAGCTTTATGCACTACTTGAAAGTCAAAGGATGAAATGTAACACACAAGGTCTTGGATATGAGAAAGGTGAAAGCTTAGGATCTGGTCAAAGAAATCCATCATTAGATGTAATCAGAATGGAAATCCTAAGAGGTCTCTAATAAGACAACCTAATGCTCAAAATTTCAATGTAGGGAGATTCTTTCTATGCAATAAATTTTATCATAGGGATGCACAATGTAAAAATAAAATGAATTCTTTATCATTTTATAGTCAATGCTTTAAATAAAACAATTGTGGTCATCAATCAAGTGATTAAGTGTGATTAAAAATACTGCTAATAGAGGAAATGTTAGGTTCTTTACTTGTCAAATTTTTGGACACATAGCTAAGCAGTGTAGATCAAGAGGAAATCAAATAAATTAAAATTATGTTCAATGAAATGTGGTGTGCCTCAAATGCAATATTCCTAGACACATTACAAAATTTTGTGGAAGAAAAAATGTTATCATGAATAGAAGAGGTCTAGTGAACAATGAAAACATGCAAAACAATGACAAAGGAAAACAAAAGGTCGATGTGGATGAGGTCATGAAGTAGATAAGAAATAAATGAGTACCAAAAAGTGATGTCAATGAAGATAATCAATTTGCACCTAAATCTTGTCTATAAAATGCTTTAGGAAGTTAAGCTAAGGCCATTAGCCTAGGTGGAGCTTTCATGAAATATCTATAAAACCCAATGATATGACTTAATAGTTAGATGTGAATCTTCGATTTAGATGTATCAAGGTATTGAAAATATTTCTAAAGAAAGTACAAAGGAATATAAGAAGATTTGAGAGGTCCATAAAATAAATTTCTCATCACAATCAATAGGATAGGGTATTTGATGAGTTAGGGTATAGAGAATTAATGACATCATAAAGTAGATGTGTAAAGGATAAAAATGAATTTCATTCTTTCATTTATCACTTTGTACATTAAGAAGAAGAATTTGGAGAGATCTTGAAGTAAAATTTAGTGAGATCTTAGGTGAAGGAAGTGATTCAACAAGAAAACCTTAATTCATCGATAAAGAGGTATTTCACTACATAGATTGAAATTTTTCACTTTTTGTAATGGATACACATAAGATTGTAGATGTAACTAAGCACCCTAGATCTCAATTTAAGAAAGGACTGTACAAATCTATAGAGGATGACCCAAAAGAGGAATTCTCAACTTTTACTTATGGTGTAGTGCACATAGAAGATATTGAGGCATACATTCATGCAAATTTGCAGGAATTTGGTAGTTATTAGATTCACAACCTATTTTCAACTAAGCTATGTATCAATTCCAAGCTGCAAGATGAATTCAAGGTGCTTGTAGATAAAAACCTTGCTCAAATCATAAAATATCCAACTTTTGATGAGAATGAGTGTATTAGATATGTGCTAATCAGGGGTAACTGGACCAAGATGGTGTGAAAAAAGAGGGGCATAAGAGGCCACTTTTTTTTTTTTTTTTTGAAATTGGGTAAACCTAAACTTCAAAGAGAAAGTGGAGGGTCTTGCACTCAAAATTAGAAGATATGTATAGAATAATAATTGTAGTACTCTGAATCTAGTTTCTAAAATACTAAAGTTTTTTTAAAATGGATAATATTAAGAGGGTCAAACCCTCCGTGTGGGAAAAAATATTCCTAATTTTTTCAAACAAATATAACATAGCTATTTTTGTGCTCAACAAAAGATATAGTTAGATTTAATATTTTGAAAAACTATTTGGTAGGATAGTAGGTAAGACCGAGATCTAGAAGTGTATTTTTTCATAATTTTCTAGTCAGTATGTTTTTTAATGATTTTTTGAAGTGATTGCATGACGCAAGAGAGGACAAGGAGAGGGGCCAAAGGCACACCCTAACTAGAACCCCCTTGTAGAGATCACATGCGAAAGAAACAACACACAAGTGAGAGAGAGAATGCATATCACTTTTCATATAATGATTCAATTTTTTTCATACATGTCACGCTGTAAGGCCTTCTCAGTTTAGGCTAGATATTACAATTTAAGTACAGAAGTCCTCCAACATGCAAGGATCTGAAATAATCTTCTATCTCCTAGCTTCTATCCCTAATGTCCTAATTGATGTCCTAAACTACAAAAAAATATTACATTATATACAGGAGGCTACCAAACAAGTTGGCCTTTAGATCCACCATCAATGGAAGGAATGACCAGATCTAGGTCCACATGCTTGCTAATGATAGATACCAAAATTAAATTTGTGACCATAATTAATTGCAAGATTTGGCCTCAACTGTAAAATAAAACAAACACCTCAGTAAGAAAGGATAACCGAGTTCCAGAAAAGCATCATCAAGCTCTAGGGAAATTCATCAAGCGCTAAAGAGATAACTGATGAACCCCAATTAACAAAGGAAACCAAGCAACATTGAACCAACTCGGTTAGGGAAGGAACCGAGAAAAACAGGATAACAAAAACATGTTTTTTGTGACACATGATTGTGAAGGACTCAAGATGCTCCTATATCAGACACTTGAGGTTATTTGGAATGATTCTCCAAATCATGAAGCAAGTATAATCCGAGTTGAATCCGACTCAGTTTGTGAAATCCATGAACTGTCTTCAATCGGTCTATTCTTCCACTTTACCAAATATTTCATATATTGTTTTCCTCTTGTACTTCTATCGATTCTTTGTTCCAAAATCTACTCAACTTCTTCTATTTATTTCTTAGGATAATCATTTGGTATGGTCATTTCTTCATTTAAATCACGGTAGTCATACAAATCAGAAATGTTGAAAATAGGTGATATATCCATGTCATCAGGTAACTCAATCTCATCAACATTTCCACTATCAAATCTCTTTAAAATATTGTAAGGACCAAAATTCTTCATTTTTAGCTTCCCATATGTTCCAATAGGAAATTTACCTTTCTTCAAATGAACCATTACTTCATCATCAACTACAAAAGTCTTATGTCTTCTACATCTATCATCTTTGTCTTTGTATTTTTGATTAATTTCCTCCAACATATGTTTCACATATTCATGAAATGTCTTCATGTACTCAATAAACTTTAGTCCTTCAGCACTTCTCTTTGCTTCATCAGTAATATTCCTCAAATATGATATACCTCTAGATTGTATGCCATTTACGATCTCAAAAGGTGTTTTTCCAGTACTTATATTTACTAAATTATTATATGCAAACTCTAATTGTGCCAACATAGAATCCCAATTACTCGAGGTGTCTCCAGCTAAACATCTCAAAATATTTCCCAAGCTTCTATTCACAACTTCTATCTCTCCATCGGCCTATGGGTGAAATATAGAACTATATTTCAACTCAATGCCAAAATTTCTCCAAAGGGTCTTCCAAAAGTATCCAACAAATTTACTATGTCGGTCATAGATGATACTCCTTAGTAAGACATGCAATTTGACAATTTCCTTAAAGAAAAGATCTTCTATATGTACTGCATCTAATGTCTTTCTACAAGGTATAAAATGTGCTATTTTAGAAAATCTATCCACATCAACAAATACAGAATCATTACCTCTTACTACGGTGAGCCAAGAACAAAATCCATACTGATATCAATCCAAGGTTTCTCAGGAAAATAAATCAGTGTATATAAGCCAGTATTCTGACTTACTCCTTTTGCAACTTGAAAAATGCCACAAATTTTCACAAATTTCTAAACATCCTTAAACAATTGGGGCCAAAATTATTTTTCCTTAAGAAAATTCAATGTCTTATCAACACCAAAATGTCCAGCCAAACCACTACTATGTTTTTATTTTATCAAATTAGTTCTCATTGATCCTCTTGGTATACACAACTAAATACCTTTAAACAACATACCTCCTTGAATGAAATATTCTTCCCATTTAGTATTCAGTTGATCTTGAATAGGTGCTCTAGACTTTGTCCATGACTCAAAAAAATTAGGATCAAATTCATAAGAATCTCTCATGTCATCAAAACCAAGAACTTCAATTTTCATCTCGGTCATCAAAGATCTTCTTCTACTTAATGCATCAGCAACTCAGTTAGTGACTCCACTCTTATGCGTTATCACAAATGTATAACTCTGCAAATACTCAACCCATTTCATATGTCTCTAATTCAACTTATTTTGACTACCAAATACTGTAAAGCTTTATGATCGGTATACAATACAAATTCACTCGGTATCAAATAATGTCTCCATTTCTTCGCGGCTTGAACAATAGCATAGAATTCTTGATCATACACATAGTATTTTCTTTTTGCATCATTCAACTTTTTGCTAAATAAAGCAACAGGTTTACCTTCTTGACTCAACATAGCTCCTCTTGCACTTCCACTTCCATCTCATTCTACTTGAAATACCTTATTGGAATTTGGTGATGCCAACATAGACAATTCAGCAACCTTCTATTTCAGAGTCTCAAAACTTTTATCAGTACCATGTGTCCACTTGAATTCTCTTTTATCTCCTCTCATAGTCTCAGTCATAGCATTACAAATTGAGCTGAAATTCCTAATGAACTTTTGGTAAAAACTTTCCAAGCCATGAAATGATCTTACCTCACTAGCATTCTTAGATACAAGCCATTCAAAATAGCTTCAACCTTTTCAGGATCCATCTTCAAACCATTAGCTGAAATCAAAAATCCCAAATACACAATCTCCTCTTTCATGAAAGAACACTTTTTCAGATTTATCAGCAACTTTTCTTCTTTCAACCTCTAAAATACTTTCTTAACATGCAACAAATGTTCTTCTTTGGTCTTACTGAATATCAAAATATCATCTAGGTATATAATTATAAATTTACCTAAGAATTTCTTCAAAATTTCATTCATCAACCTCATAAAAGTACTCGGTGCATTAGTTAAACCAAAAGGCATAACCAACCACTCATACAAACCTTCTTTTGTCTTGAAAGAAGTCTTTCATTCATCACCTTCTCTGATTATGATCTAATGATACCCACTTTTCAAATAAATTTTGGTAAAATACTTTGCTCCGGTCAAACTATCCATTATATCATCCATTCTCGGTATAGGAAACCTATATTTTTTATGAGGGGTGCTCCCCTTAATACCACAAACACATAACATAAATAGAGAAACAACAACAATTTTCAAGAACAAAAAATGGGCTTCTTATTGTCTCCACAAATGTGGAATTACAAATTTTAGAATTACAATATGCAAAGCCACATGGGCATTCCCTTAGAATATTATGTAGGACAAAGCCTCGAATCAATACCCAGATCTACTACCTAGAACTGTCCCGAACTGCCTAAGACAACACTATGGGCCTTCCTTATATACGTAATTTCCACTGCCCAAGAAGGTTCCCAAAATTTGGCCCTTAAGGCCGACTATACATAGAATTATTTTATTTTCACAATTTTTACAATAGGGTCGGCTCAAAAGAAATACAAATGATGCTTTTAGGTAGCCCAACTTCCGGAGGCCATAACTTTTTAACCATAGCTCCATTTTTATATTGTAACCACTTTTTAGAAATGCCATGATGAGATCTACAGTGCCTAACAGGTGCTAGTGCCAGCTAGTTAGGGGTTGATCATGATCCGAAGCCTCTAAGACCTTCAAAATTGATCTAAAAGATTTCGTACCCAAAAACCTCAATAACTTCACCAATACTGATACTGTGGCAATGAAACTCAACTGCTAGGCTAAAATGACTAAGATGAACCTCCACATGTGAAATTAGAACATTCCGAGATCGTATGACCAACTTACTAAAAATAGTAAGTTTCCATAAATAGAAGCTCTGCACAAGATAGCCCTTATTGAAAACAAAACCAAAAATATTTTTGGGTGATGCAAGATTGCTCTTACACCCAGGATGCTCCTGCATCAATTTCACTATTATCTTGTTGATTGCTCTAGAATCAGTACACATTTGTCATTTTGCATTCTTCTTAGGTACCTATACAGCATGTACTACACAAGGACTCAAACTTTCTCAGATTAAACCTTTCTACAACAATTCTTGAATCTGTCAGTTCAATTCCTGATTCTCGGTAGGTGTCAACTGATGTGGTGCCTTATTTGGTAAACTAGCTCTAGGGATTAGATCCATGCAATGATCAATGATTTTCTTCAGTGGAAAACCATCAGGTACATTATCATGAATGATTTCAATGTACTTGGTGAGTAACTTATCAATCTCCTCAGGAATTTTATCCTCTATTTTCTTACTCGGTTGTTAGGAATCACATAAAATCATACATCATTTTTCTTCAAATCCTTAACAAATTTTCTTCCTTCCATGAAGAAAAATTTCACAGATGTACAAACATTAGTAACAGGTTCTTCAATAAAAGGTAACAAGATTTGTCTCCTCCCATTAGCCCAAATAGTATATTTATGCATTCTCACATCATATATAGCATGTCTATCATATTGCCAAGGTCTACCCAACAAAATATGACAAAAATCCATAGGCATGACATCACATAACACCTTATCATAGTAATTTCCAATTTTGAAATTCACTTAAAATTTTTCACTTGCCAAGAGTGTATGCTCATCTTTGATCCATGATATCTGATAGGGCTTCGGGTGTTCCAACCTTTTCAACTACAACTTTGTAACCATTTCCTCAAATGCCAAGTTCTCCAAGCCACCATTGTCAATGATTACCTTCAAAACTTCATTAGAAACTCTACATTTGGTCTTGAACAAACTTTTCCTTACCGCATCTTCCTTATTACTTTCACTCCAAAGTGCTCTCCTTACCATCAAGTTCTTTTCCTTCTCAACTTCATTCAATGGATCTTCTTGCACCAAAACATTCCTACTACTACCAACCTTCTTACTTGCATGTGTACACTCAAATGATCTATTTCCTTCTTCTCCACAATTGTAACAAGTTCTTTGGAAACCACCTCTATTATAACCACCTCAATAGTTATTTTCTCTTCCTCTAGATGAACTTTCACCTTTCCACTCGGTCTTTCATTTATCCAGATTTGTCTTTTCAAGTTCAAATCTACTATTTTCACCATAAGATCTACCTCTTCCTCTAGGGAGTCTACCACCTCTAGCTCTTTGTCTTTTCTCATGTCTCTTGTTCAATTTCTCCTTGGCTTTCAATAAAAATTGATAAGCTTCTTCAATGTTCTCCAATTTGACCAAATTGATTTTGTCTTGGATAGAAACTCTCAATCCATTCAGGTACCTAGCAATTCTTTCCACATCATCTTCATCATGTCCAGATCTGATATCTAACCTATAGAATTGCTCAGTATATTCTTTTACCAAGCTATCTTTCTACCTCAAACTTTTCATTCGCCTAACTAGGTTAATCTAATAATCATAAGGTAAGAACTTTCATTTCAATTTATTCACCATTTTATTCCATACCTTAATTTTGTCTTTTCCTTTCCTCTTTCTATACAATTGTAGATGGTCCCACCACAAGGATGCATGACTTTTCAACTTTGTGCTTGCAATTTTCACCTTCTTTTTCTCAAGGACATTTTTATACTCCAAGTAATTTTCCATCTCGGTGATCTAGTCCACCAATTCATCAAAATCCAATTTTCCACTATACTCATAAGGATTAAAGTGTGGTGTAGACTTTAGATTTGTCAAAGACATCAACAATATTTCCTCACCTTGATCCATCACTAGTGTAGGTTCTATTGATGGACTACAACTGATTGAATATCTGAATGAACTTAAGAAATATTTATTAGAGATCACCAAGTACTGAAATGATATGTAAGATGATTAAATTAGTCAATATATTGTCATTGATGTCAACTAGTCTTGATATTACTTATCATGTTAGTTACAAACATCGAAACATCTATTGAACAAAGAAAAGATGAAGAACTAAGATATCTACATGAGAAAAAGATGGATATGACATATAAGGATTAGGTAAACATTGGGTAGCTTATTGATGAGTCTATGGCTTTATATTGTCGACTTGAGCATGTTACATTAATCTATTATGAAGAAGAGATTTGAAATTGAACATGTTAATGTGGTTGGTAATTGAAGACTTATGTATACACCGAGCTAGTGTAGTGTATACCAACTGACAGTATTAACCAAGCTAGTTTAACTAGTTATCACCAACGCATTTCTATATTAACCGAGTATGGATGAAAACATTAAATGCAAAGAATAGCCAAATAAATTTGGTGAGCTAGAAATTGTTATGATTTCAAGGTTAAGGATGAAATTTGTTATAAGATCCATGACTAACAAAATTTGGAGAAGATCTAAAGGATGAGATTGAAACATGTTAATGACACATTTGCCGAGGAAGGTTTAAGAGGGAAAATGGACAAAGGAGATTAAGCAGAAAAGTCTAATGGCTGATATGAAAATGATTTACTTGTCTATATAACAGATATGAGTTTTAGTATTGAAACATGCTAGAAGAAGAAGAATGCACAGATTTCACATGAAGACTTTATTCATGCATGCCTGATTAGACTGGTTATTGAAAGAACCAAGCTGTAGATTTTACCCAGCGTAAGGGAACCATTTACTGAGTGAAAGTAACCTGAAGAATATTGAGGAAGTGAATTTGATTAATGATCCAAGGATTTGTATGGGCTTAGCATAGATCTGAATATCTACAATTGAGTTTTATTTGAATCAGATCATTATTGTATCAGTTTAACCATTGATTCAAAAAATTTCTTAACCGAGTGGACTTAGCAATCTTATGTTCTACCCTATGACATTCGTTGAATGTAAAGTGTTATCTTGTTGGCCCCATAGTGAATGTTGGTCAAAAGTTAACTATTAGTGATAAATCCTCTAACCAGGTCACACCTAACAGTGTATATTGTAACCTTTAACAGTGTTGTCTCTTCAATGAGCTCACTTTAGAAGAGTGAATTATTTTGGGTTACCGGTCCCAGGTGGTTTTTCCCTTAGCAGGGTTTTTCCACATTAAATCATTGTGTTAAGTGTTATTTTTTATGATTTTTTTTCTATCATACTTTACATATTTCATAGTTGATTTGGTCAGTAATCACAGTTAGATATTTACTGGTAATCGGTAAAAGTGAACAAACATATTGATATGTTATGTTATTGAGATGCATAATTTGTTGGAATTATTTTATAAGGTACATATTTATATTTGGGATTGTAAGATAATTAATCTTACCAATTCACCCCCCCTCTCAGTTATTCTAACAATTGGTATTAGAGCACATTGGTTTCTTGGAAGAAAGTTTTAAGGACTTGAGCAAAAACATTACAAGATGTATAAGAGGGAAGTGTCGAAGTTGAACAAGGACAACTTTACTACATGGAAAAGTCAGATGAGACTTCACATATCTGGAATTGGAGAATCTGCTATACATTTACTTGAAAATGGCTACATACAACCAACGGTTGGTCCTTTGACTCTTAATGAATTGAGAGATCAACATGAATATAATATGACTATGATAGAGATTGTTGTTGCTCTATCTAATGTTGAATTTGAGGATTTCAAGGATTGCACTACTGCAAAAGAAATGTGGGATAAACTTGTTCTAGTTTATGGGGGTGATAGAAGCTATGGTATAAGGAACAATAGAGGTTATCGACACTACAAAAGAGACAAATGAGATCACAAAGATAAGCGGAAAAAGGCATGCTATCTTGTTGGAAAAGATGACACCGACACTGACACTAATGATGATATTGAGGTAGTGTTTGTTGCAATGAAAGATGATTTTGAAGAGGAGGAAAGGTATGTAGAAACAACACTCATTTCTAAAGTTAGTAAGAATGATACTTGGATCATTGATAGTGGTTGTACACGTCACATGACTAGTGATGAGAATAAGTTTGATCATCTTGAGCATTATAATGGAGGTTTAGTGAAAATGGGAAATGACACACCTTGCATAGTTTAAAGGGAAATGATCTATTCTATTGAATGATAAAATTAGATGTGATAATGCATACTAGGTAAAAGGCCTAAATTACAATTTATTGAGTATAGCATAGCTTAATAACTCAGGTCACCAAGTTGCATTTGAGAGAAAGAAGGTAAAAATCTATTATGAAAATGGAAAGCTTGTCAAAATAGGAGGACAATCAAAAGGTAATTTATTTTATCTCGATATTGCTGAGACTTCTTGTTTACTGGTGAAAAATGAAGATGCATGGCTATGGAATAAGAGGTTATGTCATGTAAATTTTGATAAAATGATTAAAATCAATAAAAAGATAAAAGTTAGAGGATTTTCTAGTCTAACCATACCTGATCATGTTATGTGCCATCAATGTCAAAAAGGAAAGATGACAAAATCTAGTTTTAAAAGTAAGGACTATTCATCTAAAGGAATTTTGGAGTTGGTTCACACTGACTTATGTGGTCCTATGAGAACTCAAAGCTTCTATGGTGATATATACTTTATTTTGTTTATTGGTGACTATACTAGATTGATGACAGTTATATTCTTGAAATAAAAATCCAAGGCATTCAAACTGTATAAATGGTATAAGGATAAAGTAGAAAAAGAAACCAAAAATTAATTGAAATGCTTAAGGTCTAATAGAGGAGGTGACTTTGTTTCTAATGAATTCACTAACTTCTGTAATGAGCATGGTATAAAAAGGTAGGTTTCTTCACCAATAACACCACAACATAATGGAATTGGTGAAAGGAAAAACTGATCTATTGTTGATTGTCCTAGAACATTGATGATTGAGAAAAATGTTGCACAAATGTACTGGAGAGAGGCAGTTAGCACAATAGTATATGTCCTGAACTAAGTTCAACTAAAGAAAGACACAAACAAGACACCTTACAAGTTATGGTTTGGATACACACTGAATGTAAGTTATTTCATAATTTGTGGTAGAAAGTGTTATATTCTGAAACATGATAGGAATGGAAAATTTGACTCTAAAGTTGATGAAGGAATATTCTTAGGATACTCTACTAAGAGTAAAGCTTATAAATGTTTGAACAGAGTTACTAATAAGATGATAGAAAGTGCTAATGTAAAAGTTGATGAGTTTGCTGATAAGAATGATGTAGAAAGCATGAAGGAACCAAAAGACTATGGTAGGTTCACTTATGTTGAAGATCCAGAGTATCTATCAAAGCCATAGGCTGAGTCTACCGAGCATTAGGAAAATGCTACCGACAATCAACAAATGGAAATCGAGAATCAAGAAGAAGCTACCGAGGAAGAAATTGAACCTGAACAGAATGATGAGTAGAGGAGAGATCAATTGCTAGAAATATTTGTTAGAATACACCATCCTGAGAACCAAATCATTGAAGATAAGAAAGTTGACATCATGACCCGAAGTAAGTTAAGACAAAACGCATGCTTAGTTTGTGAGTTTGAGCCTAAGAATGTTAGGGATGCTCTTGAAAATGAGGAATGGATGAATGCTATGATTGAGGAAATTGAACAAATTGAAAAGATTAATACACAGAATTTAGTGCCTAGACCAAAAGATAAAAATGTTATCGGTACTAAGTGGATTTTCAAGATTAAGTTGAATGAGAATGGAGATGTTAGAAGGAATAAGGAAAGACTTGTCTGCAAGGGATATGCACTAGAAGAAGGTATTGATTATGTTGAAACCTTTGCATCAGTTGCTAGACTGGAAGGAGTCCACATATTACTTTCTTATGTTGCACATAAGGGATTTAGAGTATATCAAATGGATGTGAAAGCAACTTTTCTGAATGGAATACTTGAGGAGGAGGTCTACATAGAACAACCGAAAGGGTTTGTTGATCTGAATCAGAAAGACATGGTATGTAGACTACACAAAGCTTTATATGGACTAAAGCAAGCACCGAGGGCATGGTATGAAAGATTACATGCTTATCTTATCAGTATTGGCTTTGTAAGAACTAGTGAAAATAGTAATATGTACATGAAAGGAGATTCTGATGATAACATTTTGAGTGCTGCAATATTTGTTGATGATATAATCTTTGGTGGACAAGATCAAATTTGCAAATCTTTTGCTGATGAAATGAGAAAAGAATTTGAGATGTCAATGTTTGGAGAGATTAAATTCTTTCTAAATTTGAAGATTATACAACAAAAAGATGGGATTTTCATCACTCAATCAAAATATATTAAAGAACTATTGAAAACTTTTGTCATGGAAGATGCTAAACTAGTGGGAACACTGATGGTAACCGGCTGTAAATTAACAAAGGATGATGAATCTACCGAGGTAAATCAAACTCTATACTGATCTATGATTGGTAATCTAATGTATGTAGTACATAGTAGACCTGATATTGCACATGCAGTGGGGATTGTGGCAAGATTTTTTGCCAATCCTAAAGATTCACATATGGTTATAGTAAAGAGAATTTTGAGATACCTAAAGAAAATAGAGGACTATGTATTATGCTACACATTGGAAGGAAAATTTGAACTTGGAGTTTACACCAATGTAGATTGGACTGTAAACATAGATGACTGGAAGAGCATAACCGATGGACCATTCTTTTTAGGAGAGAAAGGCTTGTGACTTGGATTAGCAAGAAAAAAGCATGCATTTCTCAGTCCACTACTGAAGTAGAGTATATTGCTGCTACTACAAATTGTTCAAATATAGCTTGGATCAGACAAGTGTTGGAAGGAATGAATGAGGTAATCACTGACCTAGTGATTATATATTGTGACAACACCAGGGTTATAAATATTTCTAAGAATCCTATGATGCATTCAAAGACAAAGCATATATTTATTAAGTATCACTACTTGAGGGAACAAGTTCAAGAGAAGCAAGTACAACTAGAATTTGTAACATCTAAGGAACAACTTGCTGACATCTTTACTAAACCATTACTGAAAGAAAGATTTAAATATTTGAGAACTAGACTTGGGGTCAGTCTCCTATCCACCAATCACTGAGGTGACCTAGAGGTTGCATCAACCTACACTTATCAAAATATCATTCATGTTGATGCACATAGCTCACACTTTGGATTTTGTCTAAGATTGTGAAAGATTGTAGAAGCTGGAACAAAAATGTGTTTATCTGTACACTGAAGGTACATGATATGAACCAAACAATAGAGAAATACTTGGTTGCTTAAGAGCTATTTATATATTTTCTTTGGAATTATTGTCAAAGGGAGAGATAATTAATATGGAAAATTAGTTACTAAGAACACAAACAGAGAGAAATTGCAAAAAGGGAGAACACAAATAGAGAGAAATTGTAGAAAGGGGGAAACTTTAATTTTTTTTTACTAAGAACAAAGGGAATCTAAGAAGTGAAAAGATTAAATCCCCAGGGAGAGTCTTCAGTTGTAATGTTGTTATGTTTTTTAGTGATTAAACATATTAAATTTGAGCTTACCAAGCTACAACATTTTCTTACATAGTTGTAGAATATATGTTCGGTATGTGTATGGTATATTTTCAAATTGCTTGTGTTTCCATCAATACCAAAGGGAGAGATTGATGAACTACAACTGATTGAATATCTGAATGAACTGAAGAAACAATGATTAGAGATCACCGAGTACTGAAATGATATTTAAGATGATTAAATCAGTCAATATGTTGTCATTGATGTCAACTAGTCTTGAAAGTACTTATCATGTTAGTTACAAACATCGAAACATCTGTTGAATGAAGAACAGATGAAGAACTAAGATATCTACATGATAAAAAGATGGATATGATAGATAAGGATAAGGTAAACATTGGGTAACTTATTGATGAGTCTATGGATTTATATTGTTGACTTGAGCATGTTACATTAATATATTATGAAGAAGAGATTTGAAATTGAACATGTTAATGTGGTTGGTAATTGAAGATTTCTATATACATTGAGCCAGTGTAGTGTATACCAACTGACAGTATTAACTGAACTAGTTTAACTAGTTATCACCGATGCATTTCTATAATAACTGAGTATGGATGAAAACATTATATGCAGAGAACAATGGACTAAATTTGATGAGTTGTAAATTGTTATGATTTTGAGGTTAATGATGAAATTTGTTATGAGATCCATGGCTAACAAAATTTAGAGAAGATTTAAAGGATAAGATTGAAACATGTTAATGACACATTAGCCAAGGAAGGTTTAAGAGGGAAAATGGATGAAGGAGATTAAGTGGAAAAGTCTGATGCCTGATATGAAAATGATTTACTTTTCTATATAAGAGATATGAGTTTCATTATTGAAACATGCTAGAAGAAGAAGACTGCAGAGATTTCACTTGAAGACTTTATTCATGCATGCTTGATCAGACTGGTTATTGAAAGAACCAAGCTGTAGAGTTTACCGGGCGTCAGAGAACCAATTACCTAGTGAAGTAAGTTGAAGAATATTGAGGAAGTGAATTTGATTAATGATGAGAGGATTTGTATGGGCTTAGCATAGATTTGAATATCTGTAATTGAGTTGTATTTGAATCAAATCATTACTGTATCAGTGTAACCATTGATTCAAAATCTCTTAACCGAGTGGACTTAACAGTCTTATGTTTTACCCTATGAAATTATTTGAATGTAAAGTGTTATCTTGTTGAACACATACTGAATGCTGGTCAACATTTAACTGTTAGTGATAATTCCTCTAATTAGGTCACAGTTAATAGTGTGTATTGTAACCTTTAATAGGTTTGGCTCTTCACTAAGCTCACTTTAGAAGAGTGAATTATTTTGGGTTACCGGTCCCAGGTGGTTTTTCCCTTAGCAAGGTTTCCACGTTAAATCATCGTGTTGTGTGTTATTTGTGATGATTATTTTTCTATCATACTTTACATATTGCATAGTTGATTTAGTTGGTAATCATAGTTAGATATTTAATGGTAATCGATAAAAGTGAACAAACAGATTGATATGTTAGGTTACCGAGCTGCATAATTTGTTGGAATTATTTTATATGGTACATCTTTGTATTTGGGATTGTAGCATAACTAATCTAACTTTTTAACTTTTTGCTTGCAATTTTCACCTTCTTTTCCTCAGGGACATTTTCATAGTCAAAGTACTTTTCCATCTCGATGATCTTGTCCACCAATTCATCAGAATCCAATTTTCCACTGTACTCGAGAGGATTAAAGTGTATTGTAGACTTCAAATTTTTGAAATCCTTCAACAATCTTTCCTCACCTTGTTCCATCACCAGTGCAGGTTCTACAGCAACTTGTTCTTCCTCAATTTCATCATCACTAACATCTTCAAGATCTCTTCCTCTTCTCTGCGCTATTTCAATAGGTTCTAATCTAGCATAAAGTTGTCTCAACATGTCTACCAATCCTAGATCTGCATCTCACCTCCCATGAACCATCTTTAAAAACTCTACAATTATAGGCCAAATCGTAATCTGCTACCACACAAAAAATTAACTAGGGTTTGACAAGAAGGAACCCTCAAACCTATATTCACAAACCTATATCTAGATCTCACCTCGCTCTGATACCACCTAATGCAAGAGAGGACAGTGAGAGGGGCCAAAAGAACACCCTAACTAGATCCCCCTTGCAGAGATCACATGCAAAAGAAACAACACACAAGTGAGAGAGAGAATGCAGATCACTTTTCTTATATTGATTGAATTTGATTCATACATGTCGAGCTATAAGACCTTCCCGATTTAGGCCATATATTACAATTCAAGTGCAGAATTCCTCCAACATGCGAGGATCTAAAATAATCTTCTATCTCCTAGCTTCTATCCCTTATGTCCTAATTGATGTCCTAAACTACAAATAAAGATTACATTATATACAAGAGGCTACCAAACAAGTCAACCTTCAAATCCACCATCATTGGAAGGAACAACTAGATCTAGGTCCATACGCTTCCCAATGATAGATACCATCATTAAATCTATGACCATAATTAATTGCAAGAGTCAGCCTCAATAGGAAACTAAAACAAACACCTCGGTAAGAAAGGATAATCGAGCACCAGACAAGCATCACCGAGCACCAAGGAAATTCACTGAGCACCAAAGAGATAACTGACCAACCCCGGTTAACAAAGGAAACTAAACACTACTAAACCAACTTGGTTAAGGAAGGAATCGAGCAACATAGGAAAACCCAAGCATGTTTTTGGTGACACGAGATTGCCAAGGACCCAAGATGCTCTTGCATCACCGCATCTTGAAAATCTAGTACCTATTCGTGCGATGGGCTTAACTTGCATCAAAATAATAAAAAATGTAATCTATTTTTTTAAAAGTGTATAAATTCAAGTGTATAACAATAATATGTAATATTTTTTGCAATTGGTTGAGTAGATCAAAAGTTATTAAAAAATGATAGACATATGTCTATGAAGCCTGTCAAGGCACTAGTAAAGAAAATTAAATTTTACTATTTAATGTTGTCCAAAAATTGAAAAATTTATATGGTTAGAAAGATGAGAAGATGTGTAAGATTATGGTGGTAATTTTTGAGATACCCACTTGATCATTTGTAAACCTCATGAGCATGAAATCAAGAATTCATGTTGGAAGTGTTATAATAATAAGCAAAATTACACAAATATAAACCCACAAAAGAGAACACAACAACACATAATTTAACATGGTTCACCCAATCCCTGGGCTATGTCCACCAACATCGATTCCAATATCTTTATTATTATCCAGTGATTACAATCTGAAACCTGCAACTCAATACCACCACAGGAAGCTACAATAATCCCTCATCCAATGAATCTCAAACCCTAAGCCCTTTTACAAGTATTTTTGACATAACAAAATTAGGGAAAAAATACTTTGACTAATGGAAAATAGATGGCTGACACATTACAATATGTTAGGTTAACAACACCCCATCACCCCATGTTAGGCTTCCCCTTGACCCCATCAGGGGCTCTACCCCTTGACCCTGCTTGGGGCGCTGCCCCAGGACCCTGCAAGGGGCTCTGCCTCTTGACCCCATAGAAAAGTCTGATTAGGCTCCACATACATAACAGGAAGATGAAAAAAAGTGTAAACTAACTAAAATGAAGGGAAAATGGGCTTTCAAGCCTTAGGCTCATTTACTAACCCTTTTTCCAAACCTAAAACATGTGCCATTTTTTGTGTCCATCATAACTTTCTCAGGTTTTGAAAATAAAAAACTACATTTCAAAAATTTCAAAACCTGTACATGTTTTGGAGATGTAAAGACATGTAATTTATGATTTATAGAACATGTACAGGTTATGAATACATCAAAACACATGTTCTTAAATTATGAATACACTAAATTTATTTATAGATTTTATGTATATAATATATGTCTATGTTAGTATACATGCATATCTATAGTTTTATATACATATATTTATATATATATATATGCATATATATCTATATAAATGTGTGCCTCTCTCTCTCTCTCTCTCTCCTACCTTCCTTCTTGGGTTCCTATTTTATAGAACTTTTATGGGTTATGGAAACATAGATTTGAACCTCTGATCACTAGTACATTTGACCCTAGTTTTCGACCAACATTTTCAACGAACTTGAAAAATGGTTTTTCTTAGACGTAATGTAGAATGAAATATTTTTTTTTTAATCCATGCCCATGTTCATCTAAATTTTGAAAACTAGGATAGTTTGTTGAAACTTAGACAAACATACACATAACTTTAAAAAAAAAGGTTTCATTTCAATTCATTATGATGTGCGACAGAGAAGAGCAGTGCCATTATGCACCAAAGAAGAGGTGAAGGAGGGCCATGAATCCCTTGAATCAATCACATGTAAGTGCACCCTAACTAAAGACAATCCTTTATTTCAAATGATTGTTGTAGGTTTAAATTAGTTTTCAAATAGATTCAATGGATGGTGTATTTGGCACAATATGTGATTTTTTTTGTTTCAAAGTACAACTATATCTTTCCTTTAGTCTATAATTGGAGCTTATAGCTATATTTGTTAGAACTAGAAATGTGGATGTTTCCCCATTGAACTCTTCTTTTGTTTCGAAGGGTGGGTGCCCCTAATGATAGAAAAAAGGGAACCTCTAAAATTTAAGGCTAAGAAAGAAAGTTGGGAGATTGAAATTAAAATAGTGCTTCCTTCATCGCTAATATTATTAGCTAAAATAAGCCCTTAAAATAGTAGGGGTCGCTCTTTCAATTTTTAATGCATGTTTGGTTAAAGGACAAGGTATGAAAGACTTATAGGATAGAAACTTTGGATCAATTCTTTGCATGCATAAAAACACAACCACAACCCTTATAAATTGTACGGGAAATGAGAACCAAAGCCTTTGATTGGGCTCCTACTGACTAATCAGATAGGTGGGGCTAACTAACTTGATACTGGTTGGAAGGATGGGAGTTCTCCTACTACATATATAATACAAAACCTCTCCCTTATATAATAGTAGGGGTCTACCTCTTAGCAGATCCTAACAAGGTATGAAGGTGTCTAAATGATTTTCTGAGTCGGAGAAAATAATCTAAGGGTTATGCCAATGCATTTGCAGAGGTTGGTGTAGACTTTCATAGTGAGACAGTGAATTGGAAACTTAATCCATTTTGATCTAAAAGTTATGTTTATAATTCAAATGAACATGATAGAGTGTACTAAAGAAATAAAAAACTTGCATGGAAACAAAGTAACTCAATCCACCTTCAAACTACTACATTTCCTATTCAACCATGCATTGAATGAAGAGTTTTAGAATACTAAAATGAGGATTATGTCCTTACGAAAGAGAATATATAGTTTGTAAGGAATTAAATTTTTCTAAATTTAAACTTAATTAAATTGCTTCCTTTGATACACAAACACTCATTCATGCTCACACAACCCAAAATATCCTTCCCAAGATATTTTAACATTTTTCAACTTCTTTGGAACTTACAGTCAATCAGTTATATGACTGTTACATTTAGTTTATTATTGTCAAGTTGACAACATTGTTCTCAACTTGACAAATCTTTATATTTTTGTGTTAATATCATTTCAAATTTCCTTTAAAATGACTTTTAGGACTAATTCCTAACACTAAAGACCTTAAACCCTCACTAAACCTCATATGAGCCTTTTAAGCCATATTTTTCCAATTAGACAAATTTACATATTTGGAGCTTTTAGTGCATTTGAAACCATTTAAATGGATCTAATGACCAACTTACAATAAATTTGGACCTTATAGGTATTTTTAAATTCTCATTGACTCTTAGAATCCCCAAGTGACCCCAAGGTGCACTTCTAGCCTCCAAATGCCATCATGGCTTACATACTTGATCTCTTTACAAAATGATCAATATACTATCAAAACATAATCAAATGACCATTATTGGTATTATTAAAATGAAAAATGACCCATCATGGTCATGGTTGTCTTCACTCCCCCTAAGATCTATCACTAACCCTAGTGTACCATCTAGGCCCTTGTGCTTGGCCTTGGTGCTCCTACACAATACTCCTCAGATTTGAAATCTTTCCAAGTCCTCTTGGAAACCTACAAATAAAAATATTTTAGAAAAACTTCAAGCCTTCATCTTGACCTTCGGAAAATATGGGTCCTTTATGAACCATGCTACTCTCCCTCCATACATCTTCATCTTGCATTTAGGATTTCTTTCTCTCGCCAATGTGAACAATCCTTTCTCATGTTGAAGCATCTTCTCACTGACCACCATTTGAACCTACATTTCTTATTCCACTTGTACCATCTCCACACTAGGAGAAAATTTTATCATCTTTTAAGCCTCCTCATGGCCCATCTTTGCACATTCAATTTCTTCATTTAAGGCTTCTCCCTCTTGTGCCTCCAAAACTCCTCCATAACTCTTCCATTCTTCCCCTATAGCAAAAAACTTTTCCCACAAATCTACCTCATCTTCAAGACCTTCTAGGCCTTTCTCTATGTTGTCTCCTTTAGCATCTGCCAAGACTTCATCACAAATTCTCACACCCCACATCATAGGTGAAACTTCCTCTCTAAGAGTACCCTTCCTAGTACCCTCTTCTTCTTCCACTTTTCTCTTCTTCCTTCCTTCTACAAATAGTCTCTGCATCGATATTCATAAAATTCCCCAACTTAGGACTGTGCCATATGGAATGATTGAATCTTTAAACTAAAATGCATTCTTAGCCTACCTCTTCCATTTCAAAGTTTAAATTTCATGTCTTGAGGCCATCATTTTATAATTATAACCATAATTAAATCAAGATACACACTAATAGTCCTATGTTGAGTGATCAATGACATGTGTTATGTAGGAAAATCTTAGGTCATTAGGATTGTGAATAGTAATCAAGAAATGTTAAGAATTTAAATCAACAAGAATCACTAAAAGAATAGGGCTTTGTCACAAGGACTCTTCCAAACACTTCTAGATCCTCCCAAGGGATCCAAAACCTCCACATGGATCCTAATAACAAAGATCCATCATAAAATATACCCTTCCTTCATATTATATGCCCAAATTAATGATTGGTGTTGTTTCATGCACCCTCAATCAGCAACTTGCCTCCATTTGTGGTCTCTTCCACCATATCCTTGCATATCCCTACATTAAACTCTATACAATGACATACTATAAAATATTAGACTCCTCCTACTAGACACATTAACCACAGAAGGTGGGAGATTCTAAGAATCCATGAAGACTTTAAAATAACAAAATGTTGATTTCTTACACAGTCTAGGAACAGTCAAGACTAAATCGACTTCATCTATCTTAAATGTCAATGATATGATAAAATAATGACATGGAGACAATAAAAAATCAAAATTAAATCATTTTAATTCATTCTCAAATTAATAACACATGGCTTCAAGCATTACAATGCCCTAGATCAAGGACTATACCCACAGACTAGAATAATTGTTTGTGCAAGAATGTTTGTTTATTACTTTAAGAACACATTACAATGGTTCTCTTCCTTCACACACCTATACACCTCAAAATCATGTGGATCTTTATTAAATAGATCCTGTACACTCCAAAAACTGACAGTAACAAATAAATTACCCTCCAAACCGATTGTAATCAGTTATAAACTGATTGTTACATTTGTTTAATGTTGTTTAGTTAGCAACATAGTTGTCAACTTGACAACTCCCAATATTATTTTCATTTATATTAGATTATAAGACCTTTTAGGAAAAATTCCTAAGATCTAGACTCTAAACCCTCTTTAAACCCTTACATGAGCCTTTATTAGGCCTATTTTGCATATAAATGCAACATTACATCTTTTAGCACTTTTAGTGAATTACACAACTCTTAATGGCTCTAATGGACAACTTACAATAAATATTGACCTTATAGGTCTTAAAAAACTTTATTTATGTTTAGATAATCAAGTGACCCTAAGGAGTGTTTTCCTAGCCTCAAGGTGCCAACAATGGCTTACAAAACTTTATTCATGATAATATTACAAAATGATCACCATACTATCAAAACATTATCAAATGACCAATCTTGGTCTCATTACATTTCAAATGAACCATTATGGTCATGCCTCTATCTCCCCTAGGATCCATCAGTGACCCTAGTGTACCTTCATGTCCTTGTTGTTCTACACCAAATAAGCTTTAGACCAAGAACATGTGTCATATATTTATTTGAAAACTTAAAAAAATATCTAAAAGACATTTTTGAATTAAAAAGAAAAAATTCCACTAAAAAAGAGGAATGTTCAAGTTGCATAGATCATTGGAGAAAGGCTCAAAAGTCATATATGACCCACTATTTATTTTCAAGAGTTATCTTTACAACTTTATTTGTAATTTATTCTCCTTTGAGTTTAAAAAAAAGTCTCTAGACTCTTTTGAAGTTTTAAATTTATCATCTTTCATGAATCTTTAATTGGTCAATAACCTTACATCATCCAAATGTTGGTTAGAAGTTTCAAAAATCATAATTATTATTTATAGATTCTAGGGTCTTCTATCTCAACCTTGAGAAGAGGATTTGTAATTATTATTATGTCTCTCATTTCCATTGTATCTTCCTCATCAATAGAAAATTGAGGAGTTGGTGAAGGGAGATGTGACACATCATGCAAGTGTGTTACACACCTTGGTATATATCATACCTTTCAAAATATGACATTCACACTATAATCTATTGTTATCTTTCAATACAAATGTTTCCTTATGATTAAGATATACTAAAATTCCCTTTAATGGATCTTGGCATTATTATTGATTTTAATCTACTATTCTAAACTCCAAGATGTGCTATTGCTATCAATGAAAGTTCTCTTAAACTGAAAATCTTGAATCTTCTTTGGTGGCCATGACTCTAAGACCATAAAATTTGGGCTGGTTTTCTTCACCATTTTTCTTTCAAACAATCATTTACAAGGCATAAAAGCATTAGATAGGCATAGTTGTCATTCAAAGATTAATGATAAAGGATCCCTTTTTAATTTTTACATCTCATCAACATTTTAATTGTGCAAACTATAAACAAAGGTCCTTATAATGATTGTAAGAAACTTTGGAGGACCTAGGCCACAATGCTAAGCCACACACATAGACACACACACATGCACACACACACACACAATATATATATAACATACACAACCTTCACCTTTATATCAGATTTTATTAGAGAAGGTATATGTACAGGTGATGAACATGCAGATTTGCCTAAGCACTACTGGGAGCTTACCTTGCAACAAATGTACTATTGTGTAAATCATCACAAGCTCATTTGTCGTAGGGTCTAGCTCCCAGTAATTCTTGGTCAAATATGCATTTTTTTCACCTATGCATATACCTTCTCTGATCAACTCTTATATGCACGGGTGAAGGCTTTATATGCATAAGTTAATGTTAATCAACTCCAATCTCCTATATGTATCTATATCTTATCAAAGTGGTTCCATCGAGAATCTTGTCTACTTGAGACATTTGAATTGTTACAAAATTTGGCATTTGAAATTTTATTCATTGGTTGTATGATTAGAGAAGGTATATGCACAGGTGATGAACATGGAGATTTTCCTAAGCACTACTAGGATCTTACCCTGCAACAAATGTACTATTGTGAAAATCATCACAAGTCTATTTGTTGTAGGGTCTAGCTCCCTAGCATGCTTGGTCAAATCTACATGTTTTTCACTTGTGCATATAGGGTGAACCCACAATAGTGGGTTACACTTTTTTGCCTAAATGGACACTGAACTCTCCATTTTCAAAAAAACTTTAAGATTCAGATGCATATTGTTGTTAAACCGTTTGAAATTGGAAGATGAAGTAAATTAGAGTCTTTTAGCATTTTCTGTCTAGATTCTAAATATATATATATTTTTTATTTTTTAATTGATTTGAATATTTTTTCTTTCTCCCATGAAAATTGGTATGTGGCTGAAAACGTCATTTTCAAAGAGTTACATTGTTTTCATAGAGCATAACTTTTTTTCTAAAATAGATATCAATGTGGTTCTTTCAAATTTAGTTTTGTAACATCCATACAGAGGGCATGCAATTGGTTTGACAACATTATCACTATTATTGCACATTTTATTAATGTTTGAAGTTGACTAAACTGTAATTTTGACATACCTTGACTATATAGCTTATAAATTATTGTGTATTTGCCCAATTTAATTTTATTTTTTTTTGATAGAAAGAGAACTTCAATACCTAGGGCATAGATTTTTTTTTAAAAAAAATTTCTCTCATTTAATATTTTTCCATAAGTGTCAAACATAGAGGTAGACATAAGGTGAAATATCTATGTTTAGTAAAACCAAAAATATAAAGTCATAATAAAATTTTAATATGTATTAATATTATAATCATTGGAAATATTTTTCTTAGTGGTACCTTACTAAAAATATAGGTTTTTTAAATGGATTAATTTGATCTGCCAAAAGATAAAGTCGAAGTGATTTTTTGTCAGCATTTTAATAGGTGCGAAGGAGACTCCATTGTAGGTATAAATGAGAAGTATAGATGTTATATCAATGTTTTTCTTATCTAAGATGCTTTGAGCTAACCATTTGTAATTAATTCCTTCAAATGGAACCTCTCAAATCTTAAATCATCATATTTTATTAAAAATGTGTTATTTCAGCAAAAATCAGCATGTCTAAAAAAGTGTAACCCACTGTTGTGGGGTCACCCTATACCTTGTCTTATCAACTCTTATATGCACAGGTGAATTTTTTATATGCATAGGTGAAGGCTGATCAATTCTAATCTCCTATTTAAATCTATATGTTATCAAAGAAGTTCCATTGAGAATCTGGTCCACTTGAGATATTTGAATTGTTAAAGAAATTGGCATCTAAAATTTTATTCATTGGTTGTGTGATTAGAGAAGGTAAATGCACAGGTGATGAAAATGAAAATTTTCCTAAGCACTACTGGGAGCTTACCCTACAAAAAATTACTATTGTGAAAATTATCACAACTCCATTTGTTGTGGGGTCTAGCTCCTAGTAATGTTTGGTCAAATCTACATGTTTTTCACTTGTGCATATACCTTCTCTGATCAACTCTTATATGCATAGGTCAAGGTTGTATATGAAAAGGTGAAGGATGATCAACTCCAATCTCCTATTTGTATCTATAAGCTATCAAAGCAATTTCATTGAGAATATTGTCTACTTGAGACATTTGAATTATTAAAGAAATTGGAATTTGAAATTTTATTCAATTGTTGTGTGATTAGAAAAGGTATATGCATAGGTGATGAACATGCATATTTTCCTAAGCACTACTAGTAGCTTACCCTACAACAAATTTACTATTGTGAAAATCATCACAATTCCATTTGTTGCAGGGTCTAGCTCCTAGTTATGCTTGGTCTCAAATTTGCATGTTTTTCACCTGTGCATATACCTTCTCTGATCAACTCTTATATGCATAGGTGAAGGCTCATCAACTCCAATCTCCTATTTATATCTATATGTTATCAAAGCAATCCATTAAGAATCGTGTCTACTTGAGACATTTTATTTGTTAAAGAAATTGACATTTGAAATTTTATTCATTGTTTGTGTGATTAGAGGCTTCATTTAGCATACATGTTTGATAAGAGGCTTTTTTTGGAATACATGTTGGATGAGAGGCTCTTTCAAATAATTACTACATTTTTTAGGGCTTGTTAAGCTCCTTTTCTTGTTTCAGTGCTAACACTTCTAGTGCCAAGACAGGTGAGACTCTTACTCTTAGTCTTCTAGTGCCAAGAAGGCCTATGCCTGACAATATGAACCTCGAATAGAATATAGAGACAATTTCTAGATTTTGGTCTCAATTCAAAAGAAAAGATTATAGAAAATGTTATTGTCTCTGCAAAAATTGTAAGGGCTTAAAGAATCAAAGACTTCTAATCACAAAAGCTGAGAGATATTGTAAGTAACATGGTCAGATTGAAGGGGGAAACAATTTTCATCCATTGGTGAATGTGGATTTCCAAATAGGGGAACATGGAGGTGTGACTATTGATGTAGAAGGTAATGCTCCCATGGAAGAAGATGATCTTGTGATAGAGAAAACAATTGAAGATGTTAGTATTGGTGAAACTAATCATGTGCCAGATAACATGATTCAAGAAGATGGTACTAGTGCAGCTAATCAAGATTATGAAGATGATGATACTAGCACATCTAATCATGATGATGAAGATAACCTTGATATACCTATACTTGAAAAGGCATACGAGCTCCTATAGCAAGGCTCCCAAACAACTCTTCTCTCTGGTGTATTTTTGTTGATGAACTTCAATGTTATGAATGGTTTATCCAATGTAGAAATATCATGTATGCTAAGGTGTGTCATTTTTGTCTTCTTCTATGTTAGTGTACGATTAATATACTTTATATTAACAAATTTTATTTTTTCCATAGGTTGATAGGTGATTTTTTGTTATCACCATCAAACATTCTACTTTGCTCATACCAAGAATTATTTTCCATTATAAAAGATATTGGAATGGAGTATCAAACAATACATGCATATCCCAATGATCATATTATATATCATAAACAACATGAATTTGCAACAAAATGCCCTAATTGTCACATTAGTAGATATCGATCAGATGAAACAACAAAAATGGTGCCTCGCAAGTTTCTTTGGTACATTCTCATTATTCCACATCTCCAATGATTATTCAGGTGCACTAGTTTAGAAAATTTTATAGATTACCATACATGCAATAGAAGTAAAGATGACATTTTGCGAATGCTTGCGAATGTTTCTTCATTTAAGGACATAAAATATACTTGGCCACTCTTTAAAGAAGAACCTCTTAATCTCAAGCTTTCATTAGCAGTCGATGGTGTCAACGTATTTGGAGAGATGAGATCAG